>JAVHYY010000046.1:0-196601 GCA_035221665.1 Okamejei kenojei | reverse complement strand
AAAAAAGAACAACAACACATAAATAAAAAGAGAAAAAAGAGAAAAAAAAGAGAAGAAAATCAAAGATAAAAAAGACAAAAAAGAGAAAGCAAAATACAAAACAAAAAAAAAAAGAAAAAAATCAAAGAAGAAAAAAAAGAGAGAATAGAATAGAGAAGAGAAAAATGAAAAAGAAGAGAAAAAAAGAAAAGAGAGAGAAAAAAAAAAAGAAAATAGGAGAGAAAAAAGAAAAAAGAGAGCGAACAAAAAAAACAAGAAAAGAGAAGAAAAAAAGCTTGAAAACGAGAGAGAAAACGAAAAGAGAGAGAAAAAGGAAACTGAGAGATGACAAAGAAATAAAATGAGAGAGTACAAAAAGAGAAAAGAGAGAAAAAAAGAAAAAGAAGAGTGAGAAAAAGAAAAAAAGCGAACAAAGAAAAAATAGAAGTGCGAAACAGAACACGAGAATGGAAAACGACAAAGCGGGAGGAAACGAAGAGCAAAAAGAGAAACAGACCAAGGAAAAAGAGAGAGAAAAATAAAAATAAAAGAGAGAAGAAAAGGAGAGAGTAAAGAACTAAAATAACAGAGGGAGGATAAAAAAAAAACGAATTAAAGAGAGAAACAGATACAGCAACAAAGTAAGAAAGAAATAGAAGAACGAAAAAGAAACAAGTTGAAACAAAGAAATAACAGAAAACAACCAGCAGCACATAAAGAGGATAAAAAAGAAAAAAAAGTCGGAGAGGAAAAAAAAGGAAAACACCAGCAGTCGAAGAGAGAAAAAAGACGAAAAGCGGAACAACGAGAGCAGCGGAATAAAATAAAAGAACGAAAAAGGAGGAGGAAAAACCAAAAACAGAGAAAAAAAGAAAAGAGAAAAAGTAATAAAAAGAGAAGAGAAAAAACCAAGATAAAAAGAGAGAAAAAGAAATAAAGATAAGAAAAAAGAAAGAAAAACAGCAAGAGAAAATTTAAAAAAAAGAAAGAAAAAAAAAAAGAGAAAAGAGAAGAAAACAAAGAGAGAGAAAAAAAAGAGATGAAAAAAGAGAAGATAGATAAAAAGAGATATTAAAAAAGAGAGAAAGCAAAAAAAAAGAGAGAGAAAAAAAAAGATAGATAAAAAAGAAAACAAAAAAATAATTAGAGAGAAGAAAAGAAAAAAAAAAAAATAGATAAAAAAAATAAGAAGAAAAAAAAGAGACAAAAAAAAGTAAGATAAAAGGAAAAAAATGAACGAAAAAAAAGAAAAAAGGAAAAAAAAAAGAGAGAAAAGAAAAATAAAGGAGGGGGGGAAAAAGAAAGAAAAAAAAGAGAGAAATAAAAAATAAAGTAAAAAGCAAGAAAAGAAGAGAAAAAGAAAACAGAAGAAAAAAAAAAAAAAGAGAAAAAGAGAAAAAAAGAGAGAAGAAAAAAAATAAAAGATTAGGAAGATAAAAACAAAAAAATAAAAGCGAGAGAAAGAGAAAAAAGAAGAAAATAATAAAAGAGAGAAGAAAAAGAGAAAAAGCGCCGGAAAAACGAGAGAAAAAAAACAAAAGAGAGGAAAAAAAAAAAAGAGAGAAAAAAAAAGAAGGAAAAACAGAGAAAAAGAATAGAGAAAAAAAAAAAAGAGAAAAAAAAAAAAAAAAGAGAGAAAATAGAAAAAAGAGAGAAAGAAAAAAAAAGGAGAGGAAAAAAAAGAGAAAATAGAAAAAAAAAGAGGCAGCGGTTAAAAAAGAAATAGAAAAGAGAGTAAAAAAAGAGAAGAGGAAAAGAGAGAAAGAAAAAACATAGAGAAAAAGAAAATAAAAAAAGAACAGAGAGCAAAAGAAAAAAAAAAAGAGAAAAGGAAAAGAGGCAGAAAAAAACAAAAAGAAAAAAGGTAGAAGAAAAAAAAGAAAAAAAAAGAGAGAAAAAAAAGAGAGCAAGGACGTAAGGGAAGAGCAAAAAACAAGAGAAAAGATAATAAAGAGAAAAAAGAAAGGAAAAAAAAGAGAAAAAAAAAAAGGAAAAGAAAAAAAGAGAGAAAAACGAAAAAAGAGAGAAAGAAACAAAAGAAGAAAGAACAGAAAACAAAAGGAGAGAAAAAGAAAAAAAAAAACCCAAACCAAAAAATAATAAAAAAATAGAGAAATAAAAGAACAAAAACGAAGAAAAAAGAAAAAAGAGAGAAACAATCAGAGAGCCAAGAGAAAAAAAAAAAAGCACCAAAGAAAAAAGCGACAAAAAGACGAAAAGACGATAAAAAGAGAACACAAAGCGGAAACCGAGGAAAGTCGAGCGAAGAAAAAGAGAAAGGGCGAGAAACACGGTAGACCCCCCCCTTCCCCCTCTCCCCCCCCCCCCCCCTCTCTCCCCCCCCCCCTCTAACTCACCCCCTCTCCCCCTCTCTCCCCCCCTCTCCCCCCCCTCTCTCCCCCCCCTCTCTCCCCCCCCTCTCCCCCCCCTCTCCCCCCCTGTTCTCTCCCCCTCTCTCCCCCCTCTCTCCCCCCTCTCCCCCCCCTCTCCCCCCCCCCTCTCCCCCTCTCCCCCCCCTCTCCTCCCCCCCTCCTCCCCCCTCTCCCCCCCTCCTCCCCCCTCTCCCTGTTCTCTCTCCCGTCTCTCTCTCCCTTTCATTCCACATGTCTCGCCCTCTACCCCCCTCTCCCCCCATGCTCCCTGTTTTCTCTCAGTGCCTGTCTCTCTCTCCTGTCATTCGAATGTCTCCCCACCCCCCTTCCCCCCCCCTCTCTCCCTCCCCCCATCTTCCCCCCCCCCTCTCTCTAAAGGGGGGGATTCTGTTGCCTGATAGCAGCTGGGAAGAAACTGTCCCTGAATCTGGAGGTGAGCATCTTCACAATTGTATAACATTTGCCTGGTTATGCTGCTGGCCTTGCCGAGGCAACGTGAGGTAACAATGGAGTCAATAGAAGGGAGGTTGCTTTGTGTGATGGTATGGGCTGCGTCCACAATTCGCTGCACTTTCTAGCAGCCTTGGATAGAGCTGTTCCCAAACCAAGCTGTGATGCATGACCATGTCTCCACGGCCTTACGTGTAAGTGGCTCCAGTCCCTTGTCCTGCGCAGTCTATCCCAGTGACTCTGGTGTAGAGCCTCGCCTGGTTTGATCTACGTAGCCGCTCTTTGACTGGGTTTATGTTCCACAGGTCCGGTTTGTAAGCAGTAACTGGGTCTTTGGACCGACCATGTGCCACGTCAGCTGGTTCTCCCAGTATTGTTCTCTCTACGTCTTGACACTCACTCTGATGGCGATAACACTGGATCAGTATCAGGTATGGTCTCCCTCTTTGTGTACACACACACACAAACCATCTTCCCTTCCATTGGACTCCATTTATACCTCATGCTGCTTCAGCAAGGCCTGCAGCATAATCAAGGACCTGTCTCACCCTGGACACTTCCCTCTTCTCCCTCTCCCATCGGGGGAAGAAGGTATAGAAGCGTGAAAACGCACACCTCCAGATTCAGGGACTGTTCCTTCCCAGATATTGTCAGGTAACTGTACCATCCTATCACAACCAGAGAGCAGTCCTGATCTACTATCTACTTCTTTGGTGACCATCGAACTATCCTTGATCAGTCTTTGCTGGCCTTGCCTTGCACTAAACGTTATTTCCTCATCATGTATCTATACGTTGTAAATGGCTTGTTTGTAATCATGTGTTGTCTTTCTGCTGACTGGTTAGCACGCAACAAAGGCTTTCCACTGTACCCTGGTGCACGAGACAATAAACCAAACTGAACTGAACTGCTTCAGGCAACCCAGAAGTAGTAAACAGACCCTTCGGCTCACAGTCCGTGCCAGCTGTCAAACACTCATAACCTGCCACTTCATATTATTATAGATCATTTTCCACCTTGGAAAAAAGATTTGGAACAAAGTCTCCCCAATCTATGCCTCTCACAGTTTTATATATTTCTCTCAAGCTTCCACTCAGCCTCACTTGTTCCAGAGAAAACAATCCAATGTCTGTCCAACGTCCCTTTACAGCTATTCACTTTAATCCAGGTATCATTCTGGTAAACCTCTTCTGCATCCTCGCCAAAGCCTCCACATCCTCCCTGTAATGGGGCGACCAGAACTGCACACAATACTCAATAAGCAGACTATCCAAAGTTTTATAAAGGTGCAACATCACGATCTGATTCTACGTAGAGTCATAGAGCACGGTGGCACAGCGGTAGAGTTGCTGCCTCACAGCGCCAGAGACCCGGGATTTGATCCTGACTACGGGTGCTGTCTGTACGGAGTTTGTACGTTCTGCCCGTGACCATGTGGGGTTTCCCACTGGTGCTCCGGTTTTCATCCACACTGCAAAAACGTACAAGTTTGTTGATTAATTGGCTCCGGTAAAAATTGTAAATTGTCCCGAGTGCGTAGGATGGTGTTAGTGTATGGGGTTCTTATTAAATCTATCCCCCTTCATCTTAAACCTGTTCCCCATCACCTTAAACCTATGCACATGCTCAATGCTTCTGATGAAGGGTCCTGCTTCATCTCAGCACAGTGCATGTCTCCACAGAGGCTGCCTGACCTGCCGAGCGTTTTCTGTTATTATTTACTCACACCTGTGATAAAAGGGCGGCACGATGGCACAGCAGTAGAGTTGCTGCCTTACAGCGCATTCAGCGCCAGAGACCAGGGTTCCATCCTGACTATGGTTGCTGTCTGTACGAAGTTTGTACATTCACCCTGTGACTGCATGGTTTTTCTCCGAGATCTTCAGTTTCCTCTCACACTCCAAAGACGTACAGATTTGTGTTAATTGGCTTTCTATGAATATAAAGTTGTCCTTCATGTGTGTAGGATAGTGTTAATGTGCGGGGATTGCTGGTTGGTGCAGACTCAGTGGGCCAAAGGGCCTGTTTCCACACTGTATCTCTAAAACTAAGTCTGATTTCTGTTATTTTGTTTTTTTTTTGTATTTTCACTTCCAATTCTTGTTGTTTACTTGCAGGCGATTCTAAATCCTTTAAAGCCTCGCATGTCTCTCTCCAAAGGTATTTTATCTATCATTAACATCTGGACACTGGCGTCTTGTTTCTCTCTGCCTCACGCTATTTACCAGACGTTGTTTCACTACGTGTACAGGTAAATCTCACTGAAACACCTACCTTCCCCATCCCACTGCCCCATCACTCATCCCAGCCTTGTGGAGTAGTGGGTTGATGTCTACAGCACTCTAGCCTCTGGGCCCAAAACATGGGTCACGGAGTCATATAGCGTGTATACAGGCCATTCAGCCTGTATACAGAGGATTTTTCCCATCGATCAAAAAAAAGATATATTAATGTTTTTAACAATTCTCATTCTCCCATTCTCCATTCTCTCTACTGCCCCTGCTGGATGGAGGGGGAGGGACTATAAAACCAGGAAGTGGTGTGCCTCACTCAGTCTCTGCAAGATGGAGGAATCAGAGGGTCACGTCTCTATTAGCTCTGAATAGCACCGGGCACATGTCTACTCAATTGTGTGTGCCCTTAATGTGTTTTGAAAATGAAAATATGGTTGGTTTGAAGTAAAAAGGCACCAATGCCAATGTTTGTTTGGGTGCTTTGGCTTGAAGTTAAAAGGCACGACAGCAAATGGTGGCTTGGGGCCTTTGGCCTGAAGTGAAAAGGCGCTACTGCAAATGGTGGCTTGGGTGCTTGGCTTGAAGTGAAAAGGCAATACTGCAAATGGTGGCTTGGGTGCTCTGGCTACCTTCCTGTTTGCACTGTCTATTGATTTTAGATAAAACGCTACCACTTACTCAGTCCCCCTCCACTCAGCAGTTGCAGAGGTTTCATCCCATCAATAAAAAATAAAAGTGTTATCAGTGTTTTAAAGATGTTGAGAAACTCTCTCCTGTCATTAAGGCCACACCTTTTCCGGTGGGAGGGGGCGGGGTTATAAAACCCAGAAGTGTGGGTGTGACTCCGTCTCTGCATGATGGGGGAGGGGGAAGTCATGACTCTGTCTGAGCTGTGAATAAACTGAACACACTGAATGTCTACTGAACTGTGTGTTTGGTGTTTTGTGTGGTTTTATGGTGGTTTCACCCTGCTTGAAATGGTATGAAACTGCTAGGCACCCTGCAGAAAATGGATTTGAATTTGGTGGCCTTGCACCCAGCTTGAAATGGAATTTCAAAAAATAGCCATGAGTCAACTGCCAGCCCACCACCCATGAGTGAGCTGCCAGCATATCAGGCTTGAGGGACTGAGCTGCCCCCCCAAGAACCCATACCAGCACTCCAGAAAGCCCCCCTTCAGGCCACCAATATTGGAATTGGTTGCGAGGTGGAATATTGCGTCGGGGGAACAGCCCTCCCGTGTGAACATGGGACCCAACGGGTCCTACTTAGTCTAGTTAATTCTATTTTCCAGAATAAGGCATGGCACAGTGGCACAATGGTAGAGTTGCTGCCTTACAGCGCCAGAGACTTGGGTTCGATCCTCACTACAGGTGCTGTCTTTACGGAGTTTGTACGTTCTCCCCATGACCTGCAAGGGTTTTCTCCCAGTTAGTAGGTTAATTTGTTACAGTATAATTATAAATTGTAAACCAAGCTAAACTCAAATTACAGTCAATTACAGTGGGCAAGTTGGCCCAACTTGCCCACACTGACCAACATACCCCATCTAAACGAGACACGACTGCCTGCATTTGGCTCATATCACTCTACATGGGGAGATATAGAGCAAATGAATGGAAGATATACAAAAAAGTAACGATGATAAAGGAGACAGGCTACAGATACACCCTCCTCCCCTCTACCGCCTTTGGAATGTGGGAGGAAACCGCAGCACCCGGAGAAAATCCATGCGGTCACGGGGAGATCGTACAAACTCTGTACAAACAGCACCTGTAGTTAGTATCAAACCCGGGTCTCTGTCGCTGTGAGACAGCAACTCTACCGCTGCGCCACCGTGCCGCCCTCTGCAAAAAGGTGACCAGATCAGCACACAATAACGTCAGTTTGAATCCCACAAATGCAGTTGTGAGAATTTAAATTCATCAAGTCTACTCTGCCATTCAATCATGTCTGATCTATCTTTACCTCTAATCCCCGTTCTTCTGCCTTCTCCCCATAAACCCTGACACCCGTACTAATCAAGTATATAACTATCTCTGTCTTAAAAATATCCATGCGATCTGGGGGTCTTTGTTCATCAGTCACTCAAAGTAAGCATGAAGGTACAGCAAGCAGTGAAGAAAGCGAATGGCATGTTGGCCTTCATAACAAGAGGAGTTGAGCAAAGAAGTCCTTCTGCAGTTAAAAAGGGCCCTAGTGAGATTGAGGCCCTTGAGTATTGTGTGCAGTTTTGGTCCGCAAATTTGAGGAAGGACATTCTTGCTATTGAGGGAGTGCAACGTAGGTTTACAAGGTTAATTCCTGGGATGGTGGGACCGTCATATACCGGCTGGGCTGGTACACTACTGAGAGGGGAGAGGCAGGAAGAGTCTGTGGAATTCTTTCTGGAGGCCGGTTCTTTGGCTCAAGGGATATGGGGAGAAGTCATCTGGATGGATCCATAGTACTCGAAGGACAAAGTACCCCTACACCTATTGTCTATTGTCAATAATCAAGAATGATCTCTGTCTTTAAAATATCCAGCTTCCACATGTGGGCAAAGAATCTCCACACCTCAACTCACGAAACCTCTAACCCACTTTCTCCGCATGTCCCTTCCTTCCAGAGAGAAGATTATCAGGAGGCTTTGCCTCCCCGCTTTTCCGAAGCCTTCAGAAGTCTTCAGAAGGTACTTCGACCTGTCAACCTTCACGCTGTTCTACGTCGTGCCGTTGGTGGTGATCACCGTAGCTTCCGTTGCGGTGAGCAAGAAGCTATTGATGAGGGAAACCATTGGTGCCGTCACAGAAGCCGAGGCCGCCGCTCAACGCCGCAGGAAGAGGAGGACCATCAAGATGATCTTCATCATCATGGCCTTTACCTTCTGTTGGTTTCCCCTCAACGTCTACACCGTCCTGCTCACCGGCCAACTCGTCCAATTCAACAACACCCTCTACTTTGCCTTCCACTGGGTGGCTGTGAGCAGCACCTGTTGGAACCCCTTCATCTACTGTTGGATGGACAACAGGTTCCGCTCCAACCTCATGACCCTTCTGGCCAAGTGTGGGGGGAGAAGGAGGAGAGGAGGCAAGATCCTGCCGCTCACCGCGGTCAGCGGAGATGGGAGACAGTCGGGGGTGAGATGGGAAGACAAGCCTGGCCCGTCCACGGAGAAAAGGAGATTCTACCTTGGTGGGCGCAGGGATAACAATGGGGAGGTGAGTACACTTTAGACTTTACAGATTCCCCGTTGAAACTTGGTATCATGTTCAGCCCAGGTATTATGGGCCAAGGCATCTGTACCTGTGCTGATGTGTCCTATGTTTAGTTTCATTCACTTCAGTTCAGTTTAGTTTAGTTTAGTTCAGTTTAGAGATATCAATGATCACAATCGACCACCTAAAATTCTTAAAGGATTGGACAGGCTAGATGCAGGAAAAATATTCCCCATGTTGAGGGAATCCAGAACCAGGGGTCACAGATTAAGAATATGGGGTAGGTCATTTAGGACTGAGATGAGGAAAAACATTTTCACCCAGAGAGTTGTGAATCTGTGGAATCCTCTGCCACAGAAGGCAGTGGATGCCAATTCACTGGATGTTTTTGAAGAGAGAGTTAGATTTAGCTGTTATGGCTTAAAGAATCAAGGGATATTGGGAAAAGCAGGAACGTGGGACTGATTTCAGATGATCAGGCATGATCACATAGAATGGCGGTGCTGGCTCGAAGGGCCAAATGGCCTACTCCTGCACCTATTATCTGTTTCTATGTTTCTACCCTGTACAAACTGGTTCTGCGTTATCCTACTTTCTCACCCACTCCCTGCGCTCTATGGGGCAACTTACAGAGGGCCCATTAACCTGCAAATCCGCACGTCTTTGGGATGTGGAAACCGGAGCACCCGGAGAGAACCCACGTGGTCACAGGAAAAACTCCACATGCAAACGCACATACGTACACACACTCACACACAAACACGCACGCACACAAACACAAATATATATACACGCACGCACATGCAAATATATACACATGCACACTCACACTCGCACGCCACAGACACACACTCATACACACACCCGCGCACACGCATACACACACACAGCACAAGGTCAGGATCGAACCCAGATCGCAATGTGGCAGCATATCCTTCTCGGAGTTGAGAGATACAGCATGCAAACAGGTCCTTCAGCCCATCTTGCCATTCTTTTTAATCTCCCTATATTCCTATCAACTCCCCACCATATTCTAAAACTCACCACACACTAAGGGACAATTTTATATTTATATTTTATTTTTACCGAAGCCAATTACTCTACAAACCCGTACATCTTTGGAGTGTGGGAAGAAACTGGAGCACCCGGAGGAAACCCACACAGTCACAGAGAGAACGGGCAAGGTATGATTGAACCCGGGTCTCCGGCGTGGTGAGGCAGCAGCACTACCCGCTGCACCACAGTGCCGCCCAGAATCTCTCCATTCTGTTATGCCTGATATATGTTTTATCACATTTATTTGTTTGTGGGGTGAGGCTGTTGGGGGAAAAACAGGCAATTACTGTTCATCCCTAGATACGCCTGCCTTAAATGTCATTGCTGGAGTCACCTTCTAGCAAAATAGTTTCAGGACAATCTCCTTCTCTCAAGGATATGAGTGAGCAGATGGATAGTTACATTCAGTAGAAACAAAGAACTGCAAGTGCTGCTTTATACCAAAGATAGACACAAAGTGCTAGAGTAACTCAGCGGGTCAAGCAGCATGTCTGGTGAAAAAGGATGGGTGACGTTTCCGGTCGGAACCAATCTCCAGACTAAATCTGAAAAAAAAAATTCAAACTCATCATTATTATATCTGGCTTTAAAAAAAAATAAATTGAATTAATTGAATTTAAGTTTTCCATCTGCATGGGTAGATTTGAACTCATGTCATTGATTTTATCCTCTAGAACTGTGGCTACCAGTCCACTAACTTATCTGGAAGGAGATAATATCTGGTGGGTTCGTGGGTGAGTGAGTGGATGAGCGGAGGAGTAGCCAGCGTGCGTCTCATCCTTGATTATGCTGCTGCCCTTGCCGAGGCAGCATGAGGTATAAATGGAGTCAATAGAAAGGAGGTTGGTTTGTGTGATGGCCTGGGCTGCGTCCACAATTTGCTACAATTTATAGCGGTCTTGGAGGGAGCTCTTCCCAAACCAGGCTATGATGCATCTGTAGAAGTTGGTGAGAGTTGTGGTGGATATGCCAACCTTAAGCTTTCTCAGGAAGGAGCAGCATTGGTGTGCTTTCTTGGTTGTTGGACTGATCACCGGGCAGGTGTTCAAAGTAAGGAACAGAGGCAGGTGGAACACAAAGTGTTGGAGTAACTCAATGACTCTGGCAACATCTGTGGAGAGCCTGGGTAGGTGATGTTGTGGGTTGAGACCCTGCTGTAGTGGTAGGTGTGGATATTCAGCCCCTTGAGTCCTGCACCATTCATTAACCTTGAGGCCATCATTCTCACTCCTCTAGCTGATGCCTTGAGTAGCTGAGTAGTGTCAAAGTCACGATGAGTAATAACCATATAACCATATAACAATTACAGCCCTCTCGGCCCTTCCATTCCGTGCCGACCATTTATTTTCCCCTAGTCCCATCTACCTGCACTCAGACCATACCCCTCGATTCCCTTCCCGTTCATATACCTATCCACTATACTTTTAAATGTTAAAATCGATCCTGCCTCCACCACTTCTGCTGGAAGCTCATTCCACACAGCCACCACTCTCTGAGTAAAGAGGTTCCCCCGCATGTCACCCCTAAACTTCTGTCCCTTAATTCTCATGTCATGCCCTCTTGTTTGATTCTTCCCTGCCCTCAATGGGAAAAGCTTATCCACGTCAACTCTGTCTACCCTTTCATCATTTTAAAGACCTCAATCAAGTCCCCCCTTAACCTTCTGCATTCCAAAGAATAAAGACCTAACTTTTTCAATCTTTCTCTGTAACTTAGTTGCTGGAACCCAGGCAACATTCTAGTAAATCTCCTCTGTACTCTCTCTATTTTGTTGACATCCTTCCTATAATTAGGCGACCAAAATTGTACACCATACGCCAGAATTGGTCTTACAAATGCCTTGTACAATTTTAACATTACTTCCATACTCCTATATTCAATGCTCTGATTTATAAAGGCCAGCACACCGAAAGCTTTATTTACCACCCTATTTACATGCGATTCCACCTTCAGGAAACTATGCACAGTTATTCATAGATCCCTCTGTTCCACAGCATTCCTCAATTCCCTACCATTTACCATGTACGTCCTATTTTGATTTGGCCTGCCAAGATGTAACACTTCACACTTATCAGCATTAAACTCCATCTGCCATCTTTCTGCCCACTTTTCCAAAAGGCCCGAATCTCTCAGTAGACTTTGAAAATCTACTTCATTATCCACAACACCACCTATCTTAGTATCATCTGCATACTTATCCAATTTTCCACCCCATCATCCAGATCATTAATGTACATGACAAACAACAGTGGACACAACACAGATCCCCGAGGCACCCCACTGGTCACCGGCTTCCAACCTGACAAACAGCCATCCACCATAAGACTTAAGGACAAATTTACCATCAACAGTAGGTTTATTTCACTTGCACAAGGGGAGAAATGTCTCTGTCAAAGGCTGTGATCACAACCATAAAGTCGGGACAGCAGGACATTTATACACCAAAAAGATGCGAACTGAGGAAGTAGAAAGGTCAGGTAGATTGAAGTGTTAATTACAGGATCTATACTTTACTCTTACATTATACAAATGTGTGTGTAGGGTGGTGTTAGTGTGTGGAGATCTCTGGTCGGCACGGACTCGTAGAGTCAGTGTACAGATATCCCTGACATAGAGGGAGTGAGAGGCACCGGTTTGCATACATATATCTCCCTGAGAGAGAGAGGGACGGAGTTACACAGGTCAGTGTAGAGATATTCCCCTGAGAGATAGAGTGAGAGACCGGTCAGTGTATGAGATATCCCCCTGAGAGAGAGGGACGGAGAGACACCGGTCAGTGTACAGATATCCCCCTGAGTGTTTAGTATAGTTTAACTAAACTAAACTAAATTGAACTGAACTGAACAAAACTCAACTAAACACACCACGCAAAGGTTTAGTTGTGTTGTTTATTTCATTTTAGTTTAGATTATTGAGTTGAGTTCAGTTCAGTTCTCAACCCGAAACGTCACTCTTTCCTTCTCTCCAGATATGCTGCCTGTACTGTTGAGTTACTCCTGCATTTTGTGTCTATCTTCAGTTTAGTTTAGTTTTGTATAGTAGTCAGGTCAGGACGGGTCAGGTCAGTTTAGTTCAGTTTGTGGGCATTGCTGAGAACGGTTACCTTCAGCTGGAGAATTCTCATTGACATGATTGATAAATAAACTTAGTAATGGTGACGAGTCTGATGTTAACTCCCTCTGTACTGGGAGGGTTCACACTGCCAGGGCAGGGTCAGGAGAGGAGCTGTTCTGCTGGCAGGGAGGATTTGATGAACTTTTCGGAAGGTTTTGTTTGGTGGGGAGGAATAAAAGCAGTCAGACTTTGCAGTTCGAAGCTTTGTCGGACTGCGGAGACTTTCTTTGTTCAAAGATTCCTCTAATTAGTGAGGATTTGTCCGTGTATCTGGAAAGTCCTAGGAGCGACAGTGGCTGGCGGAAGGCCGTTTCACTTGAACTGGTGGGAGGTGTGTCTGGAGCAGTAACATCGGAAAGCTCCCTCCCACACCGACTTGCCCGGTCCAGGTGTGCTGGGTAAGTGCGGCAACAGTGCCTTGGATGTCGTTGAAGCCGGGGAGGTGACGGAGACCTGGGGAAGAAGCCTCCGGAAGCTCCATTTTTGACGGCGGGAGGATTGGCACGGACATTCCTAGCTTATCAGGAGGAGACTGTTTCTGTTGCTTTGCCAAGAAAGCCTTCACAAGATTAATTAACTGCTGCAAAAGAGTGGAGGTGCAGCAACAGCAGAAAGACTGCTTTGAATTTAAAGTACTGATATTTTGTGTGTTGTGCTACGCCCTAAAGATGGCGACCCCTCAGAGTTATGCAGCCGTCGCACGGTCGGCAGTCTCCGAGACTGAGGGCCATGAGTTGATGGGGCGCACACATGGTATAAACATTTACATGCAGAGCAACCTGCCCTTCAAGGCCTTTCTAGATGCACTGGGTGAGACTGTTGGCAAGAAAGCTATAGTCTCGGGCGCGGTGGTCAGTGGGAAGGTTGTTGTTCTACTGAAGACTGAACAGGCGGTGGCTCTGGCTCTGGAAAGGGGTGTAACAGCAGGCTGGACTTTCATGGCAGTGGACCCATGGGGGGGGGGGGGGGGTCCCGTGTTGCCAGTCATTCTGTCCAACGTTCCCACTTTTGTTCCGGATGCGCTCCTGCTCCCAAATGTAAGGAAGCTGGGGGAGGTGCGGTCGGGGCTCACCAAACTGTTGTACAGGTTTGACGATCCTGAAATGCAGCATATATATACGTTCAAGGATCGGGTGTATATACAGTTGGCGCAGGGGATGGACACGGAGGGGAGTTTTGATGTGGAAGTGGATGATTTCTCCTATCACGTGTTCTGGAATGCGGGCCAAGTGCATTGTCACGCTTGCAAAAAGGTGGGGCATTTTCGCAGGAATTGTCCCAGGACCCGGGCTGCCAGTACCACCACGGTGGCCCGGGAGAGCACTGCAGGCCCATCTGGGGCTGCTGGTTCTACTACAGTAGCCCGTGAAGGCTTTATTCCCCTACCCCCACCCCCATCCCCCCACCACCCCATGTCCTGTACCTGTGGCGGTGGATGCCGGTGAAGTGCATGGGGTGGGAGGGGAGGGTTGGGAGCGTCAGCGGGGGAGGAAAGTCAAGAAAAAGAAGAAAGGCGGTCCCCTGGAAGAAGTTCACCTCCCATCGGGACCCCTGGTAACAGATAAACTTGTGCTCGCCTCTGAGCCCAGCCCAGGGATGTTTAAGGACCCTAGGGTCCAACTGGAGAGGTTGAACAGGTAGACGGTAGTGTGGAGGTAGAGGTTTCCGCAATGGAGCTCACCGAACTACCGCATGCCGGTGGTTGGAAGAGGAGGAGACATGGGTCCTCCGAAACAGAGAAGGGCCCTGAAGTTCAGGGGCAACCCGAAGGGGGGCCTTGCCCTCCTGTTAAGGTGGACTACCCAGGGCACGCTTCCTCTGGGGGGAGGATGCCTCTGTAGTGCAGCGACCACCTGAGAGTGGCGGTACATTACCCTTGGGGGCTGTTCCCCCAGAGAGTGCGTCTGCCAGCTTAGAGGATGACCCGGGGCAGCCTGAAGGGGGGGACTTGGTTGTGGGGGTGGGTCCCCAGCCTGAGCTCCCCGTTGAGGTTACAAGCCCAGTTGAGGGGTGTGATTCCCCACTGGTTGTGGGAGCAGGAGAGACTCCGGTAACATCTGCCCCTGAGGGCCACAGTGAGGTGATTCACCTGGTAGTGGGGGTAGGGGACTCTCTGGGTGATGGCGCTGGGGCGGGTTCCCTGCGTGCAGAGGAGGGCAAGGTCGTTTCGGATCGTGTCCTTTGGTCGAACTCTGGAGAGGCCCACTTACAGCAAGGCCCGGAGACTTGCTCTGACTTCACTATTCCCAATCCGGTTACAGAGGGCAGTGGGAGTGTGCAGGAGCCTGGCCAATTAGTAGATAGCTTGCCGCAGTCAGAGGCACCTGTACCTGCCCCTGACACTGATCCTGGGGGTGGGATGGTGATGGAGGATGGACCGTGTGATGTGGCTGGAACGCCCACCTCACAGGGAGGTGTGAGCGAGGCGGCTGAGAGTAGCGACCTTCCGAACTCAGCTCGGACATTGAGAGCGAGGAGGAGGGGTATGCGGAGTCCGTCGACAGTGAGTTGATAGACGGCCCACCTGCCGCCCCGTGTCTCCACTTCTGCAAAGTCTAAGGCAGTGGTGGGATGTGGGGAAGGCCTACATCCGTCTGTTTTGCTAGGACTATGCGAGGGGGTCGACCAAGGGGCGGGACTCCGAGATCGGACGGCTTGAGAGAGAGTTGCTCGACTTGGAGGCTCGTCTGGATCAGACTGGTGGGGCTTCGTATGAGTGGGAGGAGTACCAGGAGAAGAAGGGAGCAGTGAGGGACTTGCAGCTCAGGAGGTACCGGGGCGCATATGTGAGATCGCTAGTCCAGATGTTGCACGATCTGGACCGAGCCTCCCCCTTTTTCTTGTCTCAGGGTAGTGGCAAGGAGCCCACAGGCAGCTCGTTGAGTTGCTTGCGGATGATGGCTCCTCTGTCACAGATCCAGAGAGCATTGGTCCCTCGGTTCGGTCTTTCTACAGGACTCTGTTCTCGGCAGGCACATCAAGAGGCGCAAGAGGTCCTGTGGGAGGGCTTACCCGCTGTGTGCAATGATGTGGCTGAACACCAGGATGATCCCCTAACTCTGGAGGAGTTGACTGGTGCCCTGCACCAGCTCAGGGGTGGCAAGCCTCCAGGGCTGGATGGACTGACTGTGGAGAACCTTCTGGGATGTCCTGGGGGGTGACTATATGAAGGTCCTGGGGGAGAGCCTGGCGACCGGGGAGATGCCTTTCTCGTGGCGCAGGGCAGTCATTCTCTTGCTGACCAAGAAGGGCGATCTCCGCCTTTTGAAGAACTGGTGCCCGGTCTATCTCCTCAGCACAGACTATAAGGTTTTTGCACGGGCATTGGCGAATCGCCTGGGTCCCATGCTGTCCCAGGTGATCCACACTGACCAGTCCTACACAATCCCGGGCCGGTCCATCCAGGACAATATCCATCTGGTCCGGGACCTGATCCATCTGTCCCAGGGGGCTGGTCAGTCAGTGGCCTTTCTTTCCCTCAACCAGGAGAAGGCGTTCGACAGGGTGGAGCCCGACTACCTTCTTGGGACTGTGCGGGCGTTTGGATTTGGGCTGCATTTTGTGGCCCGGGTCCGACTTCTATACACTGCTGCAGAGTGCCTTGTTGAGATCAACGGCTCTTTGTTAGCCCCCATTCACTTTGGGAGGGGGGTTCGTCAGGGATGTCCCATGTCCAGCAGCTGTATTCCATCTGTGTAGAGTCACTCACGTGCCTTCTCCGGAGGCGGTTGACAGGCCTGGCTTTGCCGGGGGTGGAGGTGGTTCTCTCGGCCTACGCCAATTATGTCATTTTGATGTTCACTTACCCTGTTGACCTGTGGAGGATGCGTGTGTGCCAGCAGGTTTTCTCAGCTGCGACCTCCGCCAAGATCAACTGGGGGAAGTGTTCTGGTCTCTTGGTGGGTCAGTGGGAGGTGGACTCCCTGCCGGAGGAGATGGCAGATTTTGCATGGAGCACCACACACCTCCTCTATCTGGGGGTCTACCCGAGTCCCGCTGAGGGGGCGTGGCCGGCGAACTGGCAGGAGCTGGAGGCGAAAGTGGTCGCCCGGCTGGGACGTTGGTCAGGCCTCCTTGGTGTGCTCTCTTACCGGGGCAGGGCTGTAGTTATAAACCAGCTGGAGGCCTCTATGCTGTGGTACCGGCTGGCCACTATGGTCCCATCCTCTTTATTTATAACCATGTTACAGAGGAGATTGGTCAACTTCTTCTGGGGTGAGAGGAACCACTGGGTCTCTGCTGGGGTTCTGAGTCTCCCATTGGAGGAGGGCGGTCAGGTGCTGGTCTGTGTTCATACCCGGGTGGTGACTCTCATACCCGGGTGGAGAGCCGGCCCCACGCAACATGAGCCTCCTTTCCGAGATGCCCAGCGTGCCGTTCTGTGGTGCGGTGAGGCGTGTGTTGTACAGGCTGCTCCTGCACACTCTCCACTTCCTCGCCCTCGTCTTCCGTCCAGACACACCCTGGCGGTCTGTGTTACCACCTGCGACGGGAGCGGTCCCCAGTCGAGGTTTCTGTACAAGGGAGTCCTCCCCCTTTACATCGGGGACCTGGGGTGGAGAGTGTTGCACAAAGCCATGGCCTGTAACAGGTACTTGAGCCGGTTCATGGACTCGTCCGCCGCCTGTCACTTCTGCGGCGAGGAAGAGTCCGTGTACCATTTGTATGTACAACGTGAGAGGATGCAGCCCCTGTTCGAGTATCTGAAGGGGCTGCTCCTCAGGTGTTGGCTCCACTTTAGTCCAACGCTACTAATTTTTGGGCACCCGGTACAGAGGAGGAAGTGTCGGGAGGGAGGAGGGGGTCTCCCTGTCGGTTTGCTCCTGATGTCTATTCCCGGGTCCGGGCAGCGGGTAGTTGACGGCCACACAGGGGTCGGCTGCTTGCCCCTTTTCCGGGATTACGTCCGTGCCCGAGTGTCCCCGGAGAGGGAACACGTGGTGTCCATGGGGACGCTGGAGGCCTTCCGTGAACGCTGGTCACCGCGGGAGGTCGATCGTATTATAGACAAGAATGGCGGGATTTTAATTTGAACTTTTGTCTTGTTTTGTAAACTACCGATACAGGCAGCTTTTGATATGAACGATATACTACTTTGTATGTTGATTTTCTTTTTTGGAATAAAGTATTTGTATTAAAAAAAGGGCTGGGACAGGACGGGTTAGACACGGAGCGAAGCTCATAAGGTCAGATGCAGAGAGGCACTTTCGAGTCGTGTCCCTCAACCGCGGGCCTTGGGGACGTCTCCTAGTTTTTCTGTCCCAAACCCAGTGGGCAGTAAGAGAGTGCAGGAGACTGGCCATTCACTGGCCAGCTCACCGCTGTTAGAGACAATAGACAATATGTGCAGGAGTAGGCCATTCGGCCCTTTGAGCCATCATGCCATTCAATGTGATCATGGCTCATTATCCACAATCAGTACCCCGTTCCTGCCTTCTCTCCATATCCCCTGACTCCACCGGCTTCCACCGCCCTCTGAGGCAGAGAATTCCACAGACTCACAACTCTCAGTGTGAAAAAGTGTTTTCTCATCTCCGTTCTAAATGGCTTACCCCGTATTCATAAACTATGGCCCCTGGTTCTGGACTTCCCTAACATCGGGAACATGTTTCCTGCCTCTAGAGTGTCCAATTCCTTAATAATCTTATATGTTTCAATAAGATACCCTCTCATCCTTCTAAATTCAGGAATGTACAAGCCCAGCTGTTCCCTTCTCTCAGCATATGACAGTCCTGCCATCCCAGGAATTAACCTTGTGAACCTACGTTGCACTCCCTCAATAGCAAGAATGTCCTTCCTCAAATTTTGAGACCAAAACTGCACACAATACTCCAGGTGTAGTATTACTATGGCCCTGTACATCTGCAAAAGGACCTCTTTGCTCCTATACTCAACTCCTCTGCGGTCAAAATCCTCCCCTGTTCTCTACACCCTCAACTCATGAAACCTCTAACCCGCTTTCTCCACATGTCCCTTCTTTCCAGAGAGAAGATCATCAGGAGTCATTGCGTCCCCACTTTTCTGAAGCCGTCAGAAGTCTTCAGGAGGAACTTGGACCTGTCAACATTTGTGCTGCTCTACGTCCTGCCGTTGGCGGTGATCACCGTAGCCTCCGCGACCGTGAGCAAGAAGCTATGGCTGAGGAAAAGCATTGGCGCTGTCATGGTGGCCCAGGCCGCCACTTAATGCCGCAGGAAGCAGAGGTCCATCTAGATGATCGTGCTGCTGGTGGTGGCTTTTGCCTTCTGTTGGTTCCCACTCGATGTCTACACCTTCATGCACACCGGCCAATTCAACAACACCCTCCACTTTGCCCTCCACTGGGTGGCCGTCAGCAGCACCTGTTGGAACCCCATCATCTACTGTTGGATGGACAACAGGTTCCGCTCCAACCTCATGACCCTTCTGGCCAAGTGTGGGGGGAGAAGGAGGAGAGGAGGCAAGATCCTGCCGCTCACCGCGGCCAGCGGAGATGGGAGGCAGTCGGGGTGACATTGGACGACAAGCCTGGCCCGTCCACGGAGAATAGGAGTTTCTACCTTGTTGGGCACAGGGGTAAAAATGGGGAGGTGAGTACACTTTAGACTTTACAGATACCCTGTGGAAACTTAGTATCATGTAAAGCCCAGGTATTATGGCCCAAGGCATCTGTACCTGTGCTGTATTATTCTATGTTTAGTTTAGTTTAGTTCAGTTCAGTTTAATTCAATTTAGGTCAGTTTAGTTCAGTTCCACTAGTTCCATGGTAGCCTACTTTTCCACCCATTCCTGCGCTCCAGGGGGCAATTTACAAACCCGAACGTCTTTGATATGTGGGAGGAAAAGGGAGCAGCCGGAGGAAACCCACGTGGTCACAGGGAAAACTCCACATGCACACACAACCACACACACACACACACACACGCATGCACACGCACACGGACACGGACACACACACGCACACACACACACACACATGCACAAGCACACACACACGCACTAGCACGCACACACACACGCACACAAGCACACACACGCACAAGCACACACACATGCGCACACACGTACACACACACACACACACATACACACACAGATACATACGCACACACGCACACACACGCACACACACACCCACGCATGCGCACACACAGATACATACACTCATACACACTGGCACAAGCACACATACATACACTCACATTCGCACACACAGACACACAAACACTCAAACACACACACACTCACGGCACCCGAGGTCAGAATCGAACCCGGATCTCTGGCGCGGTGAAGCAGCAGTTCTACCAATTTCACCGCAGAGCCACCACATAATGTGGCAACATATACAGCATGCAAACAAGCCATTCAGCCCATCTCGGCATTGTTTTTCATCTCCCCACATTCCCATCAACTACCCGCTGAATTCTACCACTAAACACACATTGGGGGGATATTTGTATTTGATAAAGTCCCACATAGGAGATTAGTGGGCAAAATTGGAGCACATGGTATTGGGAGTAGGGTGCTGACATGGATAGAAAATTGGTTGGCAGGCAGGAAATAAAGGGTAGGAATTAACGGGTCCCTTTCACAATGCCAGGCAGTGACTAGTGGGGTACCGCAAGGCTCGGTGCTGAGATCGCAGCTATTTACAATATACAAGGCAGGAACAGGGTACTGATTGTGGATGATCAGCCATGATCACATTGAATGGCGGTGCTGGCTCAAAGGGCCGAATGGCCTACTCCTGCACCTATTGTCTATTGTCTATAATTTACAGAGGGCTAATTAACATACAAACTTGCACATCTTTGGGATATTAGTTTAGTTTAGAAATAGGGTGTGGAAACAGGCTCTTCACCCCACCGAGTCCGCACCGTGATCCCCACACATTAACACTTTACACACACACTAGGGACAGTTTTACATGTATTACTAAGGCAAATAACCTGCAAACCTGTATGTCTTTGGTGTGTGGATAGAATCTGCAGCACCCGGAAGAAATCGACGCGGTCGCAGAGAGAACGTGCAAGTTACCATTGAACACGTGTCTCCGCCGTGATGAGGCAGCGGCTCCACCTGCTGTGCCACAGTATTGCCTGGAATCTCTCCATTCTGTTATATGTTTATAAAGCCCTGACCAATTTTTTAATTATACCCTCTGCTGTGGTTTATGCCATGCATAGCTGAGTACTCCTGGACCATTGACAACTTACATTCAATATGTTCCTTTTCCATCAGAGTCACGTGAGTGATTCCGTGAAGACCCCGCCAATCCGCATGCGCGTCATTACGTCTGACACATGGCGCAGCGACCGGCTGGGAGGAGCAGCGCTTCTCCAGTGGTAAGTTTAAAAAAGCCTCAGGTAAGTGTCCAACTTGTTGGAGGTCGTTTCTGCGCTTGTTAAATCTTGTTACAGGAGGACAAGTCCAAGCTTGGAGAAATCGTTGATAGCAAGGCAAGCCATTGCAAAAATAAGTAAAGACAGCGGGAGTGTGGGTAGCGGGCGGCCGCCTAGTTCATCTACCGAGTCGCTAATAGCAAGACCAACGACTACAGACTTGGTGTCTGTGGGCACCGTGGCTGCGCCGGAGGGGCATAAGGCCACCAGAAAGTCTGCACGGCCGATAGACTCAGACGAGTCCGGTCGGGAGGGTTCTCCCTCGTAACTGGATACCATGTTACGGGTATCCATGATGGAGCTCCTACTGGAGAGGATGCTCCATCAAGAGCGCCGGCCTCTCCAAGAGCCCGCGCCAGCAGCACCTACAGGGCTGCCTAGAGTCTCCCTCTTGGAGGAGGAGAGCATAATGGGTCAGTATGATTCTGACGCCGAATCTGTGGGCTTAGCAGTGGAGGCTGTCCCAAGAGATGAAGGACATGAGCCAGATCCTGGCGGCAAGGTTTGCCATCCCAACAGACTCCGGAGAGCCGCTGGGTGAAGTGCTGGTTGCGAATGTAAAATACTTGGCTTCACACCAGCTTCAGGAGCTGGCCATGGATGCAATGGCCAAGAGGTGCGAAACCCCGGCTAATTGTATCCTGCTTAAAGTGCCGGCCGTAAAATATGCCATCTGAGGCCATATGGGCGTAGGCATCCGGGCGCAGGAGATAAAGCTGCAAAGGGTGCTGAAGCTGCTCGCATCAGGCATTACGGCTTTCGGTAGGTCTGTGGATGGTGGGCACCTGACTGACATTCAGCAGGATGCCCTGGCTCTCATGCGCAATGTGCACTTTGAGATAAACTGCCTTAGGAAGAGCGCCATCTGCCCTACCATTAACCCGAGGTTCACTGCCCTGAGTAAGCCTTGTAACATCCAGCCACTGAATCTGATGCTCGGGGAAGACCTCGCAAAGCGGGTGAAGGAGCTGGATGATGAGGCAAAAACTGTTGGGCTCATCAAGGCGCCAGTGACCAGCAGAACCCTTCGGAGTCAGTACCCCTACAAGCGGCTTGCTGAAACCGAGTCCAATCGGCAATTCAATGTTCGCAGCTGGTGCACTCCAGCAGGAGTATGGGCAAACATGCCTTTTCCCTCCAGAACCAGGGGACAAAGAACTTCACCGGTAAACATGGAGGTATGTGGGTCTGGTTATTGTCGAAACATATTGAGTGAGAATTACCTACCAGTTGGGGGGAGGTTACACTGGTTTCTGAAAGAATGGGATGAAATAACATCAAACTTGTTTGTACTGCAAAGTATACAAGGGTTTCGAATTCAATTTATTCCCAATTTGTGTCCACCCATACAGCATATACCAGAGCGGCCACTCATTTTCTCAGAATGGAGAATTTGGAGGTTCAAGCTGAAATTGGAAAATTATATTTAAAAGGTGTAATTGAGAAGACAGTTCATCAAACTCACCAATTCGTATCTAATATTTTTCCTAGACCAAAGAAAGATGGTGGGAGACGGATTATTTTGGACCTGACAGGACTTAACCCGTTTGTGCAGTATAATCATTTTTAAATGGAAACATTTGCTACTGCCAAGCAATTGGTTTCCAGAGGGTGATATATGGCATGTATAGATCTTAAGGGTACATATTACTCAGTGCCTGTTCATAAAGAGTATTGGAGATATTTGAAATTTAGCTGCATGGGGAAAGTATGGCAATTTAAAGCACTGCCTAATGGGTTAACTTCAGCCGCTAGATTATTTACAAAGCTGCTCAAACGAGTACTGGGGTTACTCTGGGATCACGGTCATATTGTAATGACTTATTTGGATGACATCTTAATAATTGCAAAAACCCGGGAGCCAGCTGAGTTATCGGTTTCAGCTGTTAAACTCATGGTTGATAGATTGGGGTTTCTCATCCATCCAGCTAAATCAACATTAGTACCATTTAAAGTAATTGACTATTCAGCTCGCATGTCTGTGACTCACATGTCTATGACTCTGTCCAAGGGCAAGAGATTAGATTTAATTGAAGGCTGTATCAAGCTCTTGGGGGAGCAATCACCTTCAATTAGACATGTGGCCAGCTTGATTGGCAAATTGATAGCTGCCTTTCCAGCTGTGCAGTATGGACCTTTGCATTACCAAAATTTACAGAGGGCAAAGGTACAGGCACTCAGGATACATGCAGGTCATTTCAACAGGCCCATGCAATTACTATCTGAAGCCATTCCTGAAGTACAGTGGTGGATAAGAAACATTTCAAGTTGTTCTAGCAAAATTCTGATGGAAGCACCTTCAGTTGTTTTGCAGACTGATGTTAGTGCCATAGGTTGGGGTGCTACTGATACAATTTCTAGCTGTGGAGGCAGATGGAATATGCATGAGGTATATATTCTCCAATCACATAGAATTAATTATTTAGAGCTTTTGGGAGCATTTTACGGGCTCAAGGCTTATCGCCAAGCATCACTTACATGTTCAGCTTCAGATTGACAACAACACGGCAGTGGCGTATGTTAATCACATGGAGGGAATAAAGTCCGAATCTTGTGACAGATTGGCTAACCTTATTTGGCACTGGTGCATTAAAAATAACATTTGGGTTTCAGCTGTCTACTTGCCAGGCAGATTCAATATGGTGGCAGACACCAGGTCACGCAAATTCAATGACAACATAGAATGGATGTTGAATCATGATGTATTTAATGATATTTTTGTTCGGTATGGAATGCCAGATATCGATTTGTTTGCATCCAGACTCAATCACCAGGTACTGAAGTATGTTTCATGGGAAAAAGATCCAGGGGCAGTAGCGGTAGAAGCATGCGCGCTTCACTGGGCGGAGTGTTTTTATATGCATTTCCCCCATTCTGCCTCATCAGTCGGAACTTGACCAATATCAAGCAGGACTCCACTTCACGAGTGTTGGTGGTACCCGACTGGCCTACACAGCCATGGTTCTCTCCCATTTCGGGCAGTATTACACAGCCTATTATGGTGGTCCCAAAACGTCACGATCTATTGGTGCACCCTGTGACTGGAGATCAACACCCGCTGTATGATCGTATTAATCTGTTAATTTGCAGATTCTAAGAAGGCCATACCTGGGTCTGGGACTATCCAATCGTACTGTGGATGTCATCACATCGTCCTGGAGGGATAGTACAAAAAAGCAGTACATCTCTCATGTCAGGAAATTGGAGGAGTTTTGTTTACATGGGAACATTACAAACCACACAGCCTCCATCCCAGATGTGCTCGAATTTCTGCCCAAGTTATATTTTAATGAAGGGTTGAGCTATAGTGCCATCAATCGTGCCAGGAGTGCCCTTTCATCGCACCTATGCCTGGGGTCGGAACATCAGTTTGTAGGATCTCATCCGTTAATATCCCGATTTATGAAGGGCGTTTTTAATTTCAAGGTACTCTGAAATCTGGGATGTGAGCTTGGTATTCACGCTGCTTCATCAGTGGGGTCCAGCCACATCCTTGTCATTGGCAAAGATTACCCTAAAGTTGGTCATGCTCATGGCGCTGGTGTCAGCGCAAAGGGTTCAGACTTTTCACAACTGCGTCTGGACAGGATGGCGTCATCAGGGAATGACGTTATGTTTTCCATCTATGATCTAATCAAACAAAGCAGACCAGGGGTGTATGGATTCAAGCTTGAACTGTCAGCATATCCCACGGATTTATGGCTGTGTTTAGTGGCGCACTTGCGTTGTTATAACCAAGAGGCTCAGAGGCTCCAAAGTAGCATTGCTTATTAGCCACAAAAAGCCACATATGAAAGTGTCCGTTCAGACCATTTCAAGGTGGCTGAAACAAGTGCTGGGTTGTGCAGGAGTTAATACTGGCAATTTTACATCTCACTCCACCAGGGCGGCATCAACGTCAGCAGCGAGGGCAATGGAAGTCCCTCTAGACCATATCCTCGCGGCCGCAGGATGGTGAAACGAATTGACTTTTCAGAGGTTTTATAATAAACCACTTATTGAACCCGGGGTGTTCGCCCACTCCGTTTTAAGTTCTGTTTCATAGCTTCCCCCTGGGAGAGAGGAGTCGCTATTGTGTTTTCTTTTGTTTATTTTTTGTGAATTAAGGCATCAACATGTTAATCAGTACCATATTTCAATGTATTGCTCATTATTCACTCCTCCTGACTCAACTGATGCAGTGTGAGACGCCTGGATTCGTTTCTACGGCATGAAATCACAGAGCTTTGAAATCTTCACAGAATCACTCACGTGACTCCGAAGTAAAATAGTAAGATTAAACAAGAACTTACCAGTTTGAAGTTTGATCTTTATTTTAAGAGGAGTTACGGTGAGCGATTACGTGCACACCGCTCCCGGCCCTCAATATCCTAAAGGTCAACTGGAATGTCTGGTTTATAATCTTACTATGTTACTTCAGTTACTGTTAGCTGTGATTTCACACCGCTGTTTTGAAGATTGACGCGCATGCGGACTGGCGGGGTCTTCACGTAATCGCTCATCGTAACTCCTAATAAAATTAAGATCAAACTTCAAACCGCTAAGTTCTCGTTTAAATTTACTATTATTAACTATACTCTTATGTACACAAAGTTCATGTTATTGAAGCAGAATTAGGTCATTCAACCCATTGTCTAATCAAAGCTGATCGATCTTTCCTCTCAACCCCATTCTCCTGCATTTCCCCGTAATCCCTGACACCCGTACTAATCATGAATCTATCTATCTCTGCCTTCAAAATATCCATTGGCCTTCACATCCTTCTGTGGCAAAGAATTTCAGATTCACCACCCTCTGACCTTTATCTCTTGCATCTCTGGTCAAAATCCTTCCCTCAATTGAGGGAATTGAGGAGAACCCTCAATTCATGAAAACTCTAACCTGCTTTCTTCACCTGTCCCATCCTTCCAGAGAGAAGATCATCTGAAGTCTTTACATCCCCGGTTTTCCGAAGCCTTCCGAAGTCTTCAGGAGGAAATTGCACCTGTAAACCTTCGCGTTGCTCTACCTCCTGCTGTTGGTGGTGATCACCGTAGCCTCAGCCGAGATGAACAAGAAGCTGTGGCTGAGGAAAACCATTGGTGCCGTCACGTGGCCCAGGCCACCACTCAACGCCGCAGGAAGAAGGGGACCATCTAGATGATTGTGCTGCCGGTGGTGGCCTTTGCCATATGTTGTTTCCCCCTCAACGTCTTCACCGTCCTGCTCCACGGCCAACGTGTCCAATCCAACAACACCCTCTACTCCGCCATCCACTGGGTGGCCGTGAGCTGCACCTGTTGGAACCCCTCCATCTACCGTTGGATGGACAACAGGCTCCGCTCCGACCTCATGACCCTTCTAGCCAAGTGTGGGGGGAGAAGGAGGAGAGGAGGCAAGATCCTGGTGCTTCCTGCAGCCAGCGGAGATGGGAGGCAGTCGGGGAGAGATTGGAGGACAAGTCTGGCCCGTCCATGGAGAATAGGAGTTTCTACCTTGGTGGGTGCAGGGGTAACAATGGGAAGGTGAGTGCAGTGTAGACTTTAGAGATGCAGCGTGGAAACATGGTATCATGTTTAGCCCAGGTATTATGGGCCAAGGCATCTGTACCTGTGCTGTATTGTTCTATGTTTAGTTTAGTTCAGTTCACTTCAGTTCAGTTTAGTTTAGTTCAGTTTAGTTCAGTTTAGTTTGCAGATAACAATCACAATCGATCACCTACAATTCTTAAAGGATTGGACAGGCTAGATGCAGGAAAAATGTTCCCCATGTTGAGGGAGTCTAGAACCAGGGATCACAGTTTAAGAATAAGGGGTAGGCCATTTAGGACTGAGACGAGGAAAAATGTTTTCACCCGGAGAGTTGTGAATCTGTGGAATTCTCTGCCACAGAATAGTGGATGCCAATTTACTGGATGTTTTTACAGAGAGAATCAGATTTGGCTGTTAGAGCTAAAAGAATCAAGGGATATTGGGAAAAGCAGGAACAGGATACTGATTTTAGATCATCAGGCATGATCATATTGAATGGCGATGCTGACTCGAAGGGCCGAACGGCCTACTTCTGCACCTACTATCTGTTTCTGTGTTTCTACCCCGTACAAACTGGTTCTGCATTATCCTACTTTCTCACCCACTCCCTGCGCTCTATGGGGCAACTTACAGAGGGCCCATTAATCTGCAAATCCGCACGTCTTTGGGATGTGGGAGGAAACCGGAGCATCCGGAGAGAACCCACATGGTCACAGGGAAAACTCCACACTCACACACTCACACACACATACATGCACACACACACAGCACTCGAGGTTAGGATCGAACCCAGAACTCGATGTGGCAACATATACTTTTCGGAGTAGAGAGATACAGCCTGCAAACAGGCCCTTCAGCCCATTGTGTCATTCTTTTTAATCTCCCCACATTCCTATCAACTCCCCGCCGAATTCTAAAACTCACCACACACTAGGGGGCAATTTACAGAGGGCTGATTAACATGCAAACCCGCACGTCTTTGGCATATTAGTTTAGTATAGCCGCACAAATGAAGTTCAGGCGCACCGATCAGCGATCCCCGCACATTAACACTACCCTACACACACACTGTTAATTCTGGCCAAATTGGAGAGGCCAAGACACTAAAATTGAGTAAAGGCTTCTGGGCTGCTAGGCCATTTGGTCAATTTAAATGTGCCTTCTGCAGAAATAGGACAAGCTGCAGAATGATGCCAGTTTGTCTATAGCCTAGATAAGAGCTGCAGGAAGAGCAAGGAAACATCTGCAGATCCTGACAATTAGGAGCAAATTGCATGGAATGGATTGGATGAATGCAAACCAGACATTCACATTGTATATAATGTTGAAAGCTTTACTTTGCTAGATGTTGATTGGATTGAGCCTTGTCTGGGTTTCTTGAATATCAAGGCACATGTTGCGATGTTTGTTTCCTCTTCAGAAGCACCATTTGAATACATTGTATTAGTCACTGTATTATTGGGTTAGGGAAATGTCTATCATTTACTGTGTTAATCGATATCTGTTATTGGACTGTATAGAGACCACCCCTATGTGGTTCGGCCCCTCAAGGTTCGGGGAACTATAAAAGACCGCTCTCACGAGGTCCTGTGTCGATCTTCTGAGAAAACGCTTTGGACTGCATGACCTTCTTGTTGTCTCTGGCTAAAGAGGGTTTGATCAGGCAGATACGAGGATCGAACCCACGGTGGTTAGGTATAGTAGTGGAACTGTAATTGTGTTTTGTCAAAATAAAGTTTAGATGCGTAAGTGCTTGACTCAGTGATTTTTGACCGAAACTACACTGGGGGGTTGCTTAGAACGAGCTATTTACATTGGGGGCTCGTCCGGGTTCTCAAGGGACCCCCAAACACAAGTTTTTGCATTGATTTTCGGCACTTCGCTTGTCGGGGCAGATCGATCATTCACGGGCTTGGGAAAGGGTCCAATCGAGATTGTCTAGCAAGCAGGGGTGTGGTTAGCACTCCATTGGCTTGGGACCCACAAAACAAGGCGAGGCGTGGCCCAAAGGTTGGTCGTAGTTGGCAGGCTGCAGATGCTTTAACAAGAGCCTGATGCTCTTCGAGGGCGAGGGGTGGCCCATTGTCCAGATTTGGTATCCAATTGGTGGGGTATTTAAACACAGGTTAAAATAGGTCTGCGCATTGATCTATCTTTGCCGTGAACGCTGATTGGAAAGGTGCGTTCTGAAAATTGGCATCGACTGCCAACGCGGAAAGGCTAGGCGCTGAACCCCTGGTTCTGAGCAGAGAGTGGTGTCTGAGTCCATCCCTGGAGTGATGGATGAGGAACCTCGTAAAGGCACTGGGCTCGGTGGCAAGAGAATAGATTGGCTGGGAATACTCTAGTCCATTCGAGATTTCATTGGGCAAATTAATTTGAATTCGAGAGCCCGGGTATGTGGAGGGATACGCACCAAACGAGTTGGTCTGAGAACGACTCTAAATTTGCAGAATCAAATTTCCAAATACAGAATTTCACATTGAAGTTCTGCCTGTATGGCAGAATTCAAATTCTGTGTAAATAGAACTTTGCAGTTTGTGCATGTTTGAGATCGATTCCGAATAGCGGCTGATAACAGTGAATAGTAACCCTCTGGTCGATTGTTGATTAGTACCTGATAGCGAAGAGTAACTGAGAGACGGGAACCTGGTTTACTTGGTGAAAAGTACCCAGATGCAAAAGGTACCCCTAATTCTGTAGAATTTAGAGAGGAGGGATAGGGGTCCCCCTATAGAAGTCCAGTCTTATCAGGAGGAAAGTAACATTTAGGAGAAAAAGTAGTCCATTTAAGAAGTAGTACCCCTCAGCAAAGAGTAACCTAGGAAGGGGAAAATCTGCGGTATCAGAGGGAGAGGATAACAGCGTGACGCGGCATTGAGTTTGAGTGTTTGTAAACTGCGCTTGCGTGTTAAATTATTATTGTAAATTGTAAAAATCCAGCATTGTCTGTTTTAGCATCTTTATCAGATCAGAATTGTAGAAATACTTTGTGTATGTAAAAAGATTTAGAGTGTATTAAGATTTAGAAAGTTAAGGTTTAGAGTGTGTTAAGTTCGTGGACTGCTATTTGTATTGATTGTGTGAGTGCTTAAGAATTTTTGGGTGTTAGATAATTTTAAGTAACAGTGTGTTTGAATTAAATATTTGTAATTGTTTAGATTGTAGTGTTGTTAGAATCTGATTCATGGTGAATGACCTATCAAATAGACCTGAAAGGCCGATAAGAATAATTTGCAAGAAACTTCCGCAAGAAGCAGAAAGTTTAGGAGGATTATCTGGAGAATTGAATGGAGTTTTGAGGTGCAAACTTTGGCCGCAGGGTGGACACTACATAGAAACAATTGTTAGATGACATGGAAACAGTGAAGAAGGGTATGAGCTAATTGGAATATGGAGAATGTTCTTCACCAGAAGAAAAATAAATAAAGAGAATGTTGTGCTTTCTATGGCAGCGTACAAATTAGGGATTAGAGGGGAACACGAGAGAACTGGTCCTTCTCGGGACATTTAGTGGAAGCCGACAGCAGCAGCATGAGCAGGAGAGAATACCAGCTTCTAAAAGAGAAACGACTGAGATGGCTCTTAAAGGGAAGGTGCCGACTAAAATGAAACTTATTAAATTTAGTAAGAGTGCAGCGGTATCTGTGGACCTCGAAAGGAGAGAGGCTCACTATATGCCAGGATGGGTAGGATTTTTCGGAATGGAGCCACAGCATTCCTCACAGCACTCTCATGTTCTCAGTTCAGAGACACCATGCGCAGCTTGCGAGCAGGGCACTCGGGAGGAGTCAGCGTATCTTCGTAAATTCAAATCCAAAGTGGAAAAATTGGGGAAGGACCCTCTAGCTCCTATGATTGCTCCACCAGTGAGGATAGCATTGGAGATCAAGGAGCAAATGGGTACCAAATTAATTAGGAAATCCAGTAGTGGGAAAGTGAAGGAATCCTTCCTGAAGTAGAGACAGAATGAGTAAGGGTGAGCCGGCAGGAGAAAACATAGAAATTAGGTGTAGGAGTAGGCCATTCGGCCCTTCGAGCCTGCACCACCATTCAATATGATCATGGCTGATCATCCAACTCAGTATCCTGTACCTGCCTTCTCTCCATGATCCCTTTAGCCACAAGGGCCACATCTAACACCATTTTAAATATAGCCAACGAACTGGCCTCAACTACCTTCTGTGGCAGAGAATTCCATAGATTCACCACTCTCTGTGTGAAAAAAGATTTTCTCATCTCAGTCCTAAAAGAACTGTGACCCCTTGACCTGGACTTCCCCAACATCAGGAACAATCTTCCGGCATCTAGCCTGTCCAACACCTTAAGAATTTTGTAAGTCTCTATGAGATCCCCCCTCAATCTTCTAAATTCCAGCGAGTACATGCCGAGGAAGTGGTTGATCCTGACATCGATAGTATTATTAGGTCGGAGCAATTTTCCGACGATGGGAGTATAGAACAGTGGCAATTCCTTTGCAGGAAGCTGCCTACTCCACCTCTGGTATTAGTAGGTATAAGTAATCCCCGGGTCACAGACGTCCACACTGTAATGCAACCTGGTCTGACGGCAGCTCAGAGACCCATATTAAGAATTCAGAAACGGGAAATAACTTCGGAGGAGGATCTTAAAGCTTGGATAGACATGCCATTCCATGAGCCAACATTCCCTCCGTTTGGTTGTAGAGGGTATAGAGCTGTTAGACCTGACCAGTGCTACAACTGTGGGGAATTAGGACATTTGAGCCGATCGTGTCCTGCGAGGGAATACAGAGAAGGAAGGGGGCAAAGAAGAGGGCCATGGGGTTTCAGAAATCAGTGGATCCTGAGAGGTTACGGGGACACTTGGGACCCGGACGGTAGAGGAAGAAGACACTGGCCAGGAGATCAGGGGGCAGCATATGAAATCTGAAGGCATCCTCATATGGCCCAAAAATAACAATAAAAACCAGAAAGAACATCACCCCCTTCCAAATCCTATGAGGAGAGACACAAAGAATCTAATTGGAATCGAGTAACCTCACTAAAAGGAAGAACTACAAAAAGGGAAACATAGTAACTGGTGACAACGAGAATGGGAACTAAGGAGAATTGAAATGACACTAGGGAGTGAAGTTTGTGCCTTCAGGACAGTATAATCGGCAACATACTACCCGGGGAGTGAGGTAAAGAATATTCAGACCCCTTGAGAACGGACAGAAGACAGCTCAGGTAATGTAGCTCCCCAGAAACAGGAACCAACAAGAAGAAGGAAATGACACTGTCCTGTCCCTTTATGACAGAGCTGGGCAGGCCAACAGATAGAGAAAACTGCTCCTCAGTATCCCTTCTCCTTTGAAACTGACATCAAGGAAGAAGAAAAGATACCTACCCAACTTTAACATCATCTAGCTTTTGACACCAGTGAAGGAAAGGAGAGTAACATAATCCAAGCTTTCCTAAAGAAACACACAGACAACCTATGATGACTATTGGAATGAGCTCCACTATAAAGAACTGAATTTGAATTTGGAAAAAGACGTCCCTCTGCGGTTTGGGGTAAAACACCTACTTTGCGTCTAAATTATGATTATTAGATATAAATTTATAACATTTTGAATACGGTCTCTAAATTGTATGGTAATGAATTGGAGGTATTTTAACGTTTAAGATTTGGAACCGACGTGAGATTTGGCAGGAATATTTGGAGTTTGATTATTAATTGATAATATTGTTATTGTTTCATCTCCAAAGATGGGAAGGATTATTCAGAAAACATCAGGAAGAGTGGAACTTGGGAAAATCTGGTTAACATGGAAGTTATTCAGGGAACATGAGAGTTGGAATTGGAAATAGTCAAAAGAGGAACTGTGAACAGTAAGACTTCCCTTTAAGAGACCAGACTAGAAAGTACTCAGTGGTTAGGAAACTAGTGTAAGAGAGAACCCCTATGGACTGAGAGCCGAGCCAACATACTAAGGAAGAAGTACTAGAGGAGAAGTCTATTGAATTAGAAGGAGAAACTTGACTGGATGTGGAGATAACAGAGTCGATGTATTTGACCAATGGATCTAAATTGTTTAACCCTTGATAGAAAAGTGGCTTCAGGACATTTATACACCAAAAAGATGCCAACTGAGGAAGTACAAAGGCCATGTAGATTGAAGTGTTAATTACAGGATCTATACTTTACTCTTACATTATACAAAAGTGTGTGTAGGGTAGTGTTAGAGTGTGGAGATCGCTGGTCGGCACGGACTCGTAGAGTCAGTGTACAGATATCCCTGACACAGAGGGAGTGAGAGACACCGGTATGCATACATATATCTCCCTGAGAGACAGGGACGGAGTTACACCAGTCAGTGTAAAGATATCACCCTGAGAGATAGAGTGAGAGACGGGTCAGAGTACAGATATCCCCATGAGAGTATAGCTAAACTAAACTGAACTGAACACAACCCATCACACCACACCACTCTAAGGTCATTTGGTGTAGGGTGGACAAGGGGCTATCTGCTCTCCCCTACACCACTCCCCCTCTCCCCTGACCCCTCGTCACCTGGCAGCCATTTTGTGTGTCTGTAAGAACTATACACAAAGGGGGTACCCAGGTGGGCAGCATTAATCTAAAACAATGTCAGTGTCTGGTAGACCTTGACACTAAACATTCCCGTTTCAGTTCCTAGCCCCTTTTCCAAACATGCTCAGAGTTTATGGGAATGCTATCGCGGGACTCTAGAAACTTACATAAACACTGCCATCATGAAATATCTAATTGGGATACCATCAGCTCTTGTTCCACTGAGATTGTGGTGTACATACACTATCCATGGCACGCATACATGCATACATGCATACACGCCCACAGTCCATAGGTTTAAATTGAGAGGGGAAAGATTTAGTGGGAGCTTGAGGGGCAACGTTTTTACACAAAGACTGGTGGGTGAATGCAATGAGCAGCCAGAGGAGGTAATTGAGGCAAGGACTTTAGCAATGTTGAAGAAACATTTGGACAGGTACATAGATAGGACAAGTTTGGAGGGATATTGGTCAATTGCCCTGAACCCCAGCCTATAATCCACACCCAAGAATCTGATTCAATGATACTCTGTTGTTCTATACATAAATCTCCCAGACCCCTGGATTAGATCCCTGCCTGTAATCCCCTCCCCCCCCCCCCCCCCCCCCCCAAACACCCGGATTAGATCCCTGCCTGTAACTCTCTCTGTGTCTACCAAATGTAGACTGGTCAATCGTTTCGCTGAACTCCTTTGCTCAGTCCGCCTGGACATACCTGATAGCCCGGTTGCTAAACACTTTAATTCTCCTTCCCATTCCAACACTGAACTTTCTGTCCAAGGCCTCCTCTATTGTCAGTGAGGCTAAACATAAATTGGAAGAACAGCCTCTCATATTGAGTTTGGGCAGCTCACATATCTAAAGCGTTTAGTCAGTTTTTATATTCCCCGAAAGAGCATGAAAGAAAGCTTGTGGGGAATATAAAAACTGCCTGTAAAAGCTTATCTAGATATGTAAAAAGGAAAAGGTCACTGAAGACAAATGTAGGACCCTTACAATAAGCGACAAGTGACTATATAATGGGAAACAAGGACTTGGCAGAATAGTTAAAGGAGTACTTTGATTCTGTCTTCACTAAAGAAGACTCAAACAATCTCCCAGAAATACTAGGGAACCCAGGATCGAGTGGGAGCGAGGAACTGAAGCAAATCCACATTACTCAGCAAATGGTGTTAGGTAAACTGTTGGAGTTCTTTTCAGAATGGCAGGTAGTGACTAGTGGGGTGCCACAAGGCTCGGTGCTGGGACCCCAGTTATTTGCAATATATATATTAACGATTGAGACAAGGGAACTAAATGTAACATCGCCAAGTTTGCGAATAACAGAAAACTGGGTGGCAGTGTGAGCTGCGAGAAGGATGATATGAGGCTGCAGGGTGACTTGGATATGTTGGGTGAGTGGGCAGATGCATGGCAGATGCACTATAATGTGAATAAATATGAGGTGGCAAGAACAGGAAGGCAAATTATTATCAGAATGGTGTTAGATTAAGAAAATTGGAGGTGCAACAAGACCTGGGTGTGTTTGTACGACAGTCATTGCCAGAGAGCATGCAGTTACAGCAGGCAGTGAAGAAAGCTAATTGCATGTGGCCTTCATTGCAAGAGGATTTGAGTTTAGGAGCAAGGAGGTCCCACTGCAGTTGTAAGTGAGACTGCACCTGGAGTATTGTGTGGAATTTTGGTCTCCTAATTGAGGAAGGACAATATTGCTATTGAGGAAGTGCAGCAAAGGTCCACCAGGTTAATTCCCGGGATGGCAGGACTGACATACGATGAAAGAATGGGTCGACTGGCCTTGTATTCAATGGAATTTAGAAGGATGAGAGGGGATCTTGCAGGAACATATAACATTTTTAAAGGATTGGATAGGCTAGATGCAGGAAAAATGTTCCCGATGTTGGGGGAGTCCAGAACCAGGGGTCGGAGTTTACGAATAAGGGGTAGGCCATTTAGGACTGAGATGGGGAAAAACTATGTTCAATCAGAGAGTTGCGAAACTGTGGAATTCTTTGCCACAGAAGGCAGTGGTGGCTGTTTTCAAGAGAGTTAGATTTAGGTCTTTAGAGCTAAAGGAATCAAGGTATATGGGGAAAAGCAGGAACAGGGTACTGATTTTAGATGATCAGCCATGATCATATAGAATGGCGGTGCTGGCTCGATGGGCCAAATGGCCTACTCCTGCACCTATTTTTCTATGTTGCTAATCCAGTGGTGTAGATTTCTCTAACGTCAAGTAACCCCAGCATTCCCTCTCTTATCCCCATCCCTCCCCCACCCAAGTGGCACCAGCTTCTGGTTTTCACCCAACAAACAGCTAACAATGGTCCATTTCCTTTATCGTTACTTTTTTGCATATCTTTAGAAACATAGAAATTAGGTGCAGGAGTAGGCCATTCGGCCCTTCGAGCCTGCACCACCATTCAATATGATCATGGCTGATCATCCAACTCAGTATCCCGTACCTGCCTTCTCTCCATACCCTCTGATCCCCTTAGCCACAAGGGACACATCTAACTCCCTCTTAAATATAGCCAATGAACTGGCCTCAACTACCCTCTGTGGCAGAGAGTTCCAGAGACTCGCCACTCTCTGTGTGAAAAAAGTCTTTCTCATCTCGGTCTTAAAGGATTTCCCCCTTATCCTTAAGCTGTGACCCCTTGTCCTGGACTTCCCCAACATCGGGCACAATCTCCCTGCATCTAGCCTGTCCAACCCCTTAAGAATTTTGTAAATTTCTATAAGATCCCCTCTCAATCTCCTAAATGCTAGAGAGTATAAACCGCGTCTATCCAGTCTTTCTTCATAAGACAGTCCTGACATCCCAGGAATCAGTCTGGTGAACCTTCTCTGCACTCCCTCTATGGCAATAATGTCCTTCCTCAGATTTGGAGACCAAAACTGTACGCAATACTCCAGGTATTTTCATTTATTGTTCTATATCTCTCTACATTATCACCCATTTCTCTTTCCTGTGACTTTCAGTCTGAAGAAAGGTCTCGACCCAAAACGTCACCCATTACTTCTCTCCAGAAATACTGCCTGTCCCGCTGAGTTACTCCAGTTTTTGAGTCTTCAGTTTAAAACAGCATCTGCAGTTCTTTCCTACACAAAACTCTCTGGATACCTATAATTCTATATATAAACCAGGCTGTAATTGATAGTCATACAGTGATAGAGCATGGAAACAAGCCATTTGGCCCAACTTGCCCACACGGCAGACGTGATCCAGCTACACTAGTCCCACATGTTTGACCAAGAATCCTTCCAAATCTGTCCTATACATGTACCTGTCTAACTGTTTCTTAAATGTTGGGATTGTTCCTGACTCAACTACCTCCTCTGACAGCTTATTCCATGCACCCACCAACCTTTGTGTGTAAAAGTTACCCCACAGACTCCTAATAAATCTTTTCCCCTTCACCTTAAACTTTGTCCTCTGGTCCTTGCTCCACTTACTCTGGCCAAGAGACTCTGTGCCTCTGTGTAACTGGGACATTCCCCTGACAGCTGCACTGTGGACCTGGATCCTCACCGTTTATGGTCACCCCCAGCCGATGACGTATCAGGTGCCCAGGAGCGATCGTCCGTCTCTGTGCCCGGGGGCAGCAACACGGACGCCAGGATGGTGGCGAACCTAATGCACGGCTTGACCATGTAAGGCCACGTAAGGACAAGTCATCCTCGAAGGTGGTGGTGTTGAAGCCCGGGTGGCCCCGTATCTCGATGGGCTGAAGGGCCTGTTTCCACGCTGTGTCTCTGTCTCGTGTCCACGGAAAAACGACCGTAAATGCTGCAGGATGTGGAGGTGAAGCTAATTGACTGGCAACGCTGCCGGCAATCACTGGGTAAATGCTGTGTGCCGGCTTCAAAGGGGGGGGGGGGGGGGGGGGGTGTGAGATGCCTGCCAAGTAACGAGGGGTTGGAGGAGTGGGGGTTGGAGGAGAGGGGGTTGGAGGAGAGGGAGTGGTGTAAGGGAGAGCAGAGAGCCCGTTGTCCACACCTCCACCAAATGACCTTTGTGTGGTGTGTTTAGTTGAGTTGTGTTGTTTATTTCAGTTTAGTTTAGTTTAGTTTAGGACAGTTTGTTTAATATAGTTTAGTTTAGTTTAATTTAATTTAGTTGAGTTCAGTACTGGACCCGAAACGTCACTCATTCCTTTTCTCCAGATATGCTGCCTGTCCTGTTGAGTTATTCCAGCATTTTGTGTCTATCTTCAGTTTAGTTTAGTTTTGTATTGCAGTCAGGTCAGGTCAGTTTAGTTCAGTTCAGTTTGTGAGCATTGCTCAGAACGGTTACCTTCAGCTGGAGAATTCTCATCAACATGATTGATAAATAAACTTAGTAATGGTGACAAGTCTGATGTTAACTCCCTCTGTACTGGGAGGGTTCACACTCCCAGGGCAGGGTCTGGAGAGGAGCTGTTCTGCTGGCAGGGAGGATTTAATAGAAGGTTTTGTTTGGCGGGAAGGAACAAAAGCATTCAGACTTTGCAGTTCGAAGCTTTGTCGGACTGCGGAGACTTTCTTTGTTCAAAGATTCCTCTACTTAGTGAGGATTTGTCCGTGTATCTGGAAAGTCCTAGGAGCGGCAGTGGCTGGCGGAAGGCCAAGTTTGACTTGAACTGGTGGGAGCTGAGTCTGGAGCAGTGACATCGGAAAGCTCCCTCCCACACCGACTTGCCCGGTCCAGGTGTGCTGGGTAAGAACGGCAACAGTGCCTTGGAATCAATGCATATGGGGGAAAAGCAGGAACGGGGAACTGGTTTAAGATGATCAGATATGGTTATAATACTATACAATTAATAGCCAAGTATGTTTTACATCATACGAGGATTTTCATTTGCCAAGTCAGTCATTCAAATAAAAAGCAACGGAACGCACTAAATACATTTAAACATAAACATCCACTGCAGTCACTCCTCCACATTCCTTACTGTGATGGAAGGCGAAAAAAGTTAAATCTCTGACCTTCTTTGTTATATTAAATGGTGGTGCAGGTTCGAAGGGCCGAATGACTCACTCCTGCACCTATTTTTCTATGTTTCTATATTCATTGTCCATACCCCAGCTACCAGCCAGTAATTGCAACACATTCACTGTCATTATCTTTGTACCATGTTTTACGCGGAACCGAGAAATTGCAGTCCAATGTCAGTTATTAACACCTTAGGTGTCCTTACCTTAGTACTCTGTTGCCTAGGGGACTAAGAAGTCATGAGCTTTGTATTATGTTTGATTAAAGTACCGATTATTGTATTAACACTTCAATCTCCCTGACTTTTGGAATTCCTCCCCCATCAGGGAAAAGGTATAGAAGTGTGAAAACACACACCTCCAGAATCAAGGACAGTTTCTTCCCAGCTGTTATCAAACAACTGAATCATTCTACCACAACCAGAGTGCAGTGCAGAACAACAATCTACTTTTTTGATGACCCTTGGACATCCTTCATCGGACTTTGCTGGCTTTACCTTGCACGAAACGTTACTCCCTTATCCTATATCTATACACTGCAAATGGATCGATTATAATCATGTATTGTCTTTCTGCTGACTAGTTAGCATGCGACAAAAAGCTTTTCACTGTACTTTGGTACACGTAACAAATAACTAAACTAAAGAGGAATCCGACGTGGGGGTTCCACCGAGAACAAAGAGGGACCATTGGGGAATTTATTCAACACTTTGTAACCCTGTCAGCGCCCTATTGGTGGCGACCCCTTGCAGACTTTGTTTATTGTCTGCAAAACAAAGAATTTCACTGTTACATGTCACGTGTGATAATAAAGTTTAATTCATGCATTCATTCATTCACTCACACACTCACCTGATATTGTCTTCTTCCAGATAAGTTACTGGACTGGAAGCTAGTGTTCTAGAGGATTAAATCAATGACATGAGTTCAAATGTCAACCTAGCAGATGGAGAATTTAAATACAAGTAATTAAATAAATTGTCATTTAAAATAAATGTCAGACTGAATAGTAATGATCAGACTAAACTTAATTTTTTTTTCAGATTGAGTCTGAAGAAGGTTTCCGACCCGAAACGTCACCCATCCCTTTTCTCCAGACAGGCTGCCTGACCCGTTGAGTTACTCTAGCACTTTGTGTCTATCTTTGGTATAAAGCAGCACCTGGAGTTCTTTGTTTCTACTGAACGTAACTATCCACCTGCTCACTGATATCCTTGAATGAAGGAAATTGTCCTGAACCTGTTATGAATCCAGAAATGACATGCAAGGCAGGCGCATCTAGGGATGAACTGTAATTGCCTGTTTTCCCACAATATCCACACCCACAAACAAATACCAAAACGTATTTTAAAAATTGATCAGTAGATTATAAACATATATCAGGAATAACAGAATGGAGAGATCCTGGGCGGCACTGCGGTGCAGCAGGTGGAGCTGCTGCCTCACCACCCCAGAGAACCAGGTTCAATCATAACTTGCATGTTGTCTCCGTGACTGAATGGGTTAGCTCCGGGCGCTCCAGTTTCTTCCCACATTCCAAAGACGTACAGGTTTGTAGGCTAATTGGCTTGGTATAAATGTAACATTGCCTCTCGTGTGTGTAGGGTAGTGTTAATGTGCATGGATCGCTGGTCGGTGTGGACTAGATAAGTGAAGAGGAAAAGATTAGTGTTGACAAATGTAGATAATTTACAGTCAGATAAAGGTGAATTTATAATGCAAAACAAGAAAATGTTACACCAGTTAAATAAGTACTTTGGTTCTGTTCTCACTTATGCCCCTGTCCCACTTAGGAAACCTGAACGGAAACCTCTGGTGACCTTGCGCCCCACCCAAGGTTTCCATGAGGTTCCCGGAGGTTTTGGTCCCTCTCCCTAATGGTCGAATGTGGTTTCCGCGTGGGCGAGGCTTCTTCAACGCTCCTCCGCTGTCCCTAGCCCCCACCTTCGCGATATGTTTGTGTGTGTGTGCGGTCGGTCGCAAAGATCCAATAGGATCTTTGGTCAGTAGATGCAGCTCACGCTTCGGTCGAGGTTTTCTGGAATTTTTTGAGGATGTAACAAGTAGAATGGATAAGGGAGAGCCAGTGGATGTGGTGTATCTGACCTTTCAAAAAGCCTTTGACAAGGTCCCACACAAGAGATTAGAGTGCATTATTAGAGCACATGGTATTGGAGGAAGAGTATTGACATGGATAGAGAACTGGTTGGCAGACAGGAAGCAAAGAGTAGGAATTAATGGGTCCTTTTCCGAATGGCAAGCAGTAAATAGTGGGGTGCCGAAAGGCCCAGTGCTGGTACCCCAGTTATTTACAATATACATTAACGATTTATAGGAGGGAATTAAATGTAACAACTCCATGTTTGCAGATGACACAAAGTAGGGTGGCAGGGTGAACCGCGAGCAGAATGCTATGCGGCTGGGCTTGTATACTCTGGAATTTAGAAGAATGAGAGGGGACCTTATAAAAACATTCGAGGCAAAGTGGGACCCGTTGGGTCCCATGTTCACGCGGGAGGGCTGGTCCCCCGAAGACAATATTCCATCTCTCCACCATTTCCAATATTGTTGGCCTGAGGGGGGGCTTTCTGGAGTGCTGGTATGGGTTCTTGGGGTGGCAGCTCAGTCCCTCAAGCCTGATGTGCTGGCAGCTCACTCACGGCTGATGGGTTGGCCGTTGACTCATGGCTATTCCTTGAAATTCAATTTCAAGCAGGGTGCAAGGCCTCCAAATCCAAATCCATTTTCCTACTATTTCAAGCAGGGTGCAAGGCCACCAAATTCAAGTGCAGTTTCTTACCACTTCGTGCAGGGTGCAAGGCCACCAAATTCAAGTGCAGTTTCCTACCACTTCAAGCAGAGTGCAAGGCCACCGAACTCCAGTGCAGTTTCATACTACTTCAAGCAGGATGCAAGGCCACCAAATTCAAGTGCAGTTTCATAACACTTCAAGCTGGATCCAAGGCCACCAAATTCAAGTGCAGTTTCGTACCACTTCAAGCAGGGTGCAAGGCCACCAAATACAAATGCAGATTCATACAATTTCATGCAGGGTGAAACCTCCACAAAACCACACAAAACACCAAACACACAGTTCAGTAGACATTCAGTGTGTTCAGTTTATTCACAGCTCAGAGAAAGCTGCGACCTCTCCCTCCCCCATCATGCAGAGACTGAGCCACACCCACACTTCCGGGTTTTATAACCCCTCCCCCTCCCCGTGGAAAAGATGAGGCCTTCATGACAGGAAAGAGATTATCAACATTTTTAAAACACTAATAAAACTTTCATTTTCCATTGATGGGAAGAATCCTCTGCACCTGCTGAGTGGAGGGGGACTGAGTAAGATGGCCAAAAGTCACAGCCGTAAGTGGCAGAGTTTCATCTAAAATTAATATAGACTGCAAACAGGAAGTTAGCCAAAGCACCCAAGCCACCATTTGCGGTAGTGCCTTTTCACTTCCAGCCAAAGCACCCAAGCCACCATTTGAAGTATTGCCTATTCACTTCAAGCCAAGGCCTCCAAGCCACCATTTGCAATAGTGCCTTTTCATTTCAGGCCAAAGCACCCTAGGCACCATTTGCAGTAGTGCCCTTTCACGACAAGCGAAAGCCCCCGTGCCACGATTTGCAGTAGTGCCTTTTCACTTCAAGCCTAAGCCCCCAAGCCACCATTTGCAGTAGTGCCTTTTCACTTCCAGCAAAAGCACTCAAGCCACCATTTGGAGTAGTGCCTTTTCACTTCCAGCCAAAGCACCTCAGCCACCATTTGCAGTAGTGCCTTTTGACTTCAAGCCAAAGCCCCCAAGCCACCATATGCAGTAGTGCCTTTTCACATCAAGCCTAAGACGCCAAGCCACCATTTGCAGTATGTGCAGGAGTAGGCCATTCGGCCCTTCGAGCCAGCACTGCCATTCAATGTGATCATGGCTCATTATCCACAATCAGTACCCCATTCCTGCCTTCCCTCCATATCCCCTGACTCCACCGGCCTCCACCGCTCTCTGAGACAGAGACTTCCACAGACTCACAACTCTCAGTGTGAAAAGGTGTTTCCTCATCTCCGTTCTAAATGGCTTACCCCTTATTCATAAACTATGGCCCCTGGTTCTGGACTTCCCTAACATCGGGAACATGTTTCCTGCCTCTAGAGTGTCCAATTCCTTAATAATCTTATATGTTTCAATAAGATCCCCTCTCATCCTAAATTCAGGAATGTACAAGCCCAGCTGTTCCCTTCTCTCAGCATATGACAGTCCTGCCATCCCGGTAATTAACCTTGTGAACCCACGTTGCACTCCCTCAATAGCAAGAATGTCCTTCCTCAAATTTTGAGACCAAAACGGCACACAATACTCCATGTGTAGTATTACTGGGGCCCTGTACAGCTGCAAAAGGACCTCTTTGCTCCTATACTCAACTTCTCTGCGGTTAAAATCCTCCCCTGTTCTCTACACCCTCAACTCATGAAACCTCTAACCCGCTTTCTCCGCATGTCCCTTCTTTCCAGAGCGAAGATCACCAGGAGTCATTGCGTCCCCACTTTTCTGAAGCCGTCAGAAGTCTTCAGGAGGAACTTGGACCTGTGAACATTCGTGCTGCTCTACGTCCTGCCGTTGGCGGTGATCACCGTAGCCTCCGCCACCGTGAGCAAGAAGCTATGGCTGAGGAAAAGCATTGGCGCTGTCATGGTGGCCCAGGCCGCCGCTTAATGCCGCAGGAAGCAGAGGTCCATCTAGATGATCGTGCTGCTGGTGGTGGCCTTTGCCTTCTGTTGGTTCCCCCTCAATGTCTACACCTTCATGCACTCCGGCCAATTCAACAACACCCTCCACTTTGCCCTCCACTGGGTGGCCGTCAGCAGCACCTGTTGGAACCCCATCATCTACTGTTGGATGGACAACAGGTTCCGCTCCAACCTCATGACCCTTCTGGCCAAGTGTGGGGGGAGAAGGAGGAGAGGAGGCAAGATCGTGCCGCTCACCGCGGCCAGCGGAGATGGGAGGCAGTCGGGGTGACATTGGACGACAAGCCTGGCCCGTCCACGGAGAATAGGAGTTTCTACCTTGTTGGGCACAGGGGTAAAAATGGGGAGGTGAGTACACTTTAGACTTTACAGATACCCTGTGGAAACTTAGTATCATGTAAAGCCCAGGTATTATGGCCCAAGGCATCTGTACCTGTGCTGTATTATTCTATGTTTAGTTTAGTTTAGTTCAGTTCAGTTTAATTCAGTTTAGGTCAGTTTAGTTCAGTTACACTAGATCCATGGTAGCCTACTTTTCCACCCATTCCTGCGTGGTCACAGGGAAAACTCCACACGCACACACAAGCACAAGCATACACACACACACGTTCAAGCACACACACAGCACACACATGCACGCACACACGCACACACACACACGCAGAAGCACAAGCACACACACACACGCGCACACACACACAAGCTTGCACACACACACACACAAGCACATGCACACACACACACGCACACACACACGCACAAGCGCACACACACACAAGCTTGCACACACATACACACAAGCACATGCACACACACACACACGCACACACACACGCACAAGCGCACACACACACAAGCGCACACGCACACACACACACACACACACACAAGTACACACACACACGCGCGCACACACTCACACACACACAAACGCACACGCACACACACTCACACACACAAGCACACACACACACACATGCACACAGATACATACACACACACACACACACACACACGCACGCACACAAGCACACACACACACACACACACACACACACACACACACACACACACACACACACACACACACACACACACACACACACACACACAGATACATACACTCACACACACAGGCACGAGCACACATACATGAAACAAGGATATGGCGGACCAATTGAATAACTACTTTGATTCCGTCTTCACTAAGGAAGACATAAATAATCTGCTGGAAATAGCAGGGGACCGGGGGTCAAAGGAGGAATTGAGTGAAATCCAGGTTATTCGGGAAGTGGTGTTGGGTAAATTGAATAGATTAAAGGCCGATAAATCCCCAGGGCCAGATAGGCTGCATCCCAGAGTATTTAAGGAAGTAGCTCACGAAATAGTGGATGCATTAGTGATAATCTTTCAAAACTTTAGATTCTGGAGTAGTTCCTGAGGATTGGCGGGTAGCAAACGTAACCCCTCTTTTTAAGAAAACGGTGAATTACAGACCAGTTAGTCTAACATCGGTAGTGGGGAAACTGCTAGAGTCAGTTATTAAAGATGGGATAGCAGCACATTTGGAAAGTGGTGAAATCATTGGACAAAGTCAGCATGGATTTATGAAAGGTAAATCATGTCTGACGAATCTTGTGGAATTTTTTGAGAATGTAACCAGTAGCGTGGATAAAGGAGAACCAGTGGATGTGGTATATCTGGACTTCCAGAAGGCTTTCGACAAGGTCCCACATAAGATATTAGAATACAAACTTAAAGCACACGGTATTAGGGGTTCAGTATTGATGTGGATAGAAAACTGGCTGGCAAACAGGAAGCAAAGAGTAGGAGTAAACGGGTCCTTTTCACAATGGCAGGCAGTGACTAGTGGGGTACCGCAGGGCTCAGTGCTGGGACCCCAGCTATTTACAATATCTATTAATGATCTGGATGAGGGAATTGAAGGCAATATCTCCAAGTTTGCAGATGACACTCTGGGGGGCAGTGTTAGCTGTGAGGAGCATGCTAGTAGACTGCAAGGTGACTTGGATAGGCTGGGTGAGTGGGCAAATGTTTGGCAGATGCAGTATAATGTGGATAAATGTGAGGTTATCCACTTTGGTGGCAAAAACAGGAAAGCAGACTATTATTTAAATGGTGGCCGATTAGGAAAAGGGGAGATGCAGTGAGACCTGGGTGTCATGTTACACCAGTCATTGAAAGTAGGCATGCAGGTGCAGCAGGCAGTGAAAAAAGCGAATGGTATGTTAGCTTTCATAGCAAAAGGATTTGAGTATAGGAGCAGGGAGGTTCTACTTCAGTTGTACAGGGTCTTGGTGAGACCACACCTGGAGTATTGCGAAAAGTTTTGGTCTCCAAATCCGAGGAAGGAAATCATTGCCATAGAGGGAGTGCAGATAAGGTTCACCAGACTGATTCCTGGGATGTCAGGACTGTCTTATGAAGAAAGACTGGATAGACTCGGTTTATACTCTCTAGAATTTAGGAGATTGAGAGGGGATCTTATAGAAACTTACAAAATTCTTAAGGGGTTGGACAGGCTAGATGCAGGAAGATTGTTCCCGATGTTGGGGAAGTCCAGGACAAGGGGTCACAGGTTAAGGATAAGGGGGAAATCCTTTAAGACCGAGATGAGAAAGACTTTTTTTCACACAGGGAGTGGTGAGTCTCTGGAACTCTCTGCCACAGAGGGTAGTTGAGGCCAGTTCATTGGCTATATTTAAGAGGGAGTTAAATGTGGCCCTTGTGGCTAAGGGGATCAGAGGGTATGGAGAGAAGGCAGGTACGGGATACTGAGTTGGATGATCAGCCATGATCATATTGAATGGCGGTGCAGGCTCGAAGGGCCGAATGGCCTACTCCTGCACCTAATTTCTATGTTTCTATGTTACATACACTCACATTCGCACACACAGACACACAGACACACAAACACACACACACTCACAGCACTCGAGGTCAGACCCGCGGATCTCTAGCGCGGTGAAGCAGCAGTTCTACCAATTGCACCGCAGAGCCACCACATAATGTGGCAACATATACTTCTCGGAGTACAGAAATACAGCATGCAAACAAGCCATTCAGCCCATCTCGGCATTGTTTTTCATCTCCCCACATTCCCATCAACAACTCGCTGAATTCTACCACTAAACACACATTGGGGGGAAATTTGTATTTGATAAAGTCCCACATAGGAGATTAGTGGGCAAAATTAGAGCACATGGTATTGGGAGTAGGGTGCTGACATGGATAGAAAATTGGTTGGCAGACAGGAAATAAAGGGTAGGAATTAATGGGTCCCTTTCACAATGCCAGGCAGTGACTAGTGGGGTACCGCAAGGCTCGGTGCTGAGATCGCAGCTACTTACAATATACAAGGCAGGAACGGGGTACTGATTGTGGATCCATGATCACATTGAATGGTGGTGCTGGCTCAAAGGGCCGAATGGCCTACTCCTGCACCTATTGTCTATTGTCTATAATTTACAGAGGGCTAATTAACATACAAACTTGCACATCTTTGGGATATTAGTTTAGTTTAGAAATAGAGTGTGGAAACAGGCTCTTCACCCCACCGAGTCCGCACCGTGATCCCCGCACATTAACACTTAACACACACACACACTAGGGACAGTTTTACATGTATTACTAAGGCAATTAGCCTACAAACCTGTATGTCTTTGGTGTGTGGGTAGAATCTGCAGCACCCGGAAGAAATCGACACGGTCGCAGAGAGAACGTGCAAGTTACCATTGAACACGTGTCTCCGCCGTGATGAGGCAGCGGCTCTACCTGCTGCGCCACAGTATTGCCTGGAATCTCTCCATTCTGTTAGTCCTGATATATGTTTATAAAGCCTTGACCAATTTTTTAATTATTCCCTCTGCTGTGGTTTATGCCATGCATAGCTGAGTACTCCTGGACCATTGACAACTTACATTCAATATGTTCCTTTTCCATCAGAGTCACGTGAGTGATTCCGTGAAGACCCCGCCAATCCGCATGCGCGTCATTACGTCTGACACATGGCGCAGCGACCGGCTGGGAGGAGCAGCGCTTCTCCAGTGGTAAGTTTAAAAAAGCCTCAGGTAAGTGTCCAACTTGTTGGAGGTCGTTTCTGCGCTTGTTAAATCTTGTTACAGGAGGACAAGTCCAAGCTTGGAGAAATCGTTGAGAGCAAGGCAAGCCGTTGCAAAAGTAAGTAAAGACAGCGGGAGTGTGGGTAGCGGGCGGCCGCCTAGTTCATCTACCGAGTCGCTAATAGCAAGACCAACGACTACAGACTTGGTGTCTGTGGGCACCGTGGCTGCGCCGGAGGGGCATAAGGCCACCAGAAAGTCTGCACGGCCGATAGACTCGGACGAGTCCGGTCGGGAGGGTTCTCCCTCGTAAATGGATACCATGTTACGGATATCCAGGATGGAGCTCCTACTGGAGAGGATGCTCCATCAAGAGCGCCGGCCTCTCCAAGAGCCCGCGCCAGCAGCACCTACAGGGCTGCCTAGAGTCTCCCTCTTGGAGGAGGAGAGCATAACGGGTCAGTATGATTCTGACGCTGAATCTGTGGGCTTAGCAGTGGAGGCTGTCCCAAGAGATGAAGGACATGGGCCAGAGGTCCCATTCCTGGCGGCAAGGTTTGCCATCCCAACAGACTCCGGAGAGCCGCTGGGTGAAGTGCTGGTTGCGAGTGTAAAATACTTGGCCTCACACCAGCTCCAGGAGCTGGCCATGGATGCAACGGCCAAGAGGTGCGAAACCCCGGATAATTGCATCCTGCTTAAAGTGCCGGCTGTAAAATATGCCATCTGAGGCCATATGGGCGTAGGCATCCGGGCGCAGGAGATAGGCTGGTAAAAGATCTAGTGTACACTCAAAATGAAGCTCACTATAGCCAGCCTTAATATCAATGGGGGCAGGGGGTCTCTCCGTAGGTATCACCATCTCTCAGTGCTCAGGGACCGGAGGTATGCGGTGAGCTTCCTGCAGGAAACACACACTGTGGCCAGTGATGAACCCACCTGGCTCCTCGAGTGGGAAGGGGGGTTCTACATGAGCCATCTCAGCTCCAATTCGAGTGGAGTGGCATTCCTGTTGGCCCCGTCTTTCCAACCGGAGATCCTCAGAGTGCAGGACATTGTACCAGGCCGTTTGCTGTATCTGGCCGTGCGTTTGGATGGCGTGCCATTACACTTCATTAATGTGTACGCCCCCAAGATCGGCGCAATGCAGACACGCTTAACAAGGGAAGTGACCACGTTGTTGAACACTATCGACCGTGGGGAGTGTGTTTTCCTTGGGGGAGATTTTAATTGTACCCTCGAGGCGAGAGATCACTCTGGCGTTCAGCGTGACCCGGCTGCAGTAAAGTCTTTAAGGGAGATGGTGGACTCTTTTGAGCTGGTAGATGCTTGGCGGAATTTCCATCCTGACTCTAACGCCTTCTCGTACAGGTTTGAGGGTGGTGGTTCCCGTATTGACCGCTTATACGTGTCCAAGGCCTATGTCTCCTGTGTTTCGGCGGCCTCCATGCGGCCGGCGCCATGCTCGGACCATTGCCTGGTGCGAGTGGATTTTATCCCGACGCGCACACGGGCTGGGTCCGCATACTGGCATTTTAATAGCCAGCTGCTGGAGGATCGCTGATTCCGGGATTCCTTCAGGCAGTTCTGGGCGAGGTGGAGAGAGAGGCAGGGGCGTTTCCTTTCCCTAAGGCAGTGGTGGGATGTGGGGAAGGCCTACGTCCATCTGTTTTGTCAGGACTACGCGAGGGGGTCGACCAAGGGGCGGGACTCCGAGATCGGACGGCTTGAGAGGGAGTTGCTCGACTCAGAGGCTCGTCTGGATCAGACTGGTGGGGCTTCGTGTGAGTGGGAGGAGTACCAGGAGAAGAAGGGAGCACTGAGGGACTTGCAGCTTAGGAGGTACCGGGGTGCGTATGTGAGGTCGCAAGTCCAGATGTTGCACGATCTGGACCGAGCCTACCCCTTTTTCTTTTCTCTGGAGAAGGGGCGAGGAGTCCGCAGGCAGCTTGTAGAGTTGCTTGCGGATGATGGCTCCTCTGTCACGGATCCAGAGCGCATTGGTGCCTCGGTTCGGTCTTTCTACAGGACTCTGTTCTCGGCAGGCACATCGAGTGCGGAGGCGCAAGAGGTCCTGTGGGAGGGCTTACCCGCTGTGTGCAATGATGTGGCTGAACACCTGGATGATCCCCTAACTCTGGACGAGTTGACTGGTGCCTTGCACCAGCTCAGGGGGGCAAGTCTCCAGGGCTGGATGGACTGACTGTGGAGTACCTTAGGGCCTTCTGGGATGTCCTGGGGGGTGACTATATGAAGGTCCTGGGGGAGAGCCTGGCGACCGGGGAGATGCCCTTCTCATGGCGCAGGGCAGTAGTTGTCCTGTTGCCTAAGAAGGGCGATCTCCGCCTTTTGAAGAACTGGCGCCCGGTCTCTCTCCTCAGCACAGACTATAAAGTTTTTGCACGGGCATTGGCGAATCGCCTGGGTCCCGTGCTGTCCCAGGTGATCTACCCTGACCAGTCCTACACAGTCCCGGGCCGCTCCATCCAGGACAATATCCATCTGCTCCGGGACCTGATCCATCTGTCCCAGGCGTTCGGATTTGGACCGCATTTTGTGGCCTGGGTCCGACTTTTATACACTGCTGCAGAGTGCCTTGTTAAGGTCAATGGCTCTTTATTGGCCCCCATTCCCTTTGGGAGGGGGGTTCGTCAGGGATGTCCCATGTCCGGTCAGCTGTATTCCATCTGTGTAGAGCCTTTCCTGTGCCTTCTCCGGAGGCGGTTGACAGGCCTGCTTGTGGCGGGGCCGGGGATGGAGGTGGTTCTCTCGGCCTACGCCGATGATGTCATTTTGATGTTCACCGACCCTGTTGACCTGCGGAGGATGCGTGAGTGCCAGCAGGTTTTCTCAGCTGCATCCTCCGCCAAGATCAACTGGGGGAAATGTTCTGGTCTCTTGGTGGGTCAGTGGGAGGTGGACTCCCTGCCGGAGGAGATGGCAGGTTTTGCATGGAGCACCACACACCTCCTCTATCTGGGGGTCTACCTGAGTCCGCTGAGGGGGCGTGGCCGGCGAACTGGCAGGAGCTGGAGGCGAAAGTGGTCGCCCGGCTGGGACGTTGGTCAGGCCTCCTTGGTGTGCTCTCTTACCGGGGCAGGGCTGTAGTTATAAACCAGCTGGTGGCCTCTATGCTGTGGTACCGGCTGGCCACTATGGTCCCGTCCTCTTTATTTATAATCAGGTTACAGAGGAGATTGGTCAACTTCTTCTGGGGTGAGAGGAACCACTGGGTCTCTGCGGGGGTTCTGAGTCTCCCATTGGAGGAGGGTGGTCAGGCGCTGGTCTGTGTTCGTACCCAGGTGGCGGCTCTCCGACTAAGGACCCTGCGGAGATACGTCTACTCAGACTACCCTCCTAAATGGCACGTGCTGGCGACGTACTTTTTCCGCCAGGGGCGCTGCCTTCAAGAGGGCTCAAAGCTCCCAGTAGCGGGTATGAGTCGACGCGCTCGGCGGGAGTTGCCTGGCTTTTACCGTGACCTCCTGAAGGCCAGGAATTTGGTCACCTTCAGCCAGGGCGCTGCTCCTCAGGGGGAGGGGGGTGTTGTGGCTGTGACGGTGGGTGTTGAGGAGAGGCGTGTGCGTGGAGCGGTTCCGGATGAGCTTACCCCCGCTCCATCGGAATTGTTCATAGGACCCATGGCCCGGGTCCCTCCCCGAGAGCCGGCCCCACACAACATGAGCCGCCTTACTGAGATGCCCAGCGTGCCGTTCCGTGATGCGGAGAGGCGCGTGTTGTACAGGCTGCTCTTGCACACTCTCCACTTCCTCGCCCTTGTCTTCCGTCCAGACACGCCCTGGCGGTCCGTGTTACCACCTGACGAGGGGAGCGGTCCTCAGTGGAGGTCTCTCCATAAGGGAGTCCTCCCCCTTTACATCGGGGACCTGGGGTGGAGAGTGTTGCACAAAGGCGTGGCCTGTAACAGGTACTTGAGCTGGTTCATGGACTCGTCCGCCGCCTGTCACTGCTGCGGCGAGGATGAGACCGTGTTCCACATCTACATGGAGTGTGAGAGGTTGCAGCCCTTGTTCGAGTATCTGAAGGGGCTGCTCCTCAAGTTTTGGCTCCACTTTAGTCTGACACTATTGATTTTGGGTAAACAGGGGGGAGGGTTGGGAGGGAGGAGGGGGTCTCCCTGTCGGTCTGCTCCTGGGCCTGGCCAAGATGGCCATTCCCGGGTCCAGGCAGTGGGCAGTCGACGGCCGCACAGCAGTCGGCTGCCTGCCCCTTTTCCGGGGTTACGTCCGTGCCCGCGTGTCCCTAGAGAGGGAACACGCGGTGTCGACGGGGACTGTGGAGGCTTTCCGTGAATGCTGGTCACCGCAGGAGGTCGAATGTATTATTGATAAAAATGATAATATTTTAATTTGAGAACTTTCTTTGTAAAATGCCAATATAGGCATTCTCTGATCGTGTTACTGTTTTGTATTTGTTTGTTCTGAATAAAAGCATTTTGTTAAAAAAAAAAAAAAAAAGGGCAGGGTCAGGAGAGGACTGTTCTGCTGGCGGGGAGGATTTAATGAACTTTCGGAAGGTTTTGTTTGGCGGGGAGGAATAAAACCAGTCAGACTTTGCAGTTCGAAGCTTTGTCGGACTGCGGAGACTTTCTTTGTTCAAAGATTCCTCTAATTAGTGAGGATTTGTCCGTGTATCTGGAAAGTCCTAGGAGCGGCAGTGGCTGGCGGAAGGCCAAGTTTCACTTGAACTGGTGGGCGATGTGTCTGGAGCAGTAACATCGGAAAGCTCCCTCCCACACCGACTTGCCCGGTCCAGGTGTGCTGGGTAAGAACTGCAACAGTGCCTTGGAATCAATGGATATGGGGGAAAAGCAAGAACGGGGAACTGGTTTAAGATGATCAGATATGGTTATAATACAATACAATTAATAGCCAAGTATGTTTTACAACATATGAGGAATTTCATTTGCCAAGTCAGTCATTCAAATAAAAAGCAACGGTACGCACTAAATACATTTTAACATAAACATTCACTACAGTCACTCCTCCACATTCCTCACTGTGATGGAAGGCGAAAAAAGTTCAATCTCTGCCCTTCTTTGTTATTTTAAATGGTGGTGCAGGTTCGAAGGGCTGAATGGCTTACTCCTGCACATATTTGTCTATGTTTCTATATTCATTGCCTATACCTTGACTCAGCAGCACTCAGAAGCTACCAGCCAGTAATTGCAACATATTCACAGTCATTACCTTTGCACCATGTTCTACACGGAACCGAGAAATTGCAGTCCAATGTCAGTTATTAACACCTTAGGTGTCCTTACCTTAGTACTCTGTTGCCTAGGGGACTAAGAAGTTATGACCTTTATATTATGTTTGATTAAAGTACCGATTATTTTATTAACACTTCAATCAACCTGATGTATAAATGCACTGCTGTGTCGACTTAACATTGGCATCGTGATCACAGCCTTTGACTGAGACACTTCAACCCTTGTGCAAGTAAAATAAACCAACTGTTGAATATTAATGATTTGAGTCCTTAAGTCTTATTAATGTTCATGACATGAACACTGATCAGAAAGACATGGCTTTAGTGAGAGGAGCGGAATAATGGCCTCAAGATTAATGAATGGTGCAGGATTCAAGGGGCTGAATATCCATGCCTACCTCTACAAAAGGGTCTCAACCCACATTATCACATACCCAGGCACTCCAGAGGTGTTGAGTTACTCCAGCATTTTGTGTTCTACCTGCCTCTGATCCTTAATTTGTACTCCTGCCCTGTGATCGGTCCAAGAACCAAGAAAGCACACCAATGCCTCGATTTCCTGAGAAAGCTTAGAAGTTTGACATGTCCCCGACAACTCTCATCAACTTCTACAGATGCACCATAGAAAGCATTTTATCAGGATGCATCACAGCTTGGTTTGGGAACAACTCCATCCAAGACAGCAAGAAATTGCAGTGAATTGTGGACGCAGCCCAGACCATCACTCAAACCAACCTCCCTTCAATCCTCACATCACCGTCTATATCTCTCGTTTCCCTGATCCCTGACCAGTCTGAAGAAGGGTCTCGACCCGTAACGTCGCCTATCTCCTTTGCTCCTTAGATGCTGCTGCACCCGCTGAGTTTCTCCAGCCTTTTGTGTACCCTCCCTTCAATTGACTACATTTATAACTCACGCTGCCTCGGCAAGGCCAGCAACATAATCAAGGACCCTGGCATCTCCCTCTTCTCTGCTCCCCATTCAGGCAAAAGGTATTAAAGTGTGAAAACACACAGAACCTCCAGAATCAGGGACAGTTTCTTCCCAGCTGTTATCAGACAACTGAATCATCCTACCACAACCAGAGTACTGTGCTGAACAACAATCTACTTTTTTGATGACCCTTGGACATTCTTCATCGGACTTTGCTGGCTTTACCTTGCATGAAATATTACTCCCTTATCATGTATCTATACCCTACAAATGGATCAATTATAATCATGTATTGTCTTTCTGCTGACTGCTTAGCATGCAACAAAATGCTTTTCACTGTACTTTGTTACACGTAACAAATAACTAAACCAAAGAGGGACCCGACGTGGGGGTTCCACCGAGTACAAAGAGGGACCACTGGGGACTTTATTGAACACTGTGTAACTCTGTCAACGCCCTATTGGTGGCGACTATTTGCATACTTTGTTTATTGTCTGCAAAACAAAGAATTTCACTGTGACATGTAACGTGTGATAATAAAGTTTCATTCATGCATTCATTCACTCACACACTCACACACTCACCCGATATTGTCTTCTTCCAGAAAAGTTACTGGACTGGAAGCTAGTGTTCTAGAGGATTAAATCAACAACATGAGTTCAAATCTCAACCTAGCAGATGGAGAAGTTAAATTCAAGTAATTAAATATTTTGTCATTTAAAAAAAATGTCAGACTGAATAGTAATGATCGGACTAAACTGAATTTTTTCCAGATTGAGTCTGAAGATGATTTCCGACCCGAAACGTCACCCATCCCTTTTCTCCAGACAGGCTGCCTGACCCGCTGAGCTACTCTAGCACTTTGTGTCTATCTTTGGTGTAAAGCAGCACTTGCAATTCTTTGTTTCTACTGAACGTAACTATCCATCTGCTCACTAGTATCCTTGAATGAAGGAAATTGTCTTGAACCTGTTTCCAATTGGCAAGCAGGTGATCTGTGTGTGCAAGGAAGGCCTGGCTTCGGAGGCTCGGCCCGGGCCTAGTGGACGATGACATGCCTGGATTGCCTCAGTCCAAAGACTTTAAGATCCACCACATGAACTCACATTGTGTGTTTTGTTTTAATTTATTACATGTTATGACTGCAAGGTAACAAATTTCGTTCAGACCGAAAGGTCTGAATGACAATAAAGGAATCTGAATCTGAATCTGAATCTGAATCTGAATTGCCTGTTTTCCCACAATGTCCACACCCACAAAACAAATACCTAAATATATTTTAAAAAAAATTAGTCAGTAGATTATAAACATATATCAGGACTAACAGAATGGAGCGATCCTGGGCGGCACTGTGGTGCAGCGGGTAGAGCTGCTGCCTCACCACGCCAGAGACCCGGGTTCAATCATAACTTGCACGTTCTCTGGGTTTGCTCCGGGTGCTCCAGTTTCTTCCCACATTCCAGAGACGTACAGGTTTGTAGGTTAATTGGCTTGGTATAAATGTGACATTGGCTCTCATGTGTGTGTAGGGTGTTGTTAATGTGTGTGGATCACTGGTCGGTGTGGACTAGATATGTGAAGGGGAAAAGATTAGTGTAGACGAATATAGGTAATTTACAGTAAAAAAAAAGGTGAATTTATAATGGGAAACAAACAAATGTTAGATAAGTACTTTGGTTCTGTCTTCACTAAGGAAGACACAAACAATCTCCCAGAAATACTAGATCCTCCCGAGGATCTAGTGGGAGGGAAGAACTGAAGGGAATCCACGTTAGTCAGGAAATGGTGTTAGGTAAACTGTTGGGACTAAGGACAGATAAATCCCCAGGGCCTGATGGTCTGCATCACAGAGTACTTAAGGAGGGAGAGAGAAAGCGGGGAATTATAGAACAGTTACCCTTACATCGGTAGTGGGGAAGATGCTTGAGTGGATTCTTAAAGGTGTAATAACAGCACATTCGGAAAACAGTGACAGGATCGGTCAAAGTCAGCATGGATTTACTGTATGAAAGGGAAATCATGCTTGTCAAATCTGGAATTTTTTTGAGGATGTATCAAGTGGAATGGATAAGGGAGAGCCAGTGGATGTGGTGTATCTGAACTTTCAAAAAGCCTTTGACAAGGTCCCACTCAAGAGATTAGAGTGCAATATTAGAGCACATGTTATTGGGGGTAGGGTATTGACATGGATAGAGAACTGGTTGGCAGACAGGAAGCAAAGAATAGGAATTAACGGGTCCTTTTCCGAATGGCAGGCAGTGACTAGTGGGGTGCAGAAAGGCTTAGTGCTGGTACCCCAGTTATTTACAACATATAATAACGATTTAGACAAGGGAATTAAATGTAACATCTCCCTGTTTGCGGATGATACAAAGTTGGGTGGCAGGGTGAGCTGTGAGCAGAATGCTATGCGGCTGCAGGGTGACTTGGAGAGGTTGGGTGAGTGAGCAGATGCATGGTAGATGCAGCATAATGTGGATAAATGTGTGGTTATTCACTTTGGTGGCAAGAACAAGGCAGGTTATTATCTGAATAGTGTCAGATTAGGAAAAGGGGAGGTGCAACGAGACCTGGATGTCCTTGTACATCAATCACTGAAACTGAACCTGCAGGTACAGCAGGCAATGAAGAAGGCAAATGGCATGTTGGTCTTCATAGCGAGAGGATTGAGCATAGGAGCAAGAGGTCCTACTGCAGTTGTACAGGCCATGGTGAGATCACACCTGGAGTATTGTGTGCAGTTTTGGCCTCATAATTTGAGGAAGGACATTCTTGATATTGAGGGAGTGCAGTGTAAGTTCACCAGGTTAGTTCCCGGAATGACGGGACTGACATATGATGAAAGAATGGATCAACTGGGCTTGGAATCACTGGAATTTTAAAGGAACATGTGAAATTCTTTAGGGATTGGACAGGCTTGATGCAGGAAAGATGTTATCCATGTTGGTGGAGTCCAGAACTAGGGGTCAGGATTTAAGAATAAGGAGTAGGCCATTTTGGACTGAGATGAGGAAAAACATTTTCACCCAGAGAGTTGTGACTCAGTGGAATTCTCAGCCACAGAAGGAGTGGAGGCCAATTCACCGGAAGTTTTTGAGAGAGTTAGATTTAGAGTTAGAGGGCTAAAGGAATCAAGGGATATGGGGAAAATGCAGGAACGGGGTACTGATTTCCGATGATCAACCATTACCATATTGAATGGCGGTGCTGGTTCAAGGGGCCAAATGGCCTACTCCTGCATCTATTCTTTTATGTTTTTATATTTCTGTGACCCAGTAGGCCCGTTTTCTGTTTCCACACCATATCTGTAAACTAAACTAATATCCCAAAGACGTGCGGGTTTGTATGTTAATTAGCCCTCTGTAAATTTCCCCCGAGTGTGTGGTGAGCGATAGAATTCAGCGGGGAGTTGATGGGAATGTGGAGAGATTAAAAAACAATGCTAAGATGGGCTGAAGGGCCTGTTTGCATGCTGCATCTCTCTACTCTGAGAAGTATGTGTTGCCACATTCCGTGGTGGCTCAGCGGCACATTTGGTAGAGCCGCTAAATCACTGCACCAGAGATCGGGTTCAATCCTGACCTCGAGTGCTGTGCAGGGTGTGCGCGCGTGTGCGTGTGTACCAAAATAATGCAAATAACAGAAATTTCGCTTTTTTATTTTTATTTTTCAGAGATACAGTGCGGAAACGGGGCTTTCGGCCAACCAAGTCCGCACCCACTGGCGATCCCGCACATTATCTCCATCCTTCACACACTAGGGACAAGTTTATATTTATAGAAAGCCAATTAAGTTACAAACCTGCACATCTTTGGTGTGTGGGAGGAAGCCGAGGATCTGGGAGAAAAACCATGCAGTCATAGAGAGTGCAGACCCGTAGTCGTAATTCAACCCGGGTTTTGGCACGGAAAGCGCTGTAAGGCAGCAACTCTACAGTTGTGCCACAGTGTTGCGCATTCCTACACATCAAACCACGTCCCCGGTTCACAATTACCCTACTCTGCCAAAGGAGGTAGTTGAGGCAGGTACATCACAATGTTATACCACCAGGTGGCGCCACCACTGGCTGCCTCACCTACCGTCTTTCTGTCCTTTCCTTCCTTGTTGTTTTAATAGTTTGTGAAATGTATGTTTTTCCTGTTCTTTTGCTTGGTTTATGTGGGGGGATGGGTGGGGGGAGTTGGGGGAAGCTTTTTCTTACCTCGACGGAGAAGCTTTTTTTGCCGTATCACATCTCGGTCCGCACTGCAGCCTAACATCAAGGAGTTGGTGGCCTTTGATGGAGACCGACTTTGAGAGCTCCACCATGGGACACTGCGGACTTAACATCAGGGAACTTGCGATCCCTGTCGGGGATTCGACTGGCACCAGGTTCCAACCGTGGGTGCCTGCAGATTTTAACATCACGGAGCTCGTGGTCACTCGTTAGAGACCGACTTTGGGAACTCCAACCCACAGGAGCTTAGACCGCCCCAACGTGGGAAACTTCAAACCGCCGGCTGCGGAGAGCGGTCGATCCGCCCCCACGGATGGTTCGACTGCCCCGACCGTGGGAGAATAAAGAGGAAGAAGATTGGACTTTATTGCTTTCCATCACAGTGAGGAATGAGGGGAATCCGCTGCGGTGGATGTTTATGTTTCCTTTTATGTGGTTGTGTGCGTTGTTGTTTTATTTTAGTGTGGTTATATGGTAATTCGCATATCATTGTAGTTTAATTGGTACACGTGACAATAAAAGACCTTTGAAACCATTGAATGTTGAAAAGGCATTTGTGCATGGGTGGGAAAGGCTTAGAGGGATATGGTCCAAATGCAGGCAGGTGGGAATAGTGTAGTAGGAACAAGGGCATGTTCCCATGCTGTATGACTGTGACTCTATGATTCCGAGCACAGGTTTGGGAACCAGCAGCAGGTGGCTTTAGAGCACTTCTTATCATCCCGAATGTACTCTCGAACATCCGTTCTCATTACACATCATTTCCTCGTCAACAGCCTGCTCTTTTAACTGAAGTACTCAGCTTCTCTAAGATAACCCGTTGTACCTGTGGAACTGTTGATGTCTCCATTTACAATGGACCACAATTCACTGTGGCAGAGGTGCTAACACCGTCTGTTAAAAGTTTGGATTAGCTTACTTCAGTTTACTTTAGTTTAATTTAGTTTAGAAATACAGTGTTGAAACAGGCCCTTATATCATTTTTACCGAAGCTAATTAACCTTCCAAACCGACACATATTTGGAATGTGGGAGGAAACCAGTGATCCTGGAGAAAACGCATGCGGGTTATGGGGAGAACATACAAACTCCGTACAGACAAGCACCCACTGTTCAGGATCATACACGGGTCTCTGGCGCTGTGAGGCGCAGTCTACCGTTACGCCACCGTCATGCCCAAAGTTCTCGCTTCTTGAGTCAATGCAGAAAGACCACACAATGCTTAGAGCCCCACTGTGATAACTTCAAGATTCTATGCAAGGCTGACATGTGTCCTGCTTACTAGGCTCAGTGACAAGCTCCTGGAAATGAAACAAACAACTGCTGTTGTGTTAGGAAGGAACTGCAGATGCTGGTTTACACCAAAGATAGAACACAAAATTTTGGAGTGACTCAACAGGACAGGCAGCATGTCTGGAGAGAAGGAATGGGTGGCTTTGGATCAAGACCATTTTTCTGACTGCTTCAGCAGAGAAAACTCAGTTGGTCAGGCAAACTGCATCAAATTTAATTTCCACTTCTGTCAAAATCTGTCTCTCCAGCAGATTCCAATAGACACCTTCCTTCTGTTCCTATTACTTAGTGTTTCATTGCCCATTAGTCTCTGCACGCCATCCACACCAACTCATCCGCTCTTGGGGGTAAAGGATATGTGATTGAAGCAGAATTAAGTCTACTCAACTCCCCTATCAATTAATTACCTTGCATATCAAGAAACTTGCTTTAGAACAACTCTGGCAAGTTTGATTTATCCTGAGAAGTTTTTGTTTCAGTTAAATGCTTCTTTTATCTAACAATTTTACTATTTTGTGCCTTGATTATGATTATTCTGCAGTTTCCCCTGGTTATTGCTGGGGAATGTTTTCCTACTGTTATTGCAGTTATCGGGCAACCAAACCATCCCACCAACAACTAGAGAGCAGTCCTAAACTACTATCTACTAACTGGGGACCTTCGGACTATCTTTGATCCAACGCTATCTTGCACAAAATGTTGTTCACATGATTCCCTTGATCATGTATCTGTAAATGTGGACGGCCCGGTTGTAATCATGTATTGTCTTTCCACTGACTGATTAGCACGTGACAAAAGCTTTCCACTGTACCTTGGTACATGTGGCAATAAACTAAACTAAAATACCATGAGGGGCAGCACTTTGGTGCAACCATTGGCAGCATGGTAACACAGCGGTAGATTTGCTGCCTTGAAGTACCAGAGTACAGGTTCGATCCCAGATTCAACTACGGGTGCTGCCTGCACAGAACTTTGTACATTCTTGCCGTGATCTGCATGGGTTTTCTCTGAGTGCCCCGATTTCCTCCTACATTCAAAAGAGTACAGGTTTGTAGGTTAATGAGCTTCTGTCAAATTGTTAAAAATGTACCCCCGGGTGTAGGATAGTGCTAGTGTATGGGCGCGATCGTGGATGCGCGCGGACTTGAGTGCTGAAGGCCGTGTTTCCACGCTGTATCTCTAAAGTTGGAAGTCTAAAGTCTCCCACAGCCTCTGTTCAGTGAACTTGTGTAACTTTGTCTGCGCCAGAAAAGTGGCGACACGTGCACTGCCCAGGTGAGGTCTGTATGATGCAGTTCAGTTCAGTTCAATTTATTGTCCATGTCTCGTGTATCGAGGGACAGTGAAAAGATTTAGTTTTTACCCGGTTGCATGAAAAACAAAGCATTTCTCTGTACCCAAGGTACAAGTGTGTGTGTGTCTTTGTGCAATTCTGGCGAATTAGACGCACAGACTCTTTTGTCCAGAGAAGGTGAATCAAGGACAGGAGGACTCAGGTTTTAAGGTGTGGGGGAAAAGATTTTAATAGGAATCGAGTGGTAACTTTTTTTCACACAAAGGCTGGTGGGTGTATATGGAACAAGCTGCCAGAGGAGGTAATTGAGGCAGGGACTATCCCAACATTTAATAAACAGTCAGACAGGTACATGATTAGGACAGGTTCGAAGTTCAAAGGTTGTTTCTGAACACTGATTATTTCTCCAGTTTTGAACATCACTAATCTCCCAGTTGGTCTAATCTGTCCCACTTTTAATTGGTTCTTGTGTATCGCCCACCAAAAATGCATAAGGACTTTTATCTCTCAATTTGCTGATCTTATCGCTAGCTTGTTGCCCAAATTTGACCGGGTCCTCATTCTTGGTGACTTTAACATTCCATGTCTGCTGTCCCACAAAGCCTCTTTGTACAAAGTGAATTTATGAACCTGGTTGAGTCCTTCAATCTGCCTCTACTCACCACTGGACCCACGCACAAGCTTGGTCATATACTAGACCTAGTGCTTTCGTCTGGCCTCCCAATTTTGTAATACAGAAATTATTGATGCCTGCCTGTCTGATCATAGTGCAATTATATTTGATGATCTCTGCCTTTTTCTCCCTCAAAATCCCATCTCCCTACTCGCTACTACTTCCCACTATGTAAATTCTTCGACTGCCAGTAGTTCTCTGAGGCTCTCATAGCCGCCCCCGACATCTGCACTATTGAGGCGTCTCCCCTCCCTCTCAGCACCGACGACCTCATTTCTCTTTTCTAATACTACTGCTCTTCCACCTGGATTCTGTTGCTCCTCTTAAATAAAAAAACCTTAAGCCTAAAGGCTGGCCGTGGGCTCAATGCACCACCAGAGCCCTAAGAAGAGAGTGCAGAAAATCAGAACGGAAGTACAAATCTGTACCTTTAAATTCCTTTGAACTTCTGAGAAAACAATCTTCACAAATACCAGGGAGCATAAAATCTGCAAGACCCAAATACTTTTCCGCCTTATTTCCAAAAACGCTCATAACTCCAAGGTCCTTCTTAGTACCATCACCTCGTCATAGTCCTGCTGCCCCCAGCACCAGCTTAACTGGGTCCCCTGCTAAAGTGCGAGGAATGTACTCAACATTTTTCACCAGCAAAGTTAAGAACAATTCAGATCGAATATTTCCTCCCATCCGTGACCTGGCTGTCTCATTTGTCTGTTCTTCAAAATTAGACTGTTTCCAACCCGTTACTCTACCCTCCCTTGAAAAACTGTCACCACCATGAAACCAACTATCTGCTCCCCCTCGACGATTGTCCTCTCTGCCCTTCTGAAGGATGTCATTACAATAGCCGAGGTCCAGCATCCTCGAGCCATCTTCAACCAGTTCTCTGGCCACATGGCACTGTTCCTACCTGCTTCAAGCATGTGGTGGTCCAGCCCCTCCTGAAAAAAAACCTAACCTCGACCCACCTTGCCAAGCAATAGACCTATTTCAAAACTTGCCTTTCCTTTCAAAAGTCCTTGAAAAGGTAATTTGAAGTTCAACTTATTGCCTTACCATCACCAAAATACTATCTTGGAAACTTCCAATCAGTTTTCAGTGCCCACACAGCACAGAGTCTGCCTTGTTGAGTACATAATGACCTTATTCTCACCATTGACTCCGGCGACTGTGCAGTCCTGCTCCTTCTCGACCCTCAGTGCAGCATTTGATACTGTGCCGTTCACACCATACTAATTGACTGTCTCCGTGAACGGGTTGGTATTGATGGCAGTGCCCTGAGCTGGTTTCATCTCCTACCTCAAATGTAGGAGTTTCTCTACCAACATAGGCAACTCTTTCTCCCTCCCCAGTCTAGTCTCTGCTGCGGGTTCCACAAGGTTCCATCCATGGCTCCATTCTCTTCTCAACCTGTATATGATCCCTTAGGCCAGAGTCATTCAAAGGCAACGGCATTTTCCTTCCATTGCTATGCAGACCGATACACAACTCTATCCTCCCCCCTGAAGCCCACACAACCAATCAAATCTACTTAACCTATCCACACTGCCTCGAGGATATAAAGTGTTTGATGGCCCAGAACATCCAACAACACAACGAGCAGTAAGCCTGAGTCATCCTTCCTCTCCCCCTCGGACTCAAATCAAAATGAATGCAGGCAGCCTTGGAAGGCCTTACCCCATGACTCAAACCTCACGTCAAAAACCTGCATGATATTTGACTCAGCGTTGAAATTTGACAAACAAGTCAATGCCGTGGTAAAAGCTAGTTTTCTTCCAGCTTCGGACGATAGCTAAAATAAAACAATTCTCCCAGTATGAATGACCTTCGAAAAGTTCATCGCACGGCATTTATCTCCTCCCCCGCCTCGATTACTGCAACTCCCTTTGCACTGGCAAAACCAACATCCCTGACCCACCTGCAATTGGGTCCCAAAACGCTGCAGCGAACTCCTTACTAGGCACCCAAAAAAAAGGGGACCACATCACCCCGTTTCAGGCTCTCTCCCACTGGCTCCCTGTGGCAGTTTCTGAATAAATTTCAAGATCCTCCTTTATGTCTACAAAGACCCTAATGGACTTTGCCCCCCCAACAAAAGTCGCTTACCCCCCACACCACCTCTAGGACCCTCAGAATCGCCGGCTTGGGTACTGAACATCTCGCGATCTAGGCATAAGCTCAGGGGCGACCGTGTCTGCGGTTGCATCTCCTAAACAGTGGAAACAGCATCCCTCTTCCCATCAGAACTGGGCCCCCTCCATCGACTCTTTTAAGATCCGAGACTTAAAACTCCTCGTTACTCTCCAGCCTTTTCTAGACGTCTCTGAGGGAGGTCTTTATACAGTGGCTTGCAAAATTTTCCATACCCCTTGAAACTTTTCCACATTTTGTCACTTTATAACCACAAACATAAATGAATTTTATTATGATTTTATGTGACAAGACCAACACACAGTGGCACAAAATTGTGAAGAGGAAGGAAAATGATACATGGTTATTATATTTACAAATAAAAAACTGAAAAGTGTGGGCGTGCCAAGGTAATCATGCCCCATACTCTGATTACCCCACATAACATCCTCCAGTGCAACCAATTGCCTTCAGAAGTCACCTAATTAGTAAATAAGTCCACATTGTGTTAATCAAATCTCATTATAAATACAGCTATCTGTGAAGCCTCAGAAGGATTGTAGAGAACATTAGTGAACAAACATCATCAAGAAGCCCAAGGAACACACCAGAACATGTCAGGGATAAAATTATGGAGAAGTTTAAAGCAGGGATAAGTTAAAAAAAATAAGGTAATATCCCAATCTTTGACCGTCTCCACGGAGCACTGTTCAATATCCTTCATCAGAAAAAGAAGTATGGCACAACGCAAGCCTACCAAGACATGGCCTCCACCTAAACTGACAGTCCGGGCCGAGGAGAGCATTGAACAACGAAGCAGCCAGGGCCCATGGTAACTCTGGAGGATCTGCAGAGATCCACAGCTCAGGTGGGAGAATCTGTCCACAGGACAAACTAGTAGACGTGCAACTTCTACAAATCGGGCCTTTATGGAGGAGTGGGCAAGAAGAAAGCCATAGTTGAAACAAAATCATAAGAAGTCCCGTTTGCTGTTTGCCAAAGCCATGTGGGGGACACAGCAAAACATGTGTAGGAAGGTGCTCTGGTCGGATGAGACCAAGATTGAAGTTTTTGGCCTAAATGCAAAACGCTATGAGTGGCCAGTAAACTAACACTGCACGTCACCCCCCTGAACTCACCATCCCCACTGTGAAACATGGTGGTGCAGCATCATGCTGTGGGCTGCTTTCTCAGCAGGGATAGGGAATCTGGTCAGGTTTTGATGGAAAGATGGATGGAGACAAATACAGGCAATCTAGTGAAGAAAACCTGTTATAGTCTGCAAAAGACTTCCAGACTGGGGCGGAGTTCGCCTTCCATCAGGACAATGACCCTAAGCATGCAGGCCAAGCTACAATGGAATGGTTTAGAATCAAAGCATATTCCATGTGTTAGAAGGCCCAGTCAAAGTCCAGACCTAAATCCAATTGAGAATCTCTGGCACGACCTTGAAAATGCTGTACACAGACGCTCTCCACCAATCTTACTGAGCTTGAGCTATTTTGGCAAAGAAGATGCAAAAATATCAGTCACCCCTAGATGTGCAAAGCTGGTAGAGACATAACCGCCAAAAGACTTAGCATCTGTAAGTGCAGCGAATGTGGTTCTGTTCATACAAAGATAAGACTCAGGGGGCTGAATACTTTTGCACAAAACACTTTCAGTTATTTATTTGAACAAAATTGGAAACCATGTATCATATTCCTTCCACTTCACAAATATGCATCACATTTGTGCTGGTCTAATATCACATCAAATCCCAATAAAATACATTTACGATTGTGGTTGTAACGTGACAGAATGTGGAAAAGTTCAAGGGGTATGAAAACTTTTGTAAGCCACTGTATGTATTTATGTATCTATGAACCACTGTTGTATAACGTTAGTACCTCCACCAATGTAAAGCACTTTGGTCAACAAGAGTTGTTTTTTAAATGTGCTATAGAAATAAAAGTGACTTGAAGTGTCTTGACTTGTTTATTGTCAAGTGTACCAATTAAGGTACAGTGAAACACAAATTACCATGTAGCCATACCAACAAAAAGCAACAATACACACAGCTACATAAAAGTTGATCAAAGCGCCCGCCGCAGTTGATCGAAAGCCTCCTCGTGGGATGATTGGTAGCTCCCGCATTGGGGTGATCGAAGTTCCGCGTCGGGGCGATTGAATCTCCCTCGTCGGCTTCTGCGGCTTGGAGCTCCCGAAGTCGGTCACTAACCAGAGATCGCGAGCTCCACGATGTTAAAGTCCGCAGGCTCCCTTGGTTGGAGCTCAGAGGTCGATCCCCAACAGGGATCGCCAGCTCCATGATGTTAAGTTCTGCAGGCTCCCACAGTTGGAGCTCTGAGGTCAGTCTCCAGCTGAGGCCACCATCAGGCATTTTGGTTACTTGACAAATGGAGTATTTTCCGCTTCTATAAAACCTGCTTGTCATCTTTTGCAAAAGCATGTAAACACCATGAGGATCATGGCCTCCAGAAGGTCTGTGGCCTGGGAAGGCGTTGGATAGAGGTTGATGCTTTAATTGTGAATATGTATGAGATTTTGCAGAAGGAGCTTGGTCCTGTTGCAAATGCAGGGTTGGGATTTGATTGGGGAAATGATGGGTTACAATAACGTTGCAGAATCCTCCCGCCACTAATTATGATTGGTCTAGGAGAGGGGCCTCACCCAAGATGTTTACTTTTCCTGTGAGAATGTTTCTTTACTTTACAGAAGTGTTTCCCCGTAAGTGCTTTGTGTGGAAACTATGTTATATGATATTATATGATTGGGTTAGGGAACTGTCATTCAATGTATTGTGCAGCCCTTATCGATAATTGGCTTGTAGGGGTTCCCCCCCACCTATGTATTTTCACGCCAAGGTTCTGTAAAAGTATAAAAGGGTGGGGAGCACGTTGGCGTGAGCCGATCTTCTGGGGTGTGAGTTCTATTTGTGCGAGGCTGTTGGGCTCGAGTAAGTGGAGACAAGGATCGGACCCATGGAAACATAGAAACATAGAAAATAGGTGCAGGAGTAGACCATTCGGCCCTTCAAGCCTCCACCGCCATTCAATATGATCATGGCTGATCATCCAACTCAGTATTCTGTACCTGCCTTCTCTCCATACCGCCGATCCCTTTAGCCACAAGGGCCACATCTAACTCCCTCTTAAATATAGCCAATGAACTGGCCTCAACTACCTTCTGTGGCAGAGGATTCCACAGATTCACCACTCTCTGTGTGAAAATTGTTTTTCTCATCTGGGTCCTAAAAGACTTCCCCCATATCCTTAAATTGTGACCCCGTGTTCTGGATTTTCCCAACATCGGGAACAATCTTCCTCATCTAGCCTGTCCAACCCCTTAAGAATTTTGTAAGTTTCTATAAGATCCCTCCTCAATCTTCTAAATTCTAGCGAGTACAAGCCAAGTATATCCAGTCTTTCTTCATATGAATAGTCCTGCCATCCCAGGAGGAATCAGTCTGGTGAACCTTCTCTATACTCCCTCTATGGCAAGAATGTCTTTCCTCAGATTAGGAGGAACCAAAACTGTACACAATACTCTAGGTGTGGTCCTCACCAAGGCCCTGTACAACTGCAGCAGAACCTCCCTGCTCCTATACTCAATCCTTTCGCTATGAATGCTAACATACCATTCGCTTTCTTCACTGCCTGCTGGACCTGCATGCCTACTTTCATGACGGGTGTACCATGACACCTAGGTCTCGTTGCATCTCCCCAATTTTCCTAATCGGCCACCATTCAGATAATAGTCTACTTTCCTGTTCTTGCCACCAAAGTGGATAACCTCACATTTATCCACATTTATACTGCATCTGCCATGCATTTGCCCACTCAACCCAAACCTACCCAAGTCACCTTGCGGCCTGCTAGCATCCTCCTCACAGCTAACACTGCCCCCCAGCTTCGTGTCATCTGCAAACTTGGAGATGTTGTATTCAATTCCCTCATCCAAATCATTAATATATAGGGTAACACAAAATGCTGGAGAAAACTCAGTTGGTGCAGCAGCATATATGGAGCGAAGGAGATAGGCAATGTTTCGGGCCGAAACCCTTCTTCAGACTGATGGGGGGTGGAATGAAGGGAAAAAAGGAGGAGGAGGAGCCTGTGGGCTGAAGGAGAGGTAGGAAGGGGAGGAGACAGCAGGGGTTAACAGAATTGAGAGATATTCAATGTTCATGGCCATGAGGATGCAGACTCCCCAAGCGGAATATGAGGTGCTGCTCCTCCAATTTGCGGTGTTGCTCACTCTGGCCATGGAGGAGGCCCAGGACAGAGAGGTTGGATACGGAATGGGAGGGGGAGTTTAATTGCTGAGTCCACGGGAGGTCGGGTTGGTTTTTGTGGACCGAGCAGAGGTGTTCGGCGAAAATGATCGCCAAAACTCCCTTCTTCAGACTGGTCGGGATCAGGGAAACGAGAGATTTAGACGGTGATGTGGAGAGATAAAGAACAATGAATGAAAGATATGCAAAAAAGTATCAATGATAAAGGGAACAAGCCATTGTAAGCTGTTTGTGGTGTGAAAATGAGAAGCTGGTGCGACTAGGGTGGGGAGGGAGATAGAGAGAGAGGGAATGCCAGGGCCTGAGGGCTGAGGGAGAGGTGGGAAGGGGAGGAGACAGCAAGGGTTAACAGAATTGTGAAAATTCAATGTTCAATTGGTAGAAACATTTGCCTGGTTATGATGCTGGCCTTGTGAGGCAAACGTGAGGTAACAATGGAGTCAATAGAAGGGAGGTTGGTTTGTGTGATGGTATGGGGCTGCGTCCACAATTCGCTGCACTTTCTAGCGGTCTTGGACAGAGCTATTCCCAAACCAAGCTGTGATGCATGACCATGTCTCCACGGCCTTACGTGTAAGTGGCACCAGTCCCTTGTCCTGTGCATCTATCCCAGTGACTCTGGGATGTAGAGCCTCGCCTGGTTTGATCTACGTAGCCGCTCTTTGACTGGGTTTATGTTCCACAGGTCCGGTTTGTAAGCAGTAACTGGGTCTTTGGACCGACCATGTGCCACGTCAGCTGGTTCTCTCCCAGAATTGTATGTCTCTACGTCTTGACACTCACTCTGATGGCGATAACACTGGAATCAGTATCAGGTATGGTCTCCCTCTTTGTGTACACACACACACACAAACCATCCTCCCTTCCATTGGCTCCATTTATACCTCATGCTGCTTCAGCAAGGCCAGCAGCATAATCAAGGTCCAGTCTCACCCTGGACACTTCCTCTTCTCCCCTCTCCCATCGGGGGAAGAAGGTATAGAAATGGAAAATGCACACCTCCAGATTCAGGGACTGTTCCTTCCCAGTTATTGTCAGGTAACTGTACCATCCTATCACAACCAGAGAGCAGTCCTGATCTACTATCTACCTCTTTGGTGACCATCGGACTATCCTTGATCAGTCTTTGCTGGCTTTGCCTTGCACTAAACGTTATTTCCTCATCATGTATCTATACGTTGTAAATGGCTTGTTTGTAATCATGTGTTGTCTTTCTGCTGACTGGTTAGCACGCAACAAAGGCTTTCCACTGTACCCTGGTGCACAAGACAATAAACCAAACTGAACTGATCTGCTTCAGGCAACCCAGAAGTAGTAAACAGACCCTTCGGCTTCACAGTCCATGCCAGCTGTCAAACACTCATAACCTGCCACTTCATAGATCATTTTCCACCTTGGAAAAAAGATTTGGAACAAAGTCTCCCCAATCTATGCCTCTCACAGTTTTATATATTTCTCTCAAGCTTCCACTCAGCCTCACTTGTTCCAGAGAAAACAATCCAAGTCTGTCCAACGTCCCTTTACAGCTAATTCACTTTAATCCAGGTATCATTCTGGTAAACCTCTTCTGCATCCTCGCCAAAGCCTCCACATCCTCCTTGTAATGGGGCGACCAGAACTGCACACAATACTCAATAAGCAGACTATCCAAAGTTTTATAAAGGAGCAACATCACGATCTGATTCTACGTAGAGTCATAGAGCACGGTGGCACAGAGTTGCTGCCTCACAGCGCCAGAGACCCGGGATTTGATCCTGACTACGGGTGCTGTCTGTACGGAGTTTGTACGTTCTGCCCGTGACCATGTGGGGTTTCCCACTGGTGCTCCGGTTTTCTTCCACACTGCAAAAACGTACAAGTTTGTTGATTAATTGGCTTCAGTAAAATTTATAAATTGTCCCGAGTACGTAGGATGGTGTTAGTGTACGGGGTGATCGCTGGTCGGCGTGGAGTCGGTGGGCCAAAGTGCCCGTTTCGGCGCTGTATCTCTAAACCACACGAACTTAACTACAGCGTGGAAGCAGACCCTTCAGCCTCCAGCCTGGAAGCTTCAGCCTAATTTGCACCGACCAACATGTCCCATCTATACTAGTCCACCTGCCCACGGTTGGCCCATATCCCTCTAAACCTGTCCTATCCATGTAGCTGTCTCAATGTTTCTTAAACCTTGCAATAGATTCTGTCTCAACTATCTCCTCGGGCAGCTCGTTCCATATTCTCACCATCCTTCGTGTAGAAAAAGTTACCCTTCAGGTTCCTATTAAATCTTTCCCCCCCTTCACCTTAAACCTATTCCCCATCACCTTAAACCTATGCACATGCTCAATGCTTCTGATGAAGGGTCCTGATTCATCTCAGCACAGTGCATGTCTCCACAGACGCTGCCTGACCTGCCGAGCGTTTTCTGTTATTATTTACTCACACCTGTGATAAAAGGGCGGCACGATGGCACAGCAGTAGAGTTGCTGCCTTACAGCGCATTCAGCGCCAGAGACCAGGGCTCCATCCCTGACTATGGTTGCTGTCTGTACGAAGTTTGTACATTCACCCTGTGGCTGCATGGTTTTTCTCCGAGATCTTTCAGTTTCCTCTCACACTCCAAAGACGTACAGGTTTGTGTTAATTGGCTTTCTATGAATATAAAGTTGTCCTTAGTTGTGTGTAGGATAGTGTTAATATGCGGGAATTGCTGGTTGGTGTAGACTCAGTGGGCCAAGGGCCTGTTTCCACACTGTATCTCTAAAACTAAGTCTGATTTCTGATATTTGCATTTAATTTTATATTTTCATTTCCAATCCTTGTTGTTACTTGCAGGTGATTCTAAATCCTTTAAAGCCTCGCATGTCCCTCTCCAAAGGTATTTTATCTATCGTTATCATCTGGACACTGGCATCTTGTTTCTCTCTGCCTCACGCTATTTACCAGACGTTGATTCACTACGTGTACAGGTAAATCTTACTGAAACACCTACGTTCCCCATCCCACTGCCCCTATCACTCATCCCAGCCTTGTGGAGTAGTGGGTTGATGTCTACAGCATTCTAGCTTCTGGGCCCAACAATTGGGTCACAGAGTCATACAGGCCATTCAGCCCAACAGGTTCATGCTAACCATCCATATTAATCTCATTTTCAAGAACTAGGGGTGGCACGTGGCACAACGGTAAAGTTGCTGCCTTACAGCGCCAGAGATTCAGGCTCGATCATGACTACAGGTGCTGTCTGTACGCAATGTGTATGTTCTCCCCGTGACCTGTGGGTTTTTCTGGGTTAGTGGGTTAATTTGTTTTGGTAAAATTGTAAATTGTAAACTAAGCAAAACTCAAGTTACAGTCATCCAGCATGGAAATAGGCCCTTCGGCCCAACTTGCCGAGTCCCACCTACCTGTGTTTCACCCATATCCATTTACACCTATCATACAAATGTACCTGCCCAGATGTTTCAAAACCATAGTGATAGTAGGTACTAGCTACTATCTACGTCAAATATCTCCTCCAGCAGGCTCAATCTATACACCTACCATCCTTTTGCCGAATTGCTGCCTTGCAGCACCTGAGGCCTGGGTGCGATCCTGGCTATGGGTGCTGTCTGTACAGAGTTTGTACGTTTAGGAAAGAACTGCAGATTCTGGTAAAATTCAGGGCAGACACAAAATGCTGGAGTAACTCAGCGGGTGAGGCAGCATCTATGGAGAGAAGGAATTGGCGACGTTTTGGGTCAAGACCTTCTTCAAACTCTGAAGCATCGCCAATCCCTTCTCTCCACAGCTGCTGCCTCACCCGCTGAGTTACTCCAGCATTTGTGTCTACCCCAGAGTTTGTACGTACGCCCTATGACTACATGGGCTTTCTCCAGGTGCTCTGGTTCCCTCCTGCATCCCAAAGACGTGCAAGTTTGTAGGTTAATTGGCTTTGGTAATTGTAACTTGTCCTTGGTGTGTATGACATTGCTCGGTGTACGGGGTGATCACTGGGTGGCATGAACTTGGTGGGAGCCAGTGGAAAGGGAAACGAGAGATAAAGGTGGTGATGTAGGGAGATATAGAACAAATGAATGAAAATATGCAAAAAAGTAGCGATGATAAAGGAGAGAGGCTACAAACACACCCACCTCCCCTCTACACTTTGGGATGTGGGAGGAAACCGCAGCACCCGGAGAAAATCCACGCGGTCACGGGGAGATCGTACAAACTCTGCACAAACAGCACCCGTAGTCAGGATCGAACCTGGGTCTCTGTCGCTGTGAGGCAGCAACTCTACCGCTGCGCCACCGTGTCACCCTCTACAAACAGGTGACCAGAACTGCACACAATAACGTCAGTTCGAATCTCGCAAATGCAGTTGTTGGAATTTAAATTCATCAAGTCTATTCTGCCATTCAATCATGTCTGATCTATCCATACCTCTAATCCCCATTCTTCCGCCTTCTTCCCATAACCCCTGACACCCGTACTAATCAAGAATATAACTATCTCTGTCTTAAAAATATCCATTGGCTTCCACAGTCTTCTGTGGCAAAGAATTCCACAGATTCACCACCTTCACCGTTCTCCACACCCTCAACTCATGAAATCTCGAACCCGCTTTATCCGCATGTCCCTTCCTTCCAGAGAGAAGATCATCAGGAGTCATTGCTTCCCCACTTTTCCGAAGCCTTCAGAAGTCTTCAGAAGGTACTTCGACGTCTCAACCTTCACGCTGTTCTACGTCCTGCCGTTGGTGGTGATCACCGTAGCTTCCGTCGCGGTGAGCAAGAACCTATTGCTGAGCATTGGTGCAGTCACAGAAGCCGAGGCCGCCGCTCAACGCCGCAGGAAGAAGAGGATCATCGAGATGATCGTGCTGCTGGTGGTGGCCTTTGCCCTCTGTTGGTTCCCCCTCAACGTCTACACCTTCCTGCTCACTGACCAATTTGTCCAATTCAACAACACCCTCTACTTTGCCTTCCACTGGGTGGCCGTGAGCAGCACCTGTTGGAACCCCTTCATCTACTGTTGGATGGACAACAGGTTCAGCTCCGACCTCATGACCCTTCTGGCCAAGTGTGGAAGGAGAATCAGGACAGCAGGCAATTTCCTGCTGCTCACCGCGGCCAGTGGAGATGGGAGGCAGTCGGGAGTGAGATCGGAGGACAATCCTGGCCCGTCCACGGAGAATAGGAGTTTCTACCTTCGTGGTTGCAGGGGTAACAATGGGGAGGTGAGTACACTTTAGAATTTAGAGATGCAGCGTGGAAACTTGGTATCATATTCAGCCCAGGTATAATGGGCCAAGGCATCTGTACCTGTGCTGATTTGTTCTACGTTTAGTTTCATTCACTTCACTTCACTTCAGTTCAGTTTAGTTTAGTTCAGTTTAGTTTAGTTTAAAGATATCAACGATCACGAGCGACCACCTAAAATTCTTAAAGGATTGGACAGGCTTGATGTAGGAAAAATGTTCCCCATGTTAAGGGAATCCAGAACCAGGGGTCACAGTTTAAGAATATGTGGTAAGCCATTTAGGACTGAAATGAGGAAAAACTTTTTCATCCAGAGAGTTGTGAATCTGTGGAATTTTCTACCACAGAAGGCAGTGGAGGCCAATTCACTGGACGTTTTTGAAAATAGATTTAGCTCTTAGGGCTTAAAGAATCAAGGGATATTTGGAAAAGCAGGAACGTGGGACTGATTTTAGATGATCAGACGTGGTCTTATGGAATGGTGGTGCAAGCTTGAAGGGCCGAATGGCCTACTCCTGCACCTATTATCTGTTTCTATGTTTCTATCTTGTACAAACTGGTTCTTCATTATCCTACTTTCTCACCCACTCCCTGCGCTTTCTGGGGCAACTTACAGGAGGCACATTAACCTGCAAATCCACACATCTTTGGGATGTGGGAGGAAACCGGAGCACCCAGAGAGAAACCACGTGGTCACAGGGAAAACTACACATGTACATGCACACACGTACACACTCACACACACACGCGCATGCACATACACACACACACGCACATGCAAATATATACACACACACTCACACAAACACTTACAAACATGCAAACTGGCACACGCACACACTCATGCACTCAAGTACACACGCGCACGCACGCACACATACGCACACACGCGCACGCACATGCAAATATATACACACGCACACTCACACTCGCACGCCACAGACACACACTCATACACACACCCGCGCACACGCATACACACACACAGCACATGGTCAGGATCGCAATGTGTCAGCATATACTTCTCGGAGTAGAGAGATACAGCATGCAAACAGGTCCTTCAGCCCATCTTGCCATTCTTTTTAATCTCCCTACATTCCTATTAACTCCCCACCATATTCTAAAACCCACCACACACTAAGGGCACAATTTATATTTATATTTTATTTTTACCAAACCCAATTAATCTACAAACCTGTATATCTTTGGAGTGTGGGAAGAAACTGGAGCACCCGGTCACAGAGAGAACGGGCAAGGTATGATTGAACCCGGGTCTCCAGTGTGGTGAGGCAGCAGCTCTACCTGCTGCACCACAGTGCCGCCCAGAATCTCTCCGTTCTGTTATGCCTGATATATGTTTTATCACATTTATTTGTTTGTGGGGTGAGGTTGTTGGGGGAAAGACAGGCAATTACTGTTCATCCCTATATACGTCTGCCTTAAATGTCATTTCTGGAGTCACCTTCTGGCAAAACAGTTTCAGGACAATCTCCTTCTCTCAAGGATACGAGTGAGCAGATGGATAGTTACATTCAGTAGAAACAAAGAACTGCAAGTGCTGCTTTATACCAAAGAAAGACACAAAGTGCTAGTGTAAGTCAGCGGGTTAAGCAGCATGTCTGGTGAAAAAGGATGGGTGACATTTCCGGTCGTAACCAATCTCCAGACTAAATCTGAAAAAAACGTTCAATCTCATCATTACTATTAAGTCTGGCTTTTAAAAAAAAGAAACCAAATTCCTTGTGTAGATTGGCTATTGCATGCTAGCCAGTCATAAAGCCTGTTAGTAGTAGCCCCACCTAGTATGTGCTTTATAATATTAAGAACCTGCCTACGTCAGGCTGTAGGTGTAGCTGCTCGGAGCTGAAATTTACTGTAGATCCTATGCTGTAGGTGCTTTAATAACAACGTGTTGTATCATAACGTGTGTTTGATTCACTCATTTACACCTTGAATATAAGTTTTCGATCTGCATGGGTGAGATTTGGACCCATGTCGTTGATTTTATCCTCTAGAACTCTGGCTATCAGTCCAATAACTTATCTGGAAGGAGACAATATCTGGTGGGTGAGTGAGTGAGTGAGTGAGCGGAGGAGTAGCCAGGGTGCGTCTCATCCTTGATTATGCTGCTGCCCTTGCTGAGGCAGCATGAGGTATAAATGGAGTCAATAGAAAGGAGGTTGGTTTGTGTGATGGTCTGGGCTGCGTCCACAATTTGCTGCAATTTCTTGTGGTCTTGGAGGGAACTCTTCCCAAACCAGGCTATGATGCATCTGTAGAAGTTGGTGAGAGTTGTAGTGGATATGCCAATCCTAAGCTTTCTCAGGAAGGAGAAGTGTTGGTGTACTTTTTTGGTTGTTGGTCAGGTCAGGTCAGGTCAGGTCAGGTCAGTTTAGTTCAGTTTGTGAGTATTGCTCAGAACGGTTACCTTCAGCTGGAGAATTCTCATCGACATGATTGATAAATAAACTTAGTAATGGTGACGAGTCTGATGTTAACTCCCTCTGTATTGGGCGGGTTCACACTCCCAGGGCAGGGTCAGGAGAGGAGCTGTTCTGCTGGCGGGGAGGATTTGATGAACTTTTCGGAAGGTGGGGAGGAACAAAAGCAGTCAGACTTTGCAGTTCAGAGCTTTGTCCCGGGAGAGCACTGCTGGCCCATCTGGGGCTGCTGGTTCTACCACAGTAGCCCGTGAAGGCTTTATTCCCCTACCTCCACCCCCCATCCCCCCACCACCCCCATGTCCCGTACCTGTGGCGGTGGATGCCGGTGAAGTGCGTGGGGTGGACAGGGACGGTTGGGAGCGTCAGGGGGGGAGGAAAGTCAAGAAAAAGAAGAAGGGCGGGCCCCAGGAAGAAGACCACCTCCAAGCGGGACCCCTGGCAGCGTATAAAATTGTGCTCGCCTCTGAACCCGGCCCAGGGAAGCATAAGGGGCCTAGGGTCCAACGGGGGGCTGGAGAGGTTGAACAAGTAGACGGTAGTGTGGAGGTAGAGGCTTCCGCAATGGAGATCACTGTACCACCGCACGCCAGTGGTTTAAAGAGGAGGAGACATGGGTCCTCCGATATAGAGAAGGGCCCTGAAGTTCAGGAGCAACCTGAAGGGGGGCCTTCCCCTCCTGTTGAGGTGGGGGACCCAGGGCACTCTTCCTCTGAAGGGGAGGATGCCTCTGTAGTGCAGGGAACACCTGAGAGTGGCGATACATTACCCTTGGGGGCTGTTCCCCCAGAGAGTGCGTCTGCTAGCTTAGAGGATGACCAGGGGCAGCCTGAAGAGGGGGACTTGGGTGAGGGGGAGGGTCCCCAGTCTGAGCTCCTCGTTGAGGCTATAAGCCCAGTTGAGGGGTGTGATGCCCCACTGGTCGAGGGAGCAGGGGGGACTTCAATAACATCAGCCCCTGAGGGTCACAGTGAGGTGACTCACCTGGTGGTGGGGGTAGGGGCCTCTCTGGGTGACGGTGTTGGGGCGGGTAGCCTGGGCGCGGAGGAGGGCAAGGTCGTTTCGGATCGTGTCCTTCGGTCGGACTCTAGGCAGGCCCGCTTACAGCAAGGCACGGAGACTTGCTCCGACTTCACTGTTCCCAATCCAGTTACAGAGTGCGGTGGGAGAGTGCAGGAGACTGGCCAATTAGCAGATAGCTTGCCGCAGACAGAGGCACCGGTACCTGCCCCTGTCACTGATCCTGGGGGTGGGAAGGTGACAGAGGAAGGACCGTGTGATGTGGCTGGAATGCCCACCTCACAAGGAGAGGTGAGCGAGGTGGCTGAGAGTAGTGAGTTGACAGTGAGTTGACGGACTGCCCCACCCGCGGCCCTGTGTCACGACTTGTCGAAGTCTGGGAACTTCGGAAGTTCTTAAAGGACACTAGGGGAAGTAGGAACAAGGTGGATTTGGCTGTCGACCGCTGGTCGGACCTGAGGGTGCCCATGCGGTCCATTTATGCCATCCTTCAGAAGAAGGGGAATGAGGCGGGGCTAATACGGAATGAGCGGCGCCAGTTCCAAGAGCTTTTTAAGGCCCTAAAGAGAGGGCAGAAGGCTAGGGGAGGCTCCACTCCTTCACTGGGGGCTGGTAAAAGATCTAGTGTACACTCAAAATGAAGCTCACTATAGCCAGCCTTAATATCAATGGGGGCAGGGGGTCTCTCCGTAGGTATCACCATCTCTCAGTGCTCAGGGACGGGGGGTACGCGGTGAGCTTCCTGCAGGAAAACACACACACTGTGGCTAGTGATGAACCCACCTGGCTCCTGGAGTGGGAAGGGGGGGTCTACATGAGCCATCTCAGCTCCACTTCGAGTGGAGTGGCATTCCTGTTGGCCCCGTCTTTCCAGCCGGAGATCCTCAAAGTGCAGGACATTGTACCAGGCCGTTTGCTGTATCTGGCCGTGCGTTTGGATGGCGTGCCATTACACTTCATTAATGTGTACGCCCCCAAGATCGGCGCAATGCAGACGCGCTTAACAAGGGAAGTGACCACGTTGTTGAAAACTATCGTGGGGAGTGTGTTTTCCTTGGGGGAGATTTTAATTGTACCCACGAGGTGAGAGATCGCTCTGGCGTTCAGCGTGACCCGGCTGCAGTAAAGTCTTTAAGGGAGATGGTGGACTCTTTTGAGCTGGTAGATGCTTGGCGGAATTTCCATCCTGACTCTAACGCCTTCTCGTACAGGTTTGAGGGGGGTGGTTCCCGTATTGACCGTTTATACGTGTCCAAGGCCTTTGTCTCCTGTGTTTCGGCGGCCCTCCATGCGGCCCGGCGCCATGCTCGGACCATTGCCTGGTGCGAGTGGATTTTATCCCGACGCGCACACGGGCTGGGTCCGCGTACTGGCATTTTAATAGCCAGCTGCTGGAGGATCGCCGATTCCAGGATTCCTTCAGGCAGTTCTGGGCGAGGTGGAGAGAGAGGCAGGGCGTTTCCTTTCCCTAAGGCAGTGGTGGGACGTGGGGAAGGCCTACGTCTGTCTGTTTTGTCAGGACTATGCGAGGGGGTCGACCAAGGGGCGGGACTCCGAGATCGGACGGCTTGAGAGGGAGTTGCTCGACTCAGAGGCTCGTCTGGATCAGACTGGTGGGGCTTCGTGTGAGTGGGAGGAGTACCAGGAGAAGAAGGGAGCACTGAGGGACTTGCAGCTTAGGAGGTCCCGGGGCGCGTATGTGAGGTCGCGAGTCCCGATGTTGCACGATCTGGACCGAGCCTCCCCCTTTTTCTTTTCTCTGGAGAAGGGGCGAGGAGCCCGCAGGCAGCTTGTAGAGTTGCTTGCGGATGATGGCTCCTCTGTCACAGATCCAGAGAGCATTGGTGCCTCGGTTCGGTCTTTCTACAGGACTCTGTTCTCGGCAGGCACATCGAGTGCGGAGGCGCAAGAGGTCCTGTGGGAGGGCTTACCCGCTGTGTGCAATGATGTGGCTGAACACCTGGATGATCCCCTAACTCTGGAGGAGTTGACGGGTGCCTTGCACCAGCTCAGGGGGGGCAAGTCTCCAGGGCTGGATGGACTGACTGTGGAGTACCTTAGAGCCTTCTGGGATGTCCTGGGGGGTGACTATATGAAGGTCCTGGGGGAGAGCCTGGCGACCGGGGAGATGCCCTTCTCATGGCGCAGGGCAGTAGTTGTCCTGTTGCCTAAGAAGGGCGATCTCCGCCTTTTGAAAAACTGGCGCCCAGTCTCTCTCCTCAGCACGGACTATAAAGTTTTTGCACGGGCATTGGCGAATCGCCTGGGTCCCGTGCTGTCCCAGGTGATCCACCCTGACCAGTCTTACACCGTCCCGGGCCGGTCCATCCAGGACAATATCCATCTGCTCCGGGACCTGATCCATCTGTCCCAGGGGGCTGGACAGTCAGTCGCCTATCTCTCCCTAGACCAGGAGAAGGCGTTCGACAGGGTGGAGCACGAATACCTTCTCGGGACTCTGCAGGCGTTAGGATTTGGACCGCATTTTGTGTCCTGGGTCCGACTTTTATACACTGCTGCAGAGTGCCTTGTTAAGGTCAACGGCTCTTTATTGGCCCCTATTCCCTTTAGGAGGGGGGTTCGTCAGGGATGTCCCATATCCGGTCAGCTGTATTCCATCTGTGTAGAGCCTTTCCTGTGCTTTCTCCGGAGGCGGTTGACAGGCCTGGTTGTGCCGGGGCTGGGGATGGAGGTGGTTCTCTCGGCCTACGCCGATTATGTCATTTTGATGTTCACCGCCCCTGTTGACCTGCGAGGATGCGTGAGTGCCAGCAGGTTTTCTCAGCTGCATCCTCCGCCAAGATCAAACTGGGGAAATGTTCTGGTCTCTTGGTGGGTCAGTGGGAGGTGGACTCCCTGCCGAGGAGATGGCAGGTTTTGCATGGAGCACCACGCACCTCCTCTATCTGGGGGTCTACCTGAGTCCCACTGAGGGGCGTGGCCGGCGAACTGGCAGGAGCTGGAGGCGAAAGTGGTCGCCCGGCTGGGACGTTGGTCAGGCCTCCTTGGTGTGCTCTCTTACCGGGCAGGGCTGTAGTTATAAACCAGCTGGTGGCCTCTATGCTGTGGTACCCCGGCTGGCCACTATGGTCCCGTCCTCTTTATTTATAATCAGGATACAGAGGAGATTGGTCAACTTCTTCTGGGTGAGAGGAACCACTGGGTCTCTGCGGGGTTCTGAGCCTCCCGTTGGAGGAGGGCGGTCAGGCGCTGGTCTGTGTTCGTACCCAGGTGGTGGCTCTCCGACTAAGGACCCTGCGGAGATACGTCTACTCAGACTACGCTCCTAAATGGCACGTGCTGGTGACGTACTTTTTCCGCCAGGGGCGCTGCCTTCAGGAGGGCTCAAAGCTCCCAGTAGCGGGTATGAGTCGACGCGCTCGGCGGGAGTTGCCTGGCTTTTACCGTGACCTCCTGAAGGCCAGGAATTTGGTCACCTTCAGCCAGGGCACTGCTCCTCAGGGGGAGGGGGGTGTTGTGGCTGTGACGGTGTGTGTTGAGGAGAGGCGTGTGCGTGGAGCGATTCCGGATGAGCTCACCCCCGCTCCATCGGAATTGTTCAAAGGACCCATGGCCCGGGTCCCTCCCCGAGAGCCGGCCCCACGCAACATGAGCCGCCTTTCCGAGATACCCAGCATGCCGTTCTGTGATGCGGAGAGGCGCATGTTGTACAGGCTGCTCCTGCACACGCTCCACTTCCTCGCCCTCGTCTTCCGTCCAGACACACCCTGGCGGTCTGTGTTACCACCTGACGAGGAGAGAGGTCCTCAGTGGAGGTCTCTGTACAAGGGAGTCCTCCCCCTTTACATCGGGGACCTGGGGTGGAGAGTGTTGCACAAAGCCATGGCCTGTAACAGGTACTTGAGCCGGTTCATGGACTCGTCCGCCGCCTGTCACTTCTGCAGCGAGTCCGTATAACATTTGTATGTACAACGTGAGAGGTTGCAGCCCCTGTTCGAATATCTGAAGGGGCTGCTCCTCAGGTTTTGGCTCCACTTTAGTCCAACGCCACTGATTTTTGGGCACCCGGTACAGAGGGGGGAGGGTCAGGAGGGAGGTGGGGGTCTCCCTGTCGGTTTGCTCCTGGGCCTGGCCAAGATGGCCATTCCCGGGTCCAGGCAGTGGGTAGTTGACGGCCACACAGGGGTCGGCTGCTTGCCCCTTTTCTGGGGTTACGTCCGGAGAGGGAACACGTGGTGTCCATGGGGACGCTGGAGGTCTTTGGTGAACGCTGGTCGCCGCGGGAGGTCGATCGTATTATAGACAAGAATTGCGGGATTTTAATTTTAACTTTTGTCTTGTTTTGTAAACTACCGATACAGGCAGCTTTTGATATGAACGATATACTACTTTGTATGTTGATTTTGTTTTTTGGAATAAAGTATTTGTATTAAAAAAAAGGGCTGGGACAGGACGGGTTAGACACAGAGTGAAGCTCATAAGGTCAGATGCAGAGTGGCACTTTCGAGTCATGTCCCTCAACCGCGGGGACGTCTCCTGGTTTTTATGTCCCAAACCCTGTTATAGTGGGCAGTGAGACAGTGCAGGAGACTGGCCATTCACTGGGCAGCTCACCGCTGTCAGAGACAATAGACAATATGTGCAGGAGTAGGCCATTCGGCCCTTCGAGCCAGCACTGCCATTCAATGTGATCATGGCTCATTATCCACAATCAGTACCCCGTTCCTGCCTTCTCCCCATATCCCCTGACTCCACCGGCCTCCACTGCTCTCTGAGGCAGAGAATTCCACAGACTCACAACATCTCTGTTCTAAATGGCTTACCCCTTATTCATAAACTATGGCCCCTGGTTCTGGACTTCCCTAACATCGGGAACATGTTTCCTGCCTCTAGAGTGTCCAATTCCTTAATAATCTTATATGTTTCAATAAGATCCCCTCTCATCCTTCTAAATTCAGGAATGTACAAGCCCAGCTGTTCCCTTCTCTCAGCATATCACAGTCCTGCCATCCCGGTAATTAACCTTGTGAACCTACGTTGCACTCCCTCAATAGCAAGAATGTCCTTCCTCAACTTTTGAGACCAGAACTGCACACAATACTCCAGGTGTAGTATTACTAGGGCCCTGTACATCTGCAAAAGGACCTCTTTGCTCCTATACTCAACTCCTCTGCGGTCAAAATCCTCCCCTGTTCTCTACACCCTCAACTCATGAAACCCCTAACCCGCTTTCTCCGCATGTCCCTTCCTTCCAGAGAGAAGATCATCAGGAGTCATTGCGTCCCCACTTTTCTGAAGCCGTCAGACGTCTTCAGGAGGAACTTGGACCTGTCAACATTCGTGCTGCTCTACGTCCTGCCGTTGGCGGTGATCACCGTAGCCTCCGCCACCGTGAGCAAGAAGCTATGGCTGAGGAAAAGCATTGGCGCTGTCATGGTGGCCCAGGCCGCCGCTTAATGCCGCAGGAAGAAGAGGTCCATCTAGATGATTGTGCTGCTGGTGGTGGCCTTTGCTCTCTGTTAGTTCCCCCTCAATGTCTACACCTTCATGCACTCCGGCCAATTCAACAACACCCTCCACTTTGCCATCCACTGGGTGGCCGTCAGCAGCACCTGTTGGAACCCCATCATCTACTGTTGGATGGACAACAGGTTCCGCTCCGACCTCATGACCCTTCTGGCCAAGTGTGGGGGGAGAAGGAGGAGAGGAGGCAAGATCGTGCCGCTCACCGCGGCCAGCGGAGATGGGAGGCAGTCGGGGTGACATTGGACGACAAGCCTGGCCCGTCCACGGAGAATAGGAGTTTCTACCTTGTTGGGCACAGGGGTAAAAATGGGGAGTTGAGTACACTTTAGACTTTACAGATACCCTGTGGAAACTTAGTATCATGTAAAGCCCAGGTATTATGGCCCAAGGCATCTGTACCTGTGCTGTATTATTCTATGTTTAGTTTAGTTTAGTTCAGTTCAGTTTAAATCAATTTAGGTCAGTTTAGTTCAGTTACACTAGTTCCATGGTAGCCTACTTTTCCACCCATTCCTGCGCTCCAGGGGGCAATTTACAAACCTGAACGTCTTTGATATGTGGGAGGAAACGGGAGCAGCCGGAGGAAACCCACGTGGTTACAGGGAAAACTCCACACGCACACACAACCACACACACACACACACACACACGCATGCACAAGCACACACAGCACACACATGCACGCGCACACGGACACACACTCGCACACGCACACTAAGCACAAGCACACACACCCGCACACACACACGCAAGCGTGCACACACAAGCACACACATGCACACACACACACGCACACACACACGCACACACACACGCACAAGCGCACACACAAGCACACACGCACGAACGCACAAGCACACTCACACAAGTGCACAAGCACACACACACACACAAGCACACACACACACATGCACACAGATACACGCACACACAGAGATACATACACTCACACACACTGGCACGAGCGCACATACATGAAACAAGGATATGGCGGACCAATTGAATAACTACTTTGGTTCCGTCTTCACTAAGGAAGACATAAATAATCTGCCGGGGACCGCGGGTCAAAGGAGAAATTGAGTGAAATCCAGGTTAGTCGGGAAGTGGTGTTGGGTAAATTGAAAAGATTAAAGGCCGATAAATCCCCAGGGCCAGATAGGCTGCATCCCAGAGTAGTTAAGGAAGTAGCTCAGGAAATAGTGGATGCATTAGTGATAATCTTTCAAAACTCTTTAGATTCTGGAGTAGTTCCTGAGTAGTTCCTGAGGATTGGCGGGTAGCAAACGTAACCCCTCTTTTTAAGAAAACGGGGAATTACAGACCAGTTAGTCTAACATCGGTAGTGGGGAAACTGCTAGAGTCAGTTATTAAAGATGGGATAGCAGCACATTTGGAAAGTGGTGAAATCATTGGACAAAGTCAGCATGGATTTTTTGAGAATGTAACTAGTAGCGTGGATAAGGGAAAACCAGTGGATGTGGTATATCTGGACTTCCAGAAGGCTTTCAACAAGGTCCCACATAAGAGATTAGTATGCAAACTTCAAGCATATGGCATTAGGGGCTCAGTATTGATGTGGATAGAGAACTGGCTGGCAAACAGGAAACAAAGAGTAGGAGTAAACGGGTCCTTTTCACAATGGCAGGCAGTGACTAGTGGGGTACCGCAGGGCTCAGTGCTGGGACCTCAGCTATTTACAATATGTAGATGGTTTATATGCAACCAATAATATAGTTACCTCACTCCCATTAACCCCGCCCAGTTAACATCAATCATAACGCCTTCCCCTCAGTAGGAAAATGTAGCCGGTGCTTGAAGGTGTATGTAATACCCAGTGCTATCATTAAAAGATGTTGTACACTTAAGAGCTTGTAAAGTTTTCATTTACATGGTGTCAGAAGTGGGATGATACTTGCGTCTCCTGTTTATCGGTTTTTATTTCTTTTTTTTTTATTTGTGTTTTTTGTGCTTTTGATCTCTCTGGCCATGGCGTCCTCTTGCAGAAAGCCCGAGCAGCTTGTCTTCGATGCCGACATCTCTGAGCGCTGGGCCACGTTTGAATTTGACTTTACACACTTTGTCAACGTCGCACACCGCGCTGATCCTGACTCCCTTAAAGCTTCCCTCCTACTCAACCTTGTCGGACCTGATGCCATGAAGAGAGCCAGAACTTTCACCTACGCTCCAGCGGTCCTGGGCGTCGATGATGAGGTGATTACTCCTGCAGAGTCTGCTGACGACCCCGCTTGCCTGCTACGTAAGTTCAGGGAGATTTGTGACCTGCCCTCGAACCGCATTCTAGAGAGGGCACGGTTCTTTACAAGGAGACAGTTGCCGGATGAACATGTTGAATGTTTTATTGCTGATTTGCGTCATCTCGCCCAGCGGTGCCGTTTTGGCGACATGACAGACCAGCTCACTAGAGACATTTTAGTAACTGGCATGCGTGACCAGAAGCTGCGATGTGAGCTTTTGAGGGATCCGGATCTAACGTTGGACAAAGCTATGCATGCCTGCAGATTGTCTGAGGTCGTTGTTTTGCAAGAGGACCACCGGGACTCGGGCAATAAATCTGTCAACCTGGCTGGGTTTAGGAGCCCACAGCCTCGGGTGGGAAACAATGTTTTTCTGCCGCGTGCCCGCCCTGGACCTGGCGATGTGCCCCGGAAAAGGTGCCCGAACTGTAACTACATGCACCATAGACTGTCGACGTGTCCCGCCTTTGGTAAAACCTGTAACTTTTTTAAAAAGCTGAACCATTTCTCAGCCTCCTGTCGCTTACTCCGTTCCCGTGGGAGCCAGGCACAAGCTTCCAGACCCAGTCTAAACATGCTGGTGCAATCTGATCTCTGTTTCGACTCACAGCCCAATTTAGTTGAATGCAATGGTGCAGAGCCAATTAATTCTGCCGAGGACTCTCATGTGTTTACCCTCCTACAGACACCCGCCCACCGCAATGATCCCTCCGTACCTGTGACTGTCAATGGCGTAACCTTCTCTGCCAAATTAGATACTGGCGCGAAAGTCAATGTTTTGTCCATGAATCTTTTCAACAAGATAAGGAATAATGAGCCTCTTGTTGTTGACGATGCTACCCTGCACGCCTATGGTGGAGAGATTCTAAGGCCTGCGGGGAGGGCCACTTTAACTTGCGTGCTGCAAAAGGCCACAAGAAACCTGGTTTTCTATGTTTTGAACTCTGACTGTGTAACCCTGTTGGGCAACCGTGCGTGCCAGGATCTTGGCCTGGTCTCCTTTGACCGCACGGTCCACAAAGTGCAACTGTCGTTTGACCCGGTTGCTGAATACCAGGACCTGTTCGACGATGACCTGTCGCGGGCGCCTCGTTCCCCTCTGCGCGGGTCCCCTGTTGCCGATCGCGGTTCTCCCTCTCCTGTTTCTCCCACCCCAATGCCCTTCCCTGGTTCCCCAGCTGCCTTGCGTCCTCCTGCTTCTTCTGCTCTTTCGGGGGGAGGGGGAGACATCCGTACGCGCTCGGGCAGGATCAGTAAGCCGCCTGTTCGCTACGGCGATTTCGTTTAATTCTGCTGTTTAATTCTGTTGTCGTGACAACAATCTGTTTTTTGATTTCTAAGGGGAAGGATGTAGATGGTTTATATGCAACCAATAATATAGTTACCTCACTCCCATTAACCCCGCCCAGTTAACATCAATCATAACGCCTTCCCCTCAGTAGGAAAATGTAGCCGGTGCTTGAAGGTGTATGTAATACCCAGTGCTATCATTAAAGAGCTTGTAAAGTTTAAGTTGTACACTTAAGAGCTTGTAAAGTTTTCATTTACACAATATATATTAATGATCTGGATGAGGGAATTGAAGGCAATATCTCCAAGTTTGCGGATGACACTAAGCTGGGGGGCAGTGTTAGCTTTGAGGAGGATGCTAGAAGACTACAAGGTGACTTAAATAGGCTGGGTGAGTGGGCAAATGTTTGGCAGATGCAATATAATGTGGATAAATGTGAGGTTATCCACTTTGGTGGCAAAAACAGGAAAGCAGACTATTATTTAAATGGTGGCCGATTAGAAAAAGGGGAGATGCAGCGAGACCTGGGTGTCATGGTACACCAGTCATTGAAATTATGCATGCAGGTGCAGCAGGCAGTGAAAAAATCAAATGGTATGTTAGCTTTCATAGCAAAAGGATTTGAGTATAGGAGCAGGGAGGTTCTACTTCAGTTGTACAGGGTCTTGGTGAGACCACACCTGGAGTATTGCGAAAAGTTTTGATCTCCAAATCTGAGGAAGGAAATTATTGCCATGCCATAGAGGGAGTGCAGAGAAGGTTCACCAGACTGATTCCTGGGATGTCAGGACTGTCTTATGAAGAAAGACTGGATAGACTCGGTTTATACTCTCTAGAATTTAGGAGATTGAGAGGGGATCTTATAGAAACTTACAAAATTCTTAAGGGGTTGGACAGGCTAGATGCAGGAAGATAGTTCCCGATGTTGGGGAAGTCCAGGACAAGGGGTCGCAGGTTAAGGATAAGGGGGAAATCCTTTAAGACCGAGATGAGAAAGACTTGTTTTCAGATAGAGAGTGGTGAGTCTCTGGAACTCTCTGCCACAGAGGGTAGTTGAGGCCAGTTCATTGGCTATATTTAAGAGGGAGTTAAATGTGGCCCTTGTGGCTAAGGGGGTTAGAGGGTATGGAGAGAAGGCAGGTACGGGATACTGAGTTGAATGATCAGCCATGATCATATTGAATGGCGGTGCAGGCTCGAAGGGCCAAATGGCCTACTTCTGCACCTAATTTCTATGTTTCTACGTTACATACACTCACATTCGCACACACAGACACACAAACACTCACGGCACCCGAGGTCAGAATCGAACCTGGATCACTAGCGCGGTGAAGCAGCAGTTTTAGCAATTGCACCACAGAGCCACCACATAAAGTGGCAACATATACTTCTCGGAGTACAGAAATACAGCATGCAAACAAGGTATTCAGCCCATCTCGGCATTGTTTTTCATCTCCCCACATTCCCATCAACTATCTGCTGAATTCTACCACTAAACACACATTGGGGGGAAATTTGTATTTGAAAAAGTCCCACATAGGAGATTAGTGGGCAAAATTAGAGCACATGGTATTGGGAGTAGGGTGCTGACATGGATAGAAAATTGGTTGGCAGACAGGAAATAAAGGGTAGGAATTAACGGGTCCCTTTCACAATGCCAGGCAGTGACTAGTGGGGTACCGCAAGGCTTGGTGCTGAGATCACAGCTATTTACAATATACAAGGCAGGAACGGGGTACTGATTGAGGATGATTAGCCATGATCATATTGCATGGTGGTGCTGGCTCAAAGGGCCGAATGGCCTACTCCTGCACCTATTGTCTATTGTCTATAATTTACCGAGGGCTAATTAACATACAAACTTGCACATCTTTGGGATATTAGTTTAGTTTAGAAATAGGGTGTGGAAACAGGCTCTTCACCCCACCGAGTCCGCACCAACCCGTGATCCCCGCACATTAACACTTTACACACACACTAGGGACAGTTTTACATGTATTACTAAGGCAACTAACCTACAAACCTATATGTCATTGGTGTGTGGATAGAATCTGCAGCTCCCGGAAGAAATCGACGCGGTCGCAGAGAGAACGTGCAAGTTACCATTGAACACGTGTCTCCGCCGTGATGAGGCAGCAGCTCTACCTGCTGCGCCACAGTATTGCCTGGAATCTCTCCATTCTGTTAGTCCTGATATATGTTTATAAAGCCCTGACCAATTTTTTAATTATTCCCTCTGCTGTGGTTTATGCCATGCATAGCTGAGTACTCCTGGACCATTGACAACAACTTGCATTCAATATGTTCCTTTTCCATCAGAGTCACGTGAGTGATTTCGTGAAGACCCCGCCAATCCGCATGCGCGTCATTACGTCTGACACATGGCGCAGCGACCGGCTGGGAGGAGCAGCGCTTCTCCAGCGGTAAGTTTAAAAAAGCCTCAGGTAAGTGTCCAACTTGTTGGAGGTCGTTTCTGCGCTTGTTAAATCTAGTTACAGGAGGACAAGTCCAAGCATGGAGAAATCGTTGAGAGCAAGGCAAGCCGTTGCAAAAGTAAGTAAAGACAGCGGGAGTGTGGGTAGCGGGTGGCCGCCTAGTTCATCTACCCAGTCGCTAATAGCAAGACCAACGACTACAGACTTGGTGTCTGTGGGCACCGTGGCTGCGCCGGAGGGGCATAAGGCCACCAGAAAGTCTGCACGGCCGATAGACTCGGATGAGTCCGGTCGGGAGGGTTCTCCCTCGTAAATGGATGCCATGTTACGGATATTCAGGATGGAGCTCCTAATGGAGAGGATGCTCCATCAAGAGCGCCGGCCTCTCCAAGAGCCCGCGCCAGCAGCACCTACAGTGCTGAGGTATTTATTCTCCAATCACATGGAATTAATTATTTAGAGCTTTTGGGAGCATTTTATGGGCTCAAGGCTTATTGTATCGCCAAGCATTACTTACATGTTCAGCTTCAGATTGACAACAACATGGCAGTGGCGTATGTTAATCACATGGATGGAATAAAGTCTGAATCTTGTGACAGATTGGCTAACCTTATTTGGCACTGGTGCATTAAAAATAACATTTGGGTTTCAGCTGTCTACTTGCCAGGCAGATTCAATATGGTGGTAGACATCAGGTCACGCAAATTCAATGACAACACAGAATGGATGTTGAATCATGATGTATTTAATGATGTTGTTGTTCGGTATGGGATGCCAGATATCGATTTGTTTGCATCCAGACTCAATCACCAGGTACCGAAGTATGTTTCATGGGAACAAGATCCAGGGGCAGTAGCAGTAGATGCATGCGCGCTTCACTGGGGCGGAGTGTTTTTATATGCATTTCCCCCATTCTGCCTCATCAGTCGGAACTTGACCAATATCAAGCAGGACTCCACTTTACGGGTTTTGGTGGTACCCGACTGGCCTACACAGCCATGGTTCTCTCTCATTTCGGGCAGTATTACACAGCCTATTATGGTGGTCCCAAAATGTCATGATCTATTGGTGCACCCTGTGACTGGAGATCAACACCCGCTGTACTATCGTATTAATCTGTTAATTTGCAGATTCTAAGAAGGCCATACCTGGGTCTGGAACTATCCAATCGTACTGTGGATGTCATCACATCGTCCTGGGGGGGATAGTACAAAAAAAGCAGTACATCTCTCATGTCAGGAAATGGGAGGAGTTTTGTTTACATGGGCACATTACATACCACACAGCCTCCATCCCAGATGTGCTCGAATTTCTGCCCAAGTTATATTTTGTTGAAGGGTTGACCTATAGTGCCATCAATCGTGCCAGGAGTGCCCTATCGTCGTACCTATGCCTGGGGTCGGAACTTCAGTTTGTAGATCTCATCCGTTAATATCCCGATTTATGAAGGACGTTTTTAATTTCAAGGTACTCTGAAATCTGGGATGTGAGCGTGGTACTCACGCTGCTTCGTCAGTGGGGTCCAGCCACATCCTTGTCATTGGCAAAGATTACCCTAAAGTTGGTCATGCTCATGGCGCTGGTGTCAGCGCAAAGGGTTCAGATTTTTCACAACTGCGTCTGGACAGGAGGGCGTCATCAGGGAATGACGTTATGTTTTCCATCTATGATCTAATCAAACAAAGCAGACCAGGGGTGTATGGATTCAAGCTTCTACTGTCAGCATATCCCACAGATTTACGGCTGTGTTTAGTGGCGCACTTGCGGTCGAGGTAACCAAGAGGCTCAGAGGCTCCGAAGTAGCATTGCTTATTAGCCACAAAAAGCCACATACGAAAGTGTCCGTTCAGACCATTTCAAGGTGGCTGAAACAAGTGTTGGGTTGTGCAGGAGTTAATACTGGCAATTTTACATCTCACTCCACCAGGGCGGCATCAACGTCAGCAGCGAGGGCAATGGACGTCCCTCTAGACCATATCCTCGTGGCCGCAGGATGGTGAAATGAATTGACTTTTCAGAGGTTTTATAATAAACCACTTATTGAACCCGGGGTGTTCGCCCATTCCATTTTAAGTTCTGTTTCATAGCTTCCCCTTGGGAGAGAGGAGTCGCTATTGTGTTTTCTTTTGTTTCTTTTTAGTGAATTAAAGCATCAACATGTTAATCAGTACCATATTTCAATGTATTGCTCATTATTCATTCCTCCTGGCTCATCTGATGCAGTGTGAGATGCCTGGAATCGTATCTACGGCATGAAATCACAGAGCTTTGAAATCTTCACAGAATCACTCACTTGACTCCGAAGTAAAATAGTAAGATTAAACAAGAACTTACCAGTTGGAAGTTTGATCTTTATTTTAAGAGGAGTTACGGTGAGCGATTACGTGCACACCGCTCCCAGCCCTCAATATCCTAAAGGTCAATTGGAAGGTCTGGTTTATAATCTTACTATGTTACTTCAGTTACTGTTATCTGTGATTTCACACCGCTGCTTTGAAGACTGGCGGGGTCTTCACGTAATCGCTCATCGTAACTCCTCATAAAATAAAGATCAAACTTCAAACTGGTAAGTTCATTTAATCTAACTATTATTAACTATACTGTTCTGTACACAAAGTTCATGTTTAAAGCAGAATTAGGTAATTCAACCCATCGTCTAATCAAAGCTGATCGATCTTTCCACTCAACCCCATTCTTCTGCATTTCCCCATAATCCCTGACACCCGTACTAATCATGAATCTTTCTATTTCTGCCTTCAAAATATCCATTGGCCTTCACATCCTTCTGTGGCAAAGAATTTCAGATTCACCACCCTCTGACCTTTATCTCTTGCATCTCTGGTCAAAATCCTTCCCTCAATTGAGGGAATTGAGGAGAACCCTCAATTCATGAAAACTCTAACCTGCTTTCTTCACCTGCCCCATCCTTCCAGAGAGAAGATCATCTGAAGTCTTTACTTCCCCGATTTTCCGAAGCCTTCCGAAGTCTTCAGGAGGAAATTGCACCTGTAAACTTTCGCGTTGCTCCACCTCCTGCTGTTGGTGGCGATCAACAGCAGGACGTAGATGGTGAGGAAAACCGTTGGCGCCGTCACGGTGGCCCAGGCCACCACTCAACGCCGCAGGAAGAAGGGGACCATATAGATGATTGTGCTGCCGGTGGTGGCCTTTGCCCTCTGTTGGTTCCCCCTCAACGTCTACACCGTCCTGCTCCACGGCCGATGTGTCCAATTCAACAACACCCTCTACTTTGCCATCCACTGGGTGGCCGTGAGCAGCACCTTTTGGAGCCCCTCCATCTACCGTTGGATGGACAACAGGCTCCGCTCCGACCTCATGACCCTTCTAGCCAAGTGTGGGGGGAGAAGGAGGAGAAGAGGCAAGATCCTGGTGCTTCCTGCAGCCAGCAGAGACGGGAGGCAGTCGGGGAGAGATTGGAGGACAAGTCTGGCCCATCCATGGAGAATAGGAGTTTCTACCTTGGTGGGTGCAGGGGTAACAATGGGGAGGGGAGTGCAGTGTAGACTTTAGAGATACAGCGTGGAAACATGGTATCATGTTTAGGCCAGGTATTGTGGGCCAAGCCATCTGTACCTGTGCTGTATTGTTCTATGTTTAGTTTAGTTCAGTTTAGATTAATTCAGTTTAGTTTAATTCAGTTTAGTTCAGTTCAGTTTAGTTTGCAGATAACAATCACAATCGACCACCTAAAATTCTTAAAGGATTGGACAGGCTAGATGCAGGAAAAATGTTCCCCATGTTGAGGGAGTCCAGAACCAGGGATCACAGTTTAAGAATAAGGGGTAGGCCATTTAGGACCGAGACGAGGAAAAACGTTTCATACAGAGAGTTGTGAATCTGTGGAATTCTCTGCCACAGAATAGTGGATGCCAATTCACTGGATGTTTTTACAGAGATAATCAGATTTAGCTGTTAGAGCTAAAAGAATCAAGGGATATTGGGAAAAGCAGGAACAGGATACTGATTTTAGATGATCAGGCACGATCATATTGAATGGCGATGCTGACTTGAAGGGCCAAACGGTCTTCTCCTGCACCTATTATCTGTTTCTATGTTTCTACCCCATACAAACTGGTTCTGCGTTATCCTACTTTCCCACCCACTCCCTGCGCTCCATGGGGCAACTTACAGAGGGCCCATTAACCTGCAAATCTGCACGTCTTTGGAATGTGGGAGGAAACCGGAGCACCCAGAGAGAACCCACATGGTCACAGGGAAAACTCCACACGCTCTCACACTCATACACTCGTACACGCACACACACAGCACTCGAGGTTAGGATCAAACCCGGAACTCGATGTGGCAACATATACTTTTCGGAGTAGAGAAATACAGCCTGCAAACAGGCCCTTTAGCCCATTGTGTCATTCTTTTTAATCTCCCCACATTCCTATCAACTCCCCGCCGAATTCTAAAACTCACCACACACTAGGGGGCAATTTACAGAGGGCTGATTAACATGCAAACCCGCACGTCTTTGGCATATTAGTTTAGTATAGCCGCACAAATGAAGTTCAGCCGCACCGATCAGCAATCCCCGCACATTAACACTACCCCACACACACACTGTTAATTCTGGCCAAATTGGAGAGGCCAAGACACTAAAACTGAGTAAAGGTTTCTGGGCTGCTAGACCATTTGGTCAATTTAAATGTGCCTTCTGCAGATATAGGACAAGCTGCAGAATGGTGCCAGTTTGTCTATAGTCTAGATAAGAGCTGCAGGAAGAGCATGGAAACATCTGCAGATCCTGACAATTAGGTGCAAATTGCATGGAATGGATTGGATGAATGCAAACCAGACATTCACATTGTATATAATGTTGAAAGCTTTACTTTGCTAGATGTTGATTGGATTAAGTATTGAACCTTGTCTGGGTTTCTTGAATATCAAGGCACATGTTACGATGTTTGTTTCCTCTTCGGAAGCACCGTTTGAATACATTGTATTAGTCACTGTATTATTGGGTTAGGGAAATGTCTATCATTTACTGTGTTGATCAATATCTGTTATTGGACTGTATAGAGACCACCCCTATGTGGTTCGGCCCCTCAAGGTTCGGGGAATTATAAAAGACCGCTCTCACGAGGTCCTGTGTCGATCTTCTGGGGAGAACGCTTAGGACTGCATGACCTTCTTGAGTGTCTCTGGCTAAAGATGGTTTGATCAGGCAGATACGAGGATCGAACCGACGGTGGTTAGGTATAGTAGTGGAACTGTAATTGTGTTTTGTCAAAATAAAGTTTAGATGCGTAAGTGCTTGACTCAGTGATTTTTGACTGAAATTACACTGGGGGGATGCTTAGAACGAGCTATTTACATTGGGGGCTCGTCCGGGTTCTCAAGGGACCCCCAAACACAAGTTTTTGCATTGATTTTCGGGACTTCGCTTGTCGGGGCAGATCGATCATTCACGGGCTGGGGAAAGGGTCCAATCGAGATTGTTAGAACAGAGTCTAGCAAGCAGGGGGTGTGGTTATCACTCCTTTGGCTTTGGGCCCATAAAACAAGGCGGGGCGTGGCCACAGGTTGGTCGTAGTTGGCAGACGGCAGATGCTTTAACAAGAGCCTGACGCTCTTCGAGGGCGAGGGGTGGCCCATTGTCCAGATTTGGTATCCAATTGGTGGGGTATTTAAACACAGGTTAAAATAGGTCTGCGCATTGATCTATCTTTGCCGTGAGCGCTGATTGGAAAGGTGCGTTCTGAGAATTGGCATCGACTGCCAATGCGGAAAGGCTAGGCGCTGAACCCCTGGTTCTGAGCAGAGAGTGGTGTCTGCGTGAAGGTGTCTGAGTCCCTTCCTGGAGTGATGGATGAGGAACCTCGTAAAGGCACTGGGCTTGGTGGCAAGTGAATAGATTGGCTGGGAATACTCTAGTCCATTCGAGATTTCATTGGGCAAATTAATTTGAATTCGAGAGCCCGGGTATGTGGAGGGATACGCATCTGTGTCTACCAAACATAGACTGGTCAATCGTTTCACTGAACTCCTTTGCTCAGTCTGCCTGGACGTACCTGATAGCCCGGTTGCTAAACACTTTAATTCTCCTTCCCATTCCAACACTGAACTTTCTGTCCAAGGCCTCCTCTATTGTCAGTGAGGCTAAACGTAAATTGGAAGAACAGCCTCTCATATTGAGTTTGGGCAGCTCACATATCTAAAGCATTTAGTCAGTTTTTATATTCCCCGAAAGAGCATGAAAGAAAGCTTGCGGTGTATATAAAAACTGCCTGTAAAAGCTTATTTAGATATGTAAAAAGGAAAAGATCATGAAGACAAATGTAAGTCCCTTACAATTAGCAACGTGACTATATAATGGGAAACAAGGACATGGCAGAATAGTTAAAGGAGTACTTTGATTCTGTCTTCACTAAAGAAGACTCAAACAATCTCCCAGAAATACTAGGGAACCCAGGATTGAGTGGTAGCAAGGAACTGAAGCAAATCCACATTAGTCAGCAAATGGTGTTAGGTAAACTGTTGCAGTTCTTTTCAGAATGGCAGGTAGTGACTAGTGGGATGCCACAAGGTTCGGTGCTGGGACCCCAGTTATTTGCAATATATATATTAACGATTGAGACAAGGGAACTAAATGTAACATCGCCAAGTTTGCGAATAACAGAAAACTGGGTGGCAGTGTGAGCTGCGAGAAGGATGATATGAGGCTGCAGGGTGACTTGGATATGTTGGGTGAGTGGGCAGATGCATGGCAGATGCACTATAATGTGAATAAATATGAGGTGGCAAGAACAGGAAGGCAAATTATTATCAGAATGGTGTTAGATTAAGAAAAGTGGAGGTGCAACAAGACCTGGGTGTGTTTGTACGACAGTCACTGCTAGAGAGCATGCAGTTACAGCAGGCAGTGAAGAAAGCTAATTACATGTGGCCTTCATTGCAAGAGGATTTGAGTTTAGGAGCAAGGAGGTCCCACTGCAGTTGTAAGTGAGACTGCACCTGGAGTATTGTGTGGAATTTCGGTCTCCTAATTGAGGAAGGACAATATTGCTATTGAGGGAGTGCAGCAAAGGTTCACCAGGTTAATTCCCGGGATGACAGGACTGACATACGATGAAAGAATGGGTCGACTGGCCTTGTATTCAATGGAATTTAGAAGGATGAGAGGGGATCTTACAGGAACATATAACATTTTTAAAGGATTGGATAGGCTAGATGCAGGAAAAATGTTTGCGATGTTGGGGGAGTCCAGAACAAGGGGTCGGAGTTTACGAATAAGGGGTAGGCCATTTAGGACTGAGATGAGGAACAACTATGTTCAACCAGAGAGTTGTGAAACTGTGGAATTCTTTTCCACAGTAGGCAGTGGTGGCTGTTTTCAAGAGAGTTAGATTTAGGTCTTTAGAGCTAAAGGAATCAAGGTATATGGGGGAAAAGCAGGAACAGGGTACTGATTTTAGATGATCAGCCATGATCATATAGAATGGCGGTGCTGGCTCGAAGGGCCAAATGGCCTACTCCTGCACCTATTTTTCTATGTTGCTAATCCAGTGGTGTTGATTTCTCTAACGTCAAGTCACCCCAGCATTCCCCCTCTCATCCCCATCCCTCCCCCACCCAAGTGGCACCAGCTTCTGGTTTTCACCCAACAAACAACTAACAATGGCCCATTTCCTTTATCGTTACTTTTTTGCATATCTTTAGAAACATAGAAATTAGGTGCAGGAGTAGGCCATTCGGCCCTTCGAGCCTGCACCGCCATTCAATATGATCATGGCTGATCATCCAACTCAGTATCCCGTACCTGCCTTCTCTCCATACCCTCTGATCCCCTTAGCCACAAGGGACACATCTAACTCCCTCTTAAATATAGCCAACGAACTGGCCTCAACTACCCTCTGTGGCAGAGAGTTCCAGAGACTCACCACTCTCTGTGTGAAAAGTCTTTCTCATCTCGGTCTTAAAGGAATTCCCCCTTATCCTTAAGCTGTGACCCCTTGTCCTGGACTTCCCCAACATCGGGAACAATCTTCCTGCATCTAGCCTGTCCAACCCCTTAAGAATTTTGTAAGTTTCTATAAGATCCCCTCTCAATCTGCTAAATGCTAGAGAGTATAAACCGAGTATATCCAGTCTTTCTTCATAAGACAGTCCTGACATCCCAGGAATCAGTCTGGTGAACCTTCTCTGCACTCCCTCTATGGCAATAATGTCCTTCCTCAGATTTGGAGACCAAAACTGTACGCAATACTCCAGGTATTTTCATTTATTGTTCTATATCTCTCTACATTATCACCCATTTCTCTTTCCTGTGACTTTCAGTCTGAAGAAAGGTCTCGACCCAAAACGTCACCCATTACTTCTCTCCAGAAATACTGCCTGTCCCGCTGAGTTACTCCAGTTTTTGAGTCTTCGGTTTAAAACAGCATCTGCAGTTCTTTCCTACACAAAACCTCTGGATACCTATAATTCTATATATAAACCAGGCTGCAATTGATAGTCATACAGTGATAGAACATGGAAACAAGCCATTCGGCCCAACTTGCCCACACGGCCGACGTGATCCAGCTACACTAGTCCCACATGTTTGACCAAGGATCCTTCCAAATCTGTCCTATACATGTACCTGTCTAACTGTTTCTTAAATGTTGGGATTGTTCCCGACTCAACTACCTCCTCTGACAGCTTATTCCATGCACCCACCAACCTTTGTGTGTAAAAGTTACCCCACAGACTCCTAATAAATCTTTTCCCCTTCACCTTAAACTTTGTCCTCTGGTCCTTGCTCCACTTACTCTGGCCAAGAGACTCTGTGCCTCTGTGTAACTGGGACATTCCCCTGACCACTGCACTGTGGACCTGGATCCTCACCGTTTATGGTCACCCCCAGCCGATGACTTATCAGGTGCCCAGGAGCGATCGTCCGTCTCTGCGCCCGGGGGCAGCAACACGGACTCCAGGATGGTGGCGAACCTGATGCACGGCTTGACCTGGAGTAAGGCCACGTCATCCTCGAAGGTGGTGGTGTTGAAGCCCGGGTGGCCCTGTATCTCGATGGGCTGAAGGGCCCATTTCCACGCTGTGTCTCTGTCTCGTGTCCACGGAAAAACGACCGTCAATGCTGCAGGATGTGGCGGTGAAGCTAATTGACTGGCAACGCTGCCGGCAATCATTGGGTAAATGCTGTGTGCCGGCTTCAAAGGGGGGGGGGGGGGGGGGGGTGGGAGATGCCTGCCACGTAACGAGGGGTTGGAGGGAGGAGTGGGGGTTGGAGGAGAGGGGGTTGGAGGAGAGGGGGTGGTGTAAGGGAGAGCAGAGAGCCCGTTGTCCACACCTCTACCAAATGACCTTTGTGTGGTGTGTTTAGTTGAGTTGTGTTGTTTATTTCAGTATAGTTTAGTTTAGTTTAGGACAGTTTGTTTAATATAGTTTAGTTTAATTTAATTTAGGTGAGTTGAGTTGAGTTCAGTACTGGACCCGAAACGTCACTCATTCCTTCTCTCCAGATATGCTGCCTGTCCTGTTGAGTTACTCCAGCATTTTGTGTCTATCTTCAGTTTAGTTTAGTTTTGTATTGTAGTCAGGTCAGGTCAGTTTAGTTCAGTTCAGTTTGTGAGCATTGCTCAGAACGGTTACCTTCAGCTGGAGAATTCTCATTGACATGATTGATAAATAAACTTAGTAATGGTGACGAGTCTGATGTTAACTCCCTCTGTACAGGGAGGGTTCACACTCCCAGGGCAGGGTCAGGAGAGGAGCTGTTCTGCTGGCGGGGACGATTTAATGGAAGGTTTTGTTTGGCGGGGAGGAACAAAAGCAGTCAGACTTTGCAGTTCGAAGCTTTGTCGGACTGCGGAGACTTTCTTTGTTCAAAGATTCCTTTAATTCGTGAGGATTTGTCCGTGTATCTGGAAAGTCCTAGGAGCGGCAGTGGCTGGCGGAAGGCCATGTTTCACTTGAACTGGTGGGTTGCTGAGTCTGGAGCAGTGACATCGGAAAGCTCCCTCCCACACCGACTTGCCCGGTCCAGGTGTGCTGGGTAAGAACGGCAACAGTGCCTTGGAATCAATGGATATGGGGGGAAAGCAGGAACGGGGAACTGGTTTAAGATGATCAGATATGGTTATAATACAATACAATTAATAGCCAAGTATGTTTTACATCATATGAGGATTTTCATTTGCCAAGTCAGTCATTTAAATAAAAAGCAACTGAATGCACTAAATACATTTAAACATAAACATCCACTGCAGTCACTCCTCCACATTCCTTACTGTGATGGAAGGCGAAAAAAGTTCAATCTCTGCCCTTCTTTGTTATATTAAATGGTGGTGCATGTTCGAAGGGCCGAATGACTCACTCCTGCACCTATTTTTCTATGTTTCTATATTGACATATGCAGCTACCAGCCAGTAATTGCAACACATTCACTGTAATTATCTTTGTACCATGTTTTACGCGGAACCGAGAAATTGCAGTCCAATGTCAGTTATTAACACCTTAGAAGTCCTTACCTTAGTACTCTGTTGCCTAGGGGACTAAGAAGTCATGAGCTTTGTATTATGTTTGATTAAAGTACCGATTATTGTATTAACACTTCAATCTCCCTGACTTTTGGAATTCCTTCCCCATCAGGGAAAAGGTATAGAAGTGTGAAAACACACACCTCCAGAATCAGGGACAGTTTCTTCCCAGCTGTTATCAAACAACTAAATCATTCTACCACAACCAGAGTGCAGTTCAGAACAACAATCTACTTTTTTGATGACCCTTGGACATCCTTCATCGGACTTTGCTGGCTTTACCTTGCACGAAACGTTACTCCCTTATCCTATATCTATACACTGCAAATGGATCGATTATAATCATGTATTGTCTTTCTGCTGACTAGTTAACATGCGACAAAAAGCTTTTCACTGTACTTTGCTACACGTAACAAATAACTAAACTAAAGAGGAATCCGACGTGGGGGTTCCACCGAGAACAAAGAGGGACCATTGGGGAATTTATTCAACACTTTGTAACCCTGTCAGTGCCCTATTGGTGGCGACCCCTTGCAGACTTTGTTTATAGTCTGCACAACAAAGAATTTCACTGTTACATGTCACGTGTGATAATAAAGTTTCATTCATGCATTCATTCATTCACTCACACACTCACCTGATATTGTCTTCTTCCAGATAAGTTACTGGACTGAAAGCTAGTGTTCTAGAGGATTAAATCAATGACATGAGTTCAAATCTCAACCTAGCAGATGGAGAATTTAAATACAAGTAATTAAATAAATTGTCATTTAAAATAAATGTCAGACTGAATAGTAATGATCAGACTAAATGTAATTTTTTTCAGATCGAGTCTGAAGAAGGTTTCCGACCCGAAACGTCACCCATCCCTTTTCTCCAGACAGGCTGCCTGACCCGTTGAGTTACTCTAGCACTTTGTGTCTATCTTTGGTATAAAGCAGCACCTGGAGTTCTTTGTTTCTACTGAACATAACTATCCACCTGCTCACTGATATCCATGAATAAAGGAAATTGTCCTGAACCTGTTTTGAATCCAGAAATGACATGCAAGGCAGGCGCATCTAGGGATGAACTGTAATTGCCTGTTTTCCCACAATATCACACCCACAAACAAATACCGAAATGTATTTTAAAAATTGATCAGTAGATTATAAACATATATCAGGAATAACAGAATGGAGAGATCCTGGGCGGCACTGCGGTGCAGCAGGTGGAGCTGCTGCCTCACCACCCCAGAGAACCAGGTTCAATCATAACTTGCATGTTGTCTCCGTGACTGAATGGGTTAGCTCCGGGCGCTCCAGTTTCTTCCCACATTCCAAAGACGTACAGGTTTGTAGGCTAATTGGCTTGGTATAAATGTAACATTGGCTCTCGTGTGTGTAGGGTAGTGTTAATGTGCATGGATCGCTGGTCGGTGTGGACTAGATAAGTGAAGAGGAAAAGATTAGTGTAGACAAATGTAGATAATTTACAGTCAGATAAAGGTGAATTTATAATGCAAAACAAGGAAATGTTACACCAGTTAAATAAGTACTTTGGTTCTGTTCTCACTTATGCCCCTGTCCCACTTAGGAAACCTGAACGGAAACCTCTGGTGACCTTGCGCCCCACCCAAGGTTTCCATGAGGTTCCCGGAGGTTTTGGTCCCTCTCCCTAATGGTCGAATGTGGTTTCCGCGTGGGCGAGGCTTCTTCTGCATTCCTTCGATTATTTCAACAAAATCAAAATCGGCCTCGACTAAAAATAAGTTGCCATTTGGTCGAAGCCAGTGGAGTGGGTCGCTATTTACTTACACGCAATCGAAAGCAATCTCCTTCGCTGACCGGCCATTTTGATTGGCTCATTGGAGTTTCACGACCTAGAAGGGCCCACCGGAAGGTAAAATGCCCGGTAACTTTATTAATCTTCTTGAATCTGACTCCACTCCTTCTCCCCCACCCCCCCCCCCCACTTCTCTCCCCCCTTCTCTTCCCCCTCCCATGCTCTCTAAAGGACTTACCGTGCTCTGTGGCAGCCGTTTACCTTCCTCTTCATTGCGCAGACAGCGCTCCTCCGCTGTCCCTAGCCCCCTCCTTCGCGATATGTTTGTGTGTGTGTGCGGTCGGTCGCAAAGATCCAATAGGATCTTTGGTCAGTAGATGCAGCTCACGCTTCGGTCGAGGTTTTCTGGAATTTTTTTAGGATGTAACAAGTAGAATGGATAAGGGAGAGCCAGTGGATGTGGTGTATCTGACCTTTCAAAAAGCCTTTGACAAGGTCCCACACAAGAGATTAGAGTGCATTATTAGAGCACATGGAGGAAGGGTATTGACATGGATAGAGAACTGGTTGGCAGACAGGAAGCAAAGAGTAGGAATTAATGAGTCCTTTTCCGAATAGCAAGCAGTAAATAGTGGGGTGCCAAAAGGCCCAGTGCTGGTACCCCAGTTATTTACAATATACATTAACGATTTAGAGGAGGGAATTAAATGTAACAACTCCATGTTTGCAGATGACACAAAGTTGGGTGGCAGGGTGAACCGCAAGCAGAATGCTATGCGGCTGGGCTTGTATACTCTGGAATTTAGAAGAATGAGAGGGGACCTTATAAAAACATACTAGGCAAAGTGGGACCCGTTGGGTCCCATGTTCACGTGGGAGGGCTGGTCCCCCGAAAACAATATTCCACCTCTCCACCAATTCCAATATTGGTGGCCTGTGGGGGGGCTTTCTGGAGTGCTGGTATGGGTTCTTGGGGTGGCAGCTCAGTCCCTCAAGCCTGATGTGCTGGCAGCTCACTCACGGCTGATGGGTTGGCCGTTGACTCATGGCTATTTTTTGAAATTCCATTTCAAGCAGGGTGCAAGGCCTCCAAATTCAAATCCATTTTCCTACCATTTCAAGCAGGGTGCAAGGCCACCAAATTCAAGTGCAGTTTCTTACCACTTCGTGCAGGGTGCAAGGCCACCAAATTCAAGTGCAGTTTCCTACCACTTCAAGCAGGGTGCAAGGCCACCAAACTCCAGTGCAGTTTCATACTACTTCAAGCAGGATGCAAGGCCACCAAATTCAAGTGCAGTTTCATAACACTTTAAGCTGGATCCAAGGCCACCAAATTCAAGTGCAGTTTCATACCACTTCAAGCAGGGTGCAAGGCCACCAAATACAAATACAGATTCATACAATTTCATGCAGGGTGAAACCTCCACAAAACACCAAACACACAGTTCAGTAGACATTCAGTGTGTTCAGTTTATTCACAGCTCAGAGAGAGCTGCGACCTCTCCCTCCCCCATCATGCAGAGACTGAGGCACGCCCACACTTCTGGGTTTTATAGCCCCTCCCCCTTCCCCTGATGAGGCCTTCATGACAGGAGAAATATTATCAACATTTTTTAAACACTAATAAAACTTTCATTTTTCATTGATGGGAAGAATCCTCTGCACCTGCTGAGTGGAGGGGGACTGAGTAAGATGGCCAAAAATCACAGCCGTAAATGGCAGAGTTTCATCTAAAATTAATATAGAGCGCAAACAGGAAGTTAGCCAAAGCACCCAAGCCACCATTTGCGGTAGTGCCTTTTCACTTCCAGCCAAAGCACCCAAGCCACCATTTGAAGTAGTGCATTTCACTTCCAGCCAAATCCCCAAGGAACCATTTGCAGTGGTGCTTTTCACTTTATGCCAAAGCCCCCAAGCCACCCTTTGCAGTACTGCCTTTTCACTTCCAGCCAAAGCCCCCAGGCCACCATTTGCAGTAATGCCTTTTCACTTCCAGCCAAAGCCCCCAACCCACCATTTGCAGTAGTGCCTTTTCACTTCCAGCAAAAGCCCCAACCCACTTTTTGCAGTAGTGCCTTTTCACTTCAAGCCTAAGCCTCCAAGCCACCATATGCAGTAGTGCCTTTTCACTTCAAGCCAAAGCCCCCAAGCCACCATTTGTAGTAGTGCCTTTTCACTTCCAGCTAAAGACCCCAAGCCACCATTTGCAGTATGTAGGGTGTAAGTTGCAACATGAGTTAAAACTGGCATGTAACAAAGGTAATGCCACTGTGGTGATGGGGGATTTTAATATGCAGGTAGACTGGGAAAATCAGGTTGGTTCAGGACCCCAAGAAAGAGAGTTTGTAGAATGCCTCCGAGATGGATTCTTAGAGCAGCTTGTAATGGAGCTGACCAGAGAAAAGGCAATTCTGGATATAGTGTTGTCCAATGAACCAGATATGATAAGAAAATTCGAGGTAAAGGAACCGCTTGGAGGTAGTGATCATAATATGATTAGTTTTAATCTGCAATTTGAGAAGGAGCACGTTAAATCGGAAGTGGCAGTGATGCAGTTGAACAAAGGGGGCTATGAAGGCATGAGAGGGGAGCTGGCCAAAGTAGACTGGAAAGGGATCCTAACAGGAATGACGGTGGAACAGCAATGGCAGGAATTTCTGGGCATAATCCGGAAGACGCAGGATTATTTCATTCCAAAAAGGAAGAAAGATTCTAAGGGGAGTAGGAGGCAATCGCGGCTGACAAGAGAAGTTAGGGATAGAATAAAACTAAAGGAAAAGATGTACAATACAGCAAAGAGTAGTCGGAAGCCAGAGGATTGGGAAACTTTCATAGGACAACAGAAGGAAACAAAACAGGCAATACGGGCTGAAAAGATGAAGTATGAGGGGAAACTGGCCAGGAATATAAAGAAGGACAGTAAAAGTTTCTTTAGATATGTTAAGGGAAAAAAAGTAGCAAAGTCAAATGTGGGTCCCTTGAAGGCAGACACGGATGAAATAATTATGGGCAACAAGGAAATGGCAGAAGAGTTGAATAGGTACTTCGGACCTGTCTTCACTAAGGATCAGTTCCTGTGGATTGGAGGATTGCTAATGTTATCCCACTTTTCAAGAAAGGAGCAAGAGAGAGAAAACGAGGAATTACAGACCAGTTAGGCTGACTTCGGTGGTGGGAAAGATGCTGGAGTCAATTATTAAAGAGGTAATAATGGAGCATTTGGATAGCAGTAAAAGGATTAGTCCAAGTCAACATGGATTTATGAAAGGAAAGTCATGCTTGACCAATCTTCTGGAATTTTTTGAGGATGTGACAAGTAAAATGGATGAAGGGTTGCCAGTGGATGTAGTGTATCTAGACTTTCAGAAAGCCTTTGATAAGGTCCCGCACGGGAGACAGGTGACTAAAATTAGAGCACATGTTATTGGGGATAGGGTGTTGACATGGATAGAAAATTGGTTGGCAGACCGGAAGCAAAGAGTAGGAGTGTACGGGTCCTTTTCAGAATGGCAGGCAGTGGCGAGTGGAGTGCCGCAAGGCTCGGTGTTGGGGCCGCAACTGTTTACCATTTATATTAATGATTTGGAAGAGGGAATTAGGAGCAACACTAGCAAGTTTGTGGATGACACAAAGCTGGTTGGCAGTGTGAACTGTGAAGAGGATGTTAGGAGGTTGCAGGGGGACCTGGACAGGTTGAGTGAGTGGGCAGATGCATGGCAGATGCAGTATAATATAGATAAATGTGAGGTTATCCACTTTGGTGGCAAAAACAAGGGGGCAGATTATTATCTCAATGGGGTTAGGTTAGGTAAGGGGGAGGTACAGCGAGACCTGGGTGTCCTTGTACACCAGTCACTGAAAGTTGGCATGCAGGTACAACAGGCAGTGAAGAAAGCTAATGGAATGTTGGCCTTCATAACAAGAGGATTTCAGTACAGGAGTAAAGAGGTTCTTCTGCAGTTGTATAGGGCTCTGGTGAGACCACATCTGGAGTATTGTGTACAGTTTCGGTCTCCTAATTTGAGGAAGGACGTCCTTGTGGATGAGGCAGTGCAGCGTAGGTTCACGAGATTGATCCCTGGGATGGCGGGACTGTCATATGAGGAAAGATTAAAAAGACTAGGCTTGTATTCACTGGAGTTTAGAAGGATGAGGGGCGATCTTATAGAAACATATAAAATTATAAATGGACTGGACAAGCTAGATGCAGGAAAAATGTTCCCAATGTTGGGCGAGTCCAGAACCAGGGGCCACAGCCTTAGAATAAACGCCAGGTCATTTAAGACTGAGGTGAGAAAAAACTTTTTTTACCCAGAGAGTTGTGAATTTATGGAATTCCCTGCCACAGAGGGCAGTGGAGGCCAAATCACTGGATGGATTTAAGAGAGAGTTGGATAGAGATCTAGGGGCTAGTGGAGTCAAGGGATATGGGGAGAAGGCAGGCACGGGTTATTGATAGCGGACGATCTGCCATGATCACAATGAATGGCTTGAAGGGCCGAATGGCCTCCTCCTGCACCTATTTTCTATGTTACTGGTAGTGCCTTTTCACTTCCAGCCAAAGCACTCAAGCCACCATTTGCAGAAGGGCCTTTTCACTTCAAGCCAAGGCCCCCAAGCCACCATTTGCTATAGTGCATTTTCACTTTAAGCCAAAGTCCCCAAGCCACCATTTGCAGTAGTGCCTTTTCACTTCAAGCCAAATCCCTGTAGCCACAATTTGCAGTAGTGCCTTTTCACTTCAAGCCAAATACCCAAGCCACCATTTGCAGTAGTGCCTTTTCACTGCCAGCCAAAGCCACCAAGCCAAGTAGTGCCTTTTCACTTCCAGCCAAAGCCCCTAGCCACTATTTACAGTAGTGCCTTTTCACTTCAAGCCAAAGCACCCAAGCCACACTTTGCAGTAGTGTCTTTTCACTTCATGCCAAAGCCTCGAAGCCAGCATTTGCAGTAGTGCCTTTTCACTTCAAGCCAAAGCACCCAAGCTACCATTTGCAGTTGTGCCTTTTCACTGCCAGCCAAACCCCCCAAGCCAATATTTCTAGTAGTGCCTTTCCAGTTCCAATCAAAGCCCCCCGAGCCACCATTCGCAGTTGTGCCGTTTCACTTCCAGTCAAAGCACCCAAGCTACCATTTGCAGTAGTGGCTTTTCACTGCCAGCCAAACCCCCCAAGCCAATATTTCTAGTAGTGCCTTTCCAGTTCCAATCAAAGCCCCCGAGCCACCATTTGAAGTACAGCCTTTTCACTTCAAGCCTAAGCCCCCAAGCCACCATTTGCAGTAGTGCTTTTTCACTTCCAGCCAAAGCCCCCAAGACACCATTTACAGTAGTGTCTTTTCACTTCAAGCCAAAGCCCCCAAGCCAACATTTGAAGTAGTGCCTTTTCACATGCAGCCAAAGCACCCAAACCACCATTTGTAGTAGTGCCTTTTCACTTCAAGCCAAAGCCCCCAAGCCACCATTTGCAGTAGTGCCTTTTCACTTCCAGCCAAAGCCTCCATGCCACCATTTACAGTAGTGCCTTTTCACTTGAAACCAAAGCCCTCAAGCCACCATTTGCAGTAGTGCCTTTTCACTTCCAGCCAAAGCCCCAATCCACCATTTACAGTAGTGCCTTTTCACTTCAAGTCTAAGCCTCCATGCCACCATTTTCAGTAGTGCCTTTTCACTTCAGGCCAAAACCCCCAAGCCAACATTTGAAGTTGTGCCTTTTCACTCCAGCCAAAGCCCCCAAGCCACCATTTCCAGTAGTGCCTTTGGGTGGAACTGAGAAATGGGAACCGTATAGCAACACTTTTAGGGGTGTATTATAGACCACCAAATGGGGAGCGAGAATTGGAAGAGCAAATATGTAAGGAGATAGCAGATATTAGTAGTAAGCACAAGGTAGTGATTGTGGGAGGTTTCAATTTTCCAAAAATAGACTGGGAAACACATTCTGTAAATGGGCTGGATGGCTTGGTGTTTGTAAAATGTGTGCAGGATAGTTTTTTTGCAGCAATACATTGAGGTATCGACCAGAGAAGGGGCAGTGCTGGACCTCCTGTTAGAAAATGAGGCAGGTCAGGTGACGGAGGTATGCGTTGGTGAGCACTTCGGGACCAGTGATCACAATACCATTAGTTTCAATATAATTATGGAGAGAGTCAGAACTGGACCTAGGATTGAGATTTTTGATTGGAGAAAAGCTAACTTTGAGGGAATGCGTAAGGATTTAAAAGGAGTGAATTGGGACATTTTGTTTTATGGGAAGGACGTAGAAGAGAAAAGGAGGACATTTAAAGGGGAAATTGTAAGAGTACAGAATCTTTATTTTCTTGTTCGGTTGAAAGGAAATAGTAAAGATTGGAAAGCGCCATGGTTTTCAAAGGAAATTGGACACTTGTTTCTAAAAAAGAGATATCTACAATAATTATAGGAGGCATGGAGTAAATGAGGTGCTAGAGGAGTATAAAGAATGTAAAAAGAATCTTAAGAAAGAAATTAGAAAGGCTAAAAGAAGATGAGGTTGCTTTAGCAAGAAAGGTGAAAGTAAATCCAAAGGGTTTCTACAGCTATATTAATAGCAAAAGGATAACGAGGAATAAAATTGGACCATTAGAGAGCCAGAATGGACAGCTATCTGCAGAGCCAAAAGAGATGGGTGAGATATTGAACAATTTCTTTTCTTCGGTATTCACCAACGAGAAGGATATTGAACTCTGTGAGGTAAGGGAAAAGAGTAGAGGAGCTATGGAAACTATGAGATTCAAAGAGGAGGAAGTAGATAAGTCTCCAGGTCCTGATAGGATATTCCCTAGAACATTGAGGGAAGTTAGTGTAGAAATAGCAGGAGCTATGACAGAAATATTTCAAATGTTATTAGAAACGGAAATAGTGCCGGAGGATTGGCGTACTGCGCATGTTGTTCCATTGTTTAAAAAGGGTTCAAAGAATAAACCTAGTAATTATAGACCTGTTAGTTTGACGTCAGTGGTGGGCAAATTAATGGAAAGGATACTTAGAGATAATATATATAAGCATCTGGATAAACAGGGTCTGATCAGGAACAGTCAACATGGATCTGTGCCTGGAAGGTCTTGTTTGACAAACCTTCTTGAATTCAAATAAAATAGGGACGTACATGGTTAATGGTAGGGAATTGAAGAATGCTGTGGAACAGAGGGATCTAGGAATAACTGTGCATAGTTCCCTGAAGGTGGAATCGCATGTAGATCCGGTGGTAAAGAAAGCTTTTGGTGTGCTGGCCTTTATAAATCAGAGCATTGAATATAGGAGTAGGGAAATAATGTTAAAATTGTACAAGGCATTGGTAAGACCAATTCTGGAGTATGGTGTACAATTTTGTTTCGCCTAATTATAGGAAGGATGTCAACAAAATAGAGAGTACAGAGGAGATTTACTAGAATGTTACCTGGGTTCCAGCAACTAAGTTACAGAGAAAGGTTGAACAAGTTAGGTCTTTATTCTTTGGAGCGCAGAAGGTTAAGGGGAGACTTGATTGAGGTCTTTAAAATGATGAAAGGGATAGACAGAGTTGACATGGATAAGCTTTTCCCATTGAGGGTAGGGAAGATTCAAACAAGAGGGCATGACATGAGAATTAAGGGACAGAAGTTTAGGGGTAACATGAGGGGGAACTTCTTTAGTCAGAGAGTGGTGGCTGTGTGGAATGGGCTTCCAGCAGAAGTGGTGGAGGCAGGATTGATTTTAACATTTAAAAGTAAAGTGGATAAGTATATGGACGGGAAGGGAATGGAGGGGTATGGTCTGAGTGCAGGTAGATGGGACTAGGGGAAAATAAATGGTCGGCACGGTACTGGAAGGGCCGAGAGTGCCTGTTTCCGTGCCGTAATTGTTATATGGTTATATGGTTATATGGTTTTCACGTCAAGCCAAAGTCCCCAATCCAGCATTTGCAGTAGTGCCTTTTCACTTCATGCCAAAGCATCCAAGCCACCATTTACAGTAGTGACTTTTCACTTCAAGCAAAAGCCCCCAAGCCACCATTTGCAGTAGTGCCTTTTCACTTCAAGCAAAAGCCCCCAAGCCACCATTTCCAGTAGTGCCTTTTCAAATCCAGCCAATGCCCCCAAGCCACCATTTGAAGTAGTGCCTTTTCACTTCAAGCCCAAGCCACCATTTGCAGTAATGCCTTTTGACTTCATGCCAAAACCTCCATTTGCATTAGTGCCTTTTCACTTCAAACCAACCTTATTTTCATTTTCAATCCACAGTAAGGGCACTCACAGTTATGTAGACATGTGTCTAGTGCTATTCAGAGCTCAGAGATACGTGACCCTCTGGTTCCTCCATCTTACAGTGACAGAGTGAGGCACACGACTTCCTGGTTCTATAGTCCCTCCCCCTCCCTCCAGCAGGGGCAGCAGGGAGAATGGGGAATTAGTTAAAAACATTAATATATCTCTGATTTTTCATCGATGGGAAAAATCCTGTGGTCTCGGAAGGCGGACGGGTGCTCTGTGCGAGCTGGTCAAAAATGACGGCCGTAGGTGGCGGCGTTCTCTCGGAAATCACAGCACAGCGAGCCAAAACTGGTCAAGATCAAACTTTAAGTAATAAAGATAAAATTATTAAAGGATTGGACAGGCTGGATGCAGGAAAAATGGTCCCCATTTTGGGGAAGTTCAGAACCAGAGGTCACATTTTACAAATAAGGGATAGGCCATTTAGGACTAAAATGAGGAAAAACTTTTGCACCCAGAGAGTTGTGAAAACTTTTGCACCCAGAGAGTAGAATACTCTGCCACAGAAGGCAGTGGAAGCCAATTCACTGGATAATTTTCAAGAGAGAGTTAGATTTAGTTCTTAGGGCTAAAGGAATCAATGGATATGGGGAAAGAGCAGGAACTGGGTACCGATTTAAGATGATCAGACATGATTACAATACAATACAATAATACTTTATTAGTCAAGTATGTTTTACAATATACGAGGAATTTCATTTGCCAAGTCAGTCATACAAATAAAAAGCAACGGAATGCAAAAAATACATTTTAACATAAACATCCAGCACAGTGTCTCCTCCACATTCCTCGCTGTGATGGAAGGCGAAAAAAGTTCAATCTCTGCCATTCTTTGTGATATTGAATTGCGGTGCATGTTCGAAGGGCCGAATGACTCACTCCTGCACCTATTTTTCTATGTTTCTATATTCATTGTCCATACCTTGAGACATGCAGCACTCAGAAGCTACCAGCCAGTAATTGCAACACATTCACTATCATTATCTTTGTAACATGTTTTATGCGGAACCGAGAAGTTGCAGTCCAATGTCAGTTATTAACACCTTAGGTGTCCTTACCTTAGTACTCTGTTGCCCAGGGGACTAAGAAGTCGTGACCTTTGTACCATGTTTGATTAAAGTACCGATTCTTTTATTAACACTTCAATCTCCCTGACTTTCGGAATTCCTCAGTTGGTTCTTTTTGATGTATAAATGCACTGCTGTGATGACTTAAAATTGGCATCGTGATTACAGCCTTTGACTGAGACACTTCTACCTTTGTGCAAGTAAAATAAACTAGTAAGATTAAATGAGAACTTACCAGTTTGAAGTTTGATCTTGATTTTATGAGGAGTTACGTTGGTGATTACGTGAAGAAGGCCCACCAGGACGCCTGCGCAGCAAACTTCAAAGCAGCGGTATGAAATCACAAATAAACAACACCGAAGTAAACAGTAAGATCAGTGACTCGAGAACTACCAGATGATCTTTTATGAGAGAGGGTTGGGCATGGTGGGCACATAATCACCAACGTAACTCCTCATAAAATCAAGAACATGGGACTCTGTCGCTTAGAGGCAGCAACTCTACCACTGCATCATCCTGCCAAACTATGCACAGACTCTGTATCCTCCTCTTTGCTCCATCTAGTTTTGAGTTTGACTTGAGCATGGCCCAATATCACAGCAAAAACAGTCACATTGCAGGCACATGGAGCTGCACGGTGGCGCAGCAGTAGAGCTACTGCCTTACTGCATCACAGAAACGGCTTCCAAACATCCTCTAGTGTGCAGTCTACAAACGAAATAGTTATGTCTTAAAAAGGGATAACTATTACCAAAAAGGCATAATTGAATCTCTTTGCATGTGTGTGTATTATGTGCAGCGTTATGGGCCTGTCCCGCTTAGGCGTCTATTTAGGTGAGTGCAGGAGAATCTACGCTGCCCACATGGTCGCCACATCTTTGCTGGTGGTCTCTGGTGAGTCTCCTTCTTGGTTGCGAGGAGTTCCACATTCTGGGAACTAGTCCTGGCATCAGTGTAGTCGCCGTAGATTTTTCAAAATGTTGAAAATTTTTCTGCAACCAAAATCTGATCGCCATGGAGATAATTGATAATCCTGTAGTCGTAGGTGCAGTTTTAGTGGGGTTGCAATGTAATTGTAGGTAGTGGAGGTAGTCGTAGTTAGTTTTAGTTAATTGCCTTTGCTGACCAGTCATTTTCATTGGCTCATTGGGGAAAAAAAACGCAAGCAAGAGTTTTCAGAACCAAGGATAACCGACCAGTAATGTTAAATATCCACTGAACTTCACAGCTGCGTATCTCTGGCTTCTTAAATGTTGTCTCGCTTCTTCAAAGTTGTCTCAACTCCTTCTCCACCCCTTCTCCTCCCCCCCCCCCTCCTCTTTTAAAGGACTTACTGTACACTGTGCTAGCATATGCGCATACACAGAGCCCTGGGAGGGTGGCACAGTGGTTGAGTTGCTGCCTCAGTGCCAGAGACCTGAGTTCGATCCTGACTTTGGATGCTGTCTGTATGCGCTTGGGCAGCTTACAACAGTGGTCAAATTTTCATTCCTCCAACTAAAAGTAAAACTTCATCCGCATCTCTCACCCACACAAGTCGTACCAGTGTAATCATGAGTTGCCTTTCTGTTGATTGGTTAGCACGTAACAAATGTTTTTCACAATACCATGGTACACATGAAAAATAAACTAAATTGAAACTGAAATCGTCTTGATGAGTTTCATTGTTGGTATCATTTTCACTTAGGGCACAGCTGACAATGGCCTGTTGATCTGCGGTTTCTACCATTGCAGAGGAACCTCTCCCCGTCGTAGAAGCACAAACTCCATCGGTAGCTCCAGTCCACAGGCCGCTCAGCCCTCCGTCCATCTGCCAGCCCCTCCGCCTCTCCCAGACACTGAGACAAGGGAGCTGTTGGTTTGAGACTCTCTCCAACCCTCTCGCTTCTGAGCTGTCACCTCTCCTCCCTCACATCTTCCTCTCTCACCTCTCCCTCTCTCACGTCTTGGTCTCTCACCTCTCCCTCTACCTCTCTCCCTCCTCTCTCTCTGCCCCGTCTCCATCTACAACTTGCCTCTGCCAATGTTGTGAGCAGTGCCTGTGTCGTCCTCCCCTGGTCTGCGAGGTTCTGCTGCTGAGACCGGTCACTGGTTTCTACACACAGTTTGCAGACATTATGAGACCAATGGGCAGCAGGAAAAGGAGAAAACCCATGCGGTCTCAATGAGAATGTGTTAACTTCGTACTGACAACACCCGTAGTCAGGATAGAACATGGGACTCTGTCGCTTAGACGCAGCAACTCTACCGCTGCATCATCCTGCCAAACTATGCAGACTCTGTATCCTCCTCTTTGCTCCATCTAGTTTTGAGTTTGACTTGAGCATGGCCCAATATCACAGGAAAAACAGTCATATTGCAGGCACATGGAGCTGCACGGTGGCGCAGCAGTAGAGCTACTGCCTTACTGCGTCACAGAAACGGCTTCCAAACATTCTCTAGTGTGCAGTCTACAAACAAAATAGTTATGCCTTAAAAAGGGATAACTATTACCAACAAGGCATAATTGAATCTCTTTGCGTGTGTGTGTATTATGTGCAGCGTTATGGGCCTGTCCCGCTTAGGCGTCTATTTAGGCGAGTACAGGAGAATCTACGCTGCCCACATGGTCGCCACATCTTCGCTGGTGGTCTCTGGTGAGTCTCCTTCTTGGTTGCGAGGAGTTCCACATTCTGGGAGCTAGTCCTGGCATCAGTGTAGTCGCCGTAGATTTTTCAACATGTTGAAAATTTTTCTGCGACCAAAAACTGGTCGCCATGGAGATAATCGATAATCCTGTAGTCGTAGGTGCAGTTTTAGTGGGGTTGCAATGTAGTTGTAGGTAGTGGAGGTAGTCGTAGTTAGTTTTAGTTAATTGCCTTTGCTGACCAGTCATTGGGGAAAAAAAAGCGCAAGCAAGAGTTTTCAGAACCAAGGATAACCGACCAGTAATGTTAAATATCCACTGAACTTCACAGCTGCATATCTCTGGCTTCTTAAATGTTGTCTCGCTTCTTCAAAGTTGTCTCAACTCCTTCTCCACCCCTTCTCCCTCTTTTAAAGGACTTACTGTACACTGTGCTAGCCATCTTAATTACAGCGGCAACCTTCCTGTTCATCGCGGTGTGTCTGTCTCACCTTGGCTTTGCACAGAGTGAATTTCAGACAGCGCTCCCTCTGCATGCCTTAGCCCCCGCCTTTGCGGTGTGTGTGTGTGTGTGTGTGTGTGTGTGTGTGTGTGTGTGTGTGTGTGTGTGTGTGTGTTCCACTGACAGTCGCCGTTCCAGTTCACGGTTTTTCAGGCGACTGCCGGCAACTTGACTGTCGCCGACAGTCCGCTGAATAATCGCCTAAATGGGACAGGCCCATAACTGTGTGCTTGTGTGTTTTTGTGTTTGTGTGTATGTGTTAGTATGTGAGTGTATGTAACTGTGCGGGTAAGTGTCTGAAATATGTGTCATATGCATATGTGTATATGTAATGTATGTAGTTCTTCAGACTAAGAGTCAGGGGAAAAGGAAACGAGAGATATAGACGGTGATGTAGGGGGGGTATAAAACAAATGAAAGATAAGCAAAAGAGTAACGATGATAAAGGAAACAGGCCATTGTTAGCTGTTCGCTAGGTGAGGGTGAGAACCAGAAGCTGGTGCGACTTGGGTGGGGGAGGGATGGAGAGAGGGAATGCAGAGGTTACTTGAAGTTAGAGAAATGCATATTCATACCTTTGGGTGTAAGCTGCCCAAGCGAAATATGAGAAGCTGTTCCTGCAATTTGCGTTTAGCCTCACTCTGACAATGGAAGAGGTCTTGAACATCGGACCTTCGGCAGCGGTGGACTGCGGAGGGTTCAAAGACCCTGACCACCAGGGGTGAACAAATCATAGAATAATAGAAAATAGGTGCAGGAGTAGGCCATTCGGCCCTTCGAGCCTGCACTGCCATTCAATATGATCATGGCTGATCATCCAACTCAGTATCCTGTACCTGCCTTCTCTCCATACCCCTTGATCCCTTTAGCCACAAGGGCCACATCTAACTCCCTCTTAAATATAGCCAATGAACTGGCCTCAACTACCTTCTGTGGCAGAGAATTCCACAGATTCACCACTCTCTGTGTGAAAAGTGATTTTCTCATCTCGGTCCTAAAAGACTTCCCCCTTATCCTTAAACTGTGACCCCTTGTTCTGGAGTTCGCCAACAACGGGAACAATCTTCCTGCATCTAGCCTGTCCAACCCCTTAAGAATTGTGTAAATTTCTATAACATCCCCCCTCAATCTTCTAAATTCTAGCGATTACAAGCCGAGTCTATCCAGTCTTTCTTCATATGAAAGTCCTGCTATCCCAGGAATCAGTCTGGTGAAACTTATCGGTACTCCCTCTAAGGCAAGAATGTATTTGCTCAGATTAGGAGACCAAAACTGTACGCAATACTCCAGGTGTGGCCTCACCAAGACCATGTACAACTGCAGTAGAACCTCCCTGCTCTTGTACTCAAATCCTTTTGCAATGAATGCCAACATACCATTTGCTTTCCTCACAGCCTGCTGCACCTGCATGCCTACTTTCAATGACTGGTGTACCATGACACCCAGGTCTCGCTGCATCTCCCCTTTTCCTAATCGACCACCATTCAGATAATAGTCTACTCTCCTGTTTTTGCCACCAAAGTGTATACCCTCACATTTATCCACATTATACTGCATCGGCCATGCATTTGCCCACTCACCCAATCTATCCAAGTCACCTTGCAGCCTCCTAGCATCCTCCTCACAGCTAACACTGCCCGTCAGCTTCGTGTCAATCGCAAACTTGGAGATGTTGCATTCAATTCCCTCATCCAGATCATTAATATATATTGTAAATAGCTGGGATCACAGCACTGAGCCTTGCGGTACCCCACTAGTCACTGCCTGCCATTCTGAAAAGGACCCGTTTACTCCTACTCTTTGCTTCCTGTCTGCCAGCCAGTTCTCCATCCACATCAATACTGAACCCCCAATACCGTGTGCTTTAAGTTTGTGTACGAATCTCTTATGTGGGACCTTGTCGAAAGCCTTTTGAAAGTCCTGATAGAACACATCTACAGGTTCTCCCTTATCCACTCTACTAGTTATATCCTTGAAAAATTCTAAGATTCGTCAGACATGATTTACCTTTCATAAATCCATGCTGACTTTGTCCAATGATTTCACCACTTTCCAAATGTGCTGCTATCCCATCTTTAATAACTGACTCTAGCATTTTCCCAGCTACCGACGTTAGACTAACTGGTCTGTAATTCCCCGTTTTCTCTCTCCCTTCCTTTTTAAAATGTGGGGTTATATTAGCTACCCTCTAATCCTCAGGAACTACTCCAGAATTTAAAGAGTTTCGAAAAATTATAACTAATGCATCCGCTATTTCTGGGGATACTTCCTTTAGTACTCTGGGATGCAGCCTATCTGGCCCTGGGGATTTATCGGCCTTTAATCCACTCAATTTACCTAACACCACTTCCCGGCTAACCTGGATTTCACTCAGTTCCTGCATCTCATTGCTAACTGCTAAACTAACCCTTCCTCATTACTCAGTACCCGATCTAGAATAGCCTGCGGCAGGAAACTGGGGCACCCGGAGGAAACCAATGTGCTCAGAGGAAGAATGTGTAAACTCCACTTACACACGGTGTACAGTTTAGTTTAATGTCGCGTTACCAAGGTACAGTGGAAAGTTGTGTTGCGTGCTATCCATTCAGAGGAAAGACAATATATGATTGAACAATTAAAAAATATATACAGTGGCTTGCAAAAGTATTCATACCCCTTGAACTTTTCTACATTTTGTCACGTTACAACCACAAACGTAAATGTATTTTATTGGGATTTTATGTGATAGACCAACACAAAGTGGGGCATAATTGTGAAGTGGAAGGAAAATGATACATGGTTTCCAAATTTTATTACAAATAAAAAACTGAAAAGTGTGGCGTGCAAAGGTATTCAGCCCCCCTGAGTCAATACTTTGTAGAGCCACCTTTCGCTGCAATTACAGCTCCAAAGTCGTTTGGGGTATGTCTCTACCAGCTTTGCACATCTAGAGACTGAAATTTTTGCCCATTCTTCTTTGCAAAATAGCTGAAGCTCAGTCAGATTGGATGGAGAGCGTCTGTGAACAGCAATTTTCAAGTCTTGCCAGAGATTCTCAATTGGATTTAGGTCTGGACTTTGACTGGGCCATTCTAACACATGAATATGCTTTGATCTAAACCATTCCATTGTAGCTCTGGCTGTATGTTTAGGGTTGTTGTTCTGCTGGAAAGTGAACCTCCGCCCCAGTCTCAAGTCTTTTGCCGACTCGAACAGGTTTTCTTCCAAGATTGCCCTGTATTTGGCTCCATCCATCTTCCCATCAACTCTGACCAGCTTCCCTGTCCCTGCTGAAGAAAAGCATCCCCACAGCATGATGCTGCCACCACCATGTTTCACAGTGGGGATGGTGTGTTCAGGGTGATGTGCAGTGTTAGTTTTCCACCACACATAGCGTTTTGCATTTATGCCAAAAACTTCAATTTTGGTCTCATCAGACCAAAGCACCTTCCTCCACATGTTTGCTGTGTCCCCCACATGGCTTGTGGCAAACTGCAAACGGGACTGCTTATGGCTTTGTTTCAACAATGGCTTTCTTCTTGCCACTCTTCCAAAAAGGCCCGATTTGTGGAGTGCACAACTAATAGTTGTCCTGTGGACAGAATCTCCCACCTGAGCTGTGGATCTCTACAGCTCATCCAGAGTTACCATGGGCCTCTTGGCTGCTTCTCTGATCAATGCTCTCCTTGCCCGGCCTGTCAGTTTAGGTGGACGGCCATGTCTTGGTAGGTTTGCAGTTGTGCCATACTCTTTCTATTTTCGGATGATGGATTGAACAGTGCTCCGTGAGATGTTCAAAGCTTGGGATATTTTTTTATAGCCTAGCCCTGCTTTAAACTTCTCCACAACTTTATCCCTGACCTGTCTGGTGTGTTCCTTGGGCTTCATGATGCCCAAGGAACATTGTTTGTGCACTAATGTTCTCTAACAAACCTCTGAGGCCTTCACAGAACAGCTGTATTTATACTGAGATTAGATTACACACAAGTTATAACATATAACAATTACAGCACGGAAACCGGCCCTCTCGGCCCTTCCAGTCCGTGCCGACCATTTGTTTTCCCCTAGTCCCATCTACCTGCACTCAGACCATACCCCTCCATTCCCTTCACGTCCATATACCTATCCACTTTACTCTTAAATGTTAAAATCGATCCTGCCTCCACCACTTCTGCTGGAAGCTGATTCCACACAGCCACCACCCTCTGAGTAAAGAAGTTCCCCCTCACGTTACCCCGAAACCTCTGTCCCTTAATTCTCATGTCATGCCCTCTTGTTTGAAACTTCCCTACCCTCAATGGGAAAAACGTATCCTCGTCAACTCTGTCTATCCCTTTCATCATTTTAAAGACCTCAATCAAGTCCCCCCTTAACCTTCTGCGCTCCAAAGAATAAAGACCTAACTTGTTCAACCTTTCTCTGTAACATAGTTGCTGGAACCCTGGCAACATTCTAGTAAATCTCCTCTGTACTCTCTCTATTTTGACTCTATTTACTAATTAGGTGACTTCTGAAGGCAATTGGTTGCACTGGATTTTATTTAGGGGTATCAGAGTAAAGGGGGCTGAATACTGTTGCACGCCACACTTTTCAGTATTTTTATTTGTAAAATGATTTGAAAACCATGTATCATTTTCCTTCCACTTCACAATTATGCGCCACTTTGTGTTGGTCTATCACATAAAATCCTAATAAAATACATTTACGTTTGTGGTTGTAACGTGACAAAATGTGGAAAAGTTCAAGGGGTATGAATACTTTTGCAAGCCACTGTATATATTTGTTTGTGGGCTGTCGAAGTTGGGGGGAAAGACAGGCAATTACTCTTCATCCCTAAAAAGCCTACATTTAATGTCACTTCTGGAGTCATTTACCGGCAAAACAGGTTTAGGACAATTTCCTTCCCTCAAGGATATTAGTGAGCAGATGACTAGTTACGTTCAGTGGAAACGAAGAACTACCAAATGCCACAACATAATGTGGCAACATATACTTCTCGGAATAGAGAGATACAGCATGCAAATAGGTCCTTCAGCCCATCTTGTCATTCATTTTAATCTCCCCACTTTCCTATCAACTCCCCGTTGAATTCTAAAACACACCACATACTAGGGGGCAATTTAAAGAGGTCTAATTAACATACAAACCCGCACATCTTTGGGATATTAGTTTAGTTTAGCCGCACAAATGGATTTCAGCTGCACCGATCAGCGACCCCTGCACATTAACACTACCCTACACACACAAGGGACAATTTTACATTTATATTTTATTTTTACCGAAGCCAATCAATCTACAAACCTGTACGTTTTTGTAGTTGAAGAAACTGGAGCACCCGGAGGAAACCCACGCAGTCACAGAGAGAACTTGCAAGTTACGATTGAACCTGGGTATCCGGTGTAGTGAGGCAGCAGCTCTACCCGCTGCACCACAGTGCCGCCCAGAATCTCTCCGTTCTGTTATGCCTGATATATGTTTTACCATATTAATTTGTTTGTCGGGGAGGCTGTTGGGGGAAAGACAGGCAATTACTGTTCATTCCTAGATACGCCTGCCTTAGATGTCATTTCTGGAGTCACATTCTGGCAAAATAGGTTCAGGCCAATCTCCTTCCCTCAAGGATAATAGTGAGTAGATGGACAGTTTCGCTCAGTAGAAACAAAGAACTGCAGGTGCTGCTTCATACCAAAGATAGACATAAAGTTCTAGAGTAACTCAGCGGGTTAGGCAGCATGTCTGGCGAAAAAAGATGAGTGACATTTCTGGTCAGACCCAATCTTCAGAATATGGAAAAAAACTATATTTAATCTAATCGTTAGTATTAAGACTGTTTTTTTTTTTTAAATGACAATTATTTAATTACTTGAATTTAAGTCCTCCATCTGTTGGGTTGAGATTTGAACACATGTCATTGATTTAATCCTCTAAAAATCTGGCTTCCAGTCCAGTAATTTACCTGGGAGGAGACAATGAGTGTGATTGAGTGAGTGAGTGAGTGATTGAGCGAACGGAAGAATGACCAATGTGCGGCTCATCCTTGATGTTGTTGCTGACTTTGCAGAGGCAACTTGAGATATAAATGGAGTCACTAGAAGGGAGTGTGTGATGGTCTAGACTGCGTCCACAATTTGCTGCAATCTATTGCGGTCTTGGATGAAGCTGTTCCTGAACCAAGCTGTGATGCATCCTGATAAAATGTTGCATCTGTAGAAGTTGGTGTGAGTTATACGGGACATGCCAAACATCTTAAGACTTCTAAGGAACTCGAGGCGTTGGTGTGCTTTCACTGGTATTAATCAAGAATCGATCTATCACTGCCTTAAAACTATCCATTGATGGACTTCCGGTGGCGCTATGGAGTAGGCAGACTCGCGCCATTTAGCTCTGGAAAAACTGTAGAAAAAACGGGGGGAAAAATCGGGACTTACCTGCTCAACATCGCAACCGACTGACTGCAGCAAGCCTGTGACGTCATCAGGTGCGCGACAAAACCGACGGTATGTTTCCACAACGTACCCCTCCCCCTAAATCGATAAAACCCGGTAGGGCCAGGGAAGTAGGCCCAACCGAAGCCTCGGACTCAGTTTTAACAGCATCCCAAAAAGAGATCTCAAGAGAAAGAAAGACAGATGTGGAAGAATTAAGAAGTTTCCTTGCCTCAGAAATTTCAAAAACGGCAGAATTTAAAAAACTCAAAAATGATTTTAAAGATGAATTGAAAACTTTTAAAAAAGAAATTAAAGAAGAAATTATAGAATAAATTAAGAAAGATATTGCTGTTATTGTACAGAATCAATTGGACTCTTGGAAGATGATCATGGAAGAAAATCTAAATAAAAAGATTGATGAGGTAAATGTCAAACTCAATCTGATGGAATTAGTATTTAATTCGAAGCTGGAGCCCATCTCTCAGGCACTGGAACAACAACAACAATCCATAATCGAACTAGAGGGAATTGCTGAAACAGGCTCTGAAACTACAAGCAAGCTTCTCTCCGAGAACAAGCGTTTATCGGACTTATTGCATAAAATAACCGAAAAATGCATTGACTTGGAGAGACGACAGAGACGCCAGAATCAAAGAATTATTGGTGTCCGGGAAGGAAGAGAGGGTAACCAGGACCCTCGTGAATTTGCTGCAGATCTATTGAAGAAAGTTTTAAATCTGGATAAAGCACCTTTACTGGCTCGGGCACATAGAGCACTGAGACGCCGTCCATGGGCGGATGCCCCTCTAAGACAACTTATAGTGAAGGTGCAATATGACCATGTCTTGGATGACATGATGAAGAAAATTGTTCGCAGCAGAAATCTTGATTTTGAAGGAGACAAGATCAGCATATTTCGAGACTACCCGGTGGAGGTTGCCAAGAAAAGAGCATTGTTTACAGACACAAGAAGAATACTCAAGAACATTAATAACCTGAGATATGGACTGATGTACCCTGCAACATTGAGAATCACCTACGACCACAAAGGATACTTCTTTACTAACCACACAGAGGCTTTTAAATTTGCAAAGAAGATTGAGGCCACTGAAAAGATTGAAATTAGCGAGGACGAGAGCGAAAAAGAGGACAATGAGGATTAATACTTAACATTAAATATATGCGATGATATTGGATTCGGTACCTTATTGAGAAGAAACTGAACTTTAAATTACTATACTTCAGGATTGTTATGAATTTAGAATGAAATTGATCATCGTTATATAATATTTTATATTATTGTATTAACTATTACTAACCAGTATTAATCATAATAATTAATCTTTATCAATTACAGAACATTGGATTAATTCAGAATTAGTTAAAAGGATGAACCATAAGATGATTAAAATAGAAGATGTAGGTTTAACCCTAGATATTGATACTATTTAAACTAAAAATGGACTAAAACTTTAGTTGTATGAAACTAATATTTTATTAACTTTGAGATGAATAATTATTCCATTATTGGAATATATCCATTACTCCCCCCCCCCCTCCTCCCCCGCATAATGTTTTTTCTTTACTGTATTTGAATTTCTTTCTTCAAGGAAAGAACGGAGCTAGTAACATTTTTTTTACCAAAAGCTACGGAAGTCTTTAGATGCCTAGCCACATCAGGGTGGCTATCACTAACTACACTAACTATAGATCTAGTATTTTTCTTTCTTTCACACTACGCTAACATAATAACCACTTACTCTTTCTATTTTGTAGTATGTTATAATCAGTATAATTTTTATTTAGAATGGAATTATAATTGTTATTCAAGGAGATATGACAGAGAAGAAAACCTACAAATTCTGAAATGCATCTATCTGAGATCCAGGTGTAAGGTATGGTTTAACATGCTGAATCATCTACTCCATTATAGACCACCCTAATCATGATGCAAGACGTAAAAGTGAACACTGGGGTGAAGGAATTACATTTTGCAGTTGGAATGTTAAGGGTATTAATGAACCCATAAAGAGAGGCAAAGTATTAACTCACCTAAAATCGCTCAAAACAGACATAATTTTCCTCCAAGAGACTCACCTTAAAAAGGAAGCGCAATACAGATTGAAAACAAAATGGATTGCCCACACGTATCATTCCTCATTTACACATAAATCTAGAGGAGTTGCAATTCTAATTCGTAAAGGTATACCTTTTAAACATATATCAACTACAGAAGATACTGATGGTAGATATGTCTTAGTAGTAGGCAAATTATATTCAAAAAAAGTGACTCTCCTTAATATATATGGACCCAATTTTGATAGTCCGCGGTTTTTCAAGAGAATACTGAATATTATTCCGGAATGTACACAAAATAATTTAATAATTGGTGGAGATTTAAATTGTACACTGGATCCATATGTAGACAGATCATCAACTCGGAGAAAGTCAAAATCTCTGTCAAGTGAATTTTAAACTCATATATAAATAATATCAATATTAAGGATATCTGGAGAATTGAAAACCCATCCGGAAGAGAATACTCATTTTACTCATCTATGCATAAAACATATTCAAGGATAGATTATATCTTAGTAGACTCTAAACTAATTCCATTTACTTATAAATCACAATATCATAATATCATAATTTCGGATCATGCCCCATTAACGTTTATGATTAAACTAAATGGAATGGACAAGAAACAGACACAATGGAGACTTAATCCTCAAATTTTAAAAGAACAGGTATGTTGTGAATATCTTGTAAAACAGATTAATATGTTCTTCGAGGTCAATGACCAACCCGAAATCTCTGCTTCCCTTCTCTGGGAAACATTCAAAGCATTTACACGAGGGGTATTAATCTCCTCTCAGGCATTTCTTAACAAAGAGAATAGAGCTAAACAACAGACATTGGAATTGGAAATAAGACAATTAGACATAGAAAATGCAAGAGCACCTTCATTGGTAAAATATAATAAAATAGCTGCATTGAAATATAAGTTAAATAAAATATACTCTGACCAAATAATAAAACTTTATCAACATACAAAATAATTAAATTTTGAATTTGGTGATAAACCACATAAATTATTGGCACGCCAGCTTCGAAAACTGGATGGAGAAAAAATGATTCATAAAATTAGATCAGAAAAGGGAAAAATACTATCACTCCCCAAAGATATTAATGACAGATTTTTACAATACTATCAAGATCTTTATTCAACTAAAGTGACACAACAATCAATAGGAATGGAAGCATTTTTACAGAAATGCAACCTTAAAGGCTTAGATCTGCAAGAACAAGAATTATTAGGAGCTGAAATAACGACCAAAGATATTGAAGAGTCAATTAGATCTTTAAAAAATGGAAAGGCCGCCGGCCCTGATGGCCTAAGTTGTGAATTCTATAAAAAAATTTATGATCTGATTTCCCCACGCTTACAAACACTGTATAAACATGTTTATACTCAACAGCAACTCCCGGAAACTTTAAATGAATCTACAATAATACTTATACTTAAAATTGATAAGGATCTAGAAGACCCGGCCTCATACAGAGCAATAGCTCTATTAAATACTGATCAGAAAATATTAACTAAAATCCTTTCTAATAGATTGAGTTTAGTAATTAACAAATTAATACACCCTGATCAAACAGGTTTTATCCCAAAACATCACTCATTTTATAATCTTAGACGATTGTTTAATATTATATATTCAAACAGAATTGCTAATGCAGACCTAACAATTATATCGCTATATGCTGAAAAAGCCTTTGATCAAGTAGAATGGCCATATTTATTTTCAGTGATGGAAAAATTCCAATTGGGAGAGAAGTACTGCGCATGGGTTAAATTGTTATATTCTAACCCAACAGCTAGAATACTAACAAACCAAATATTATCAACTAAATTTAATCTTTCCAAACGTTGTAGACAAGGATGTTCGTTATCTCCATTATTATTCGCTTTAGCAATTGAACCACTTGCAGAAAATGTCAGATCTAATCCAGAAATACATGGGTACAATACTAAAGATACAATGAATAAAATTTCTCTATATGCAGATGATGTACTAATATATATTACAAAGCCGGAAATTAGTATTCCAAATTTATTAAATCTAATAACTCAATTCAGTCATTTCTCAGGATATAGAATTAATTGGAATAAAAGTGAAATCATGTCAATAACGGATCATAATATACATATACTACAACAATCACCTTTTAAAATAGTTGACGAAAAATTTAAATATCTAAATATTTATGTAACTAAGGGGTATAGTTCTTTATTTAAATCAAAATTTCCACCTTTAATGAATAAACTAAATAAGAATATTCAATACTGGAAAACACTTCCTATTTCAATGTTCGGTAGAATTAATGCTATAAAAATGATTTTTCTACCGCAATTATTGTACCTATTTCAATCAATCCCGATATATATTCCAAAATCTTTTTTTTTTAAAGTAGACTCTACTGTTACAAGTTTCATCTGGGACTACAAGAATCATAGAATAAATAAAAAACATTTATGTAAATCAAAGATTAATGGAGGTTTAGCTCTACCAAACTATTTGTTTTATTTCTGGGCAGTTTATATTAAAAACATGAATTTTTGGCTGGAAGAAATGGATCAACAACCAGAATGGTTAAGGATGGAAAAGCAGGCTTGTCTACCTTTTGAAATATTTTTATATTTGCACCGACAAAATTGCACAAAAAAACTTATGGGGAAAACCCTATAATATATAGTGGTACACAACTTAAAAAAGGCTCTAAAACTGGATAATATACCACTCTATCTCCCTATTGTAAACAATCCCTTATTCAAACCTTCCATGCTAGATAAAGGCTTTATACAATGGAAAAACTATGGAATCAAAAGGGTGGAACACCTTTACAAGAAAGGCACTTATCTCTCATTTCAGGAACTGCAACAGATTTATGGATTACACTCAAATAGTTTTTTTCGATACCTACAACTCAGAGATTATGTTAGGTCAAATACACAAGATTATAGGAATAGGGAACCAGAAATCTTAGATGAATGTCTGAATAAGCATCCTAACACAGAAAAATGAATAACTTATATTTACAACACCCTTTTAGATAGTGAGATACCATCAACGGAATCATATAGACACACATGGGAAAATGAAATAAATCAATCCATAACGAAAGATATATGGGATAAAAGTTTACAATACATACATCAATGCTCGCTAAATTCCAGACATGCTCTAATACAATTTAAAGTTTTACATAGATTACATTATTCCAAAGTTAAATTAAATAGAATCTTTCCACAAATATCGTCTACCTGCGATAAATGTCAACATCCAGAGGCTAATTTAACACATACTTTTGCAAATTGTATAAAAATTAAGAATTTCTGGACTGAGATTTTTAGAATAACTTCTGAAGTTATTGATACTAAACTGGATCCGGACCCAAAATTAATAATACTTGGAACATCAGAACAAAGTTTAACTCTTACAACAAGTCAAAGAAATTTCCTAGATTACAGTATAATAATTGGGAAGAAATTAATATTAAAATTTTGGAAAGACCCTATATCCCCCACAATTAAAATGTGGATTATGGAAATGTCGGAGACCCCACACCTGGCAAGATTTGCCTTAATGGACAAACAAGAAGTTTTTGTTAGAACATGGTCTTCTTTCATTGATTACTTAAAAGGGTAGAATGGTTCGGCAGAGAACCCTAACTGAAACTTGGATTTAGGAATAGATGAAAAGTTATATTTTATATTCCTTGATCTTATCTCCTACGATGTATTAATAGTAAATTATTCCTTTCTTTATGATTTTCTTTTTCGATGTAGATTTTTATTTTATTTTTCTTACTGTTCTCTCTTTATAAAAAAAACTATTAGTCAAAATGATACACTTGATAATATTAATAATGTATGCTTGTTGAACATGAAATATTGCTATCATAACATGTTTGCTAAATCACTGTCTAAATACTCTAATAAAAATATATATTCCAAAAAAAAAACCAAAAAACTATCCATTGATATAGACTCCGCAGCCTTCACTCTGTTTATCCGAAGCCTTCCAAAGTCTTCTGGAGGAACATGGACCTGTCAACCCATGTGCTATTTTACCTCCTGTCTTTGGTGGTGATCACCGTAGCCTCCGCCGCGGTGAGCAAGAAGCTATGGCTGAGGTAAACCATTGGTGTCGTCACAGTGACCCAGGCCGCCACAGGAAGAAGAGGACCATCAAAATGATTGTGCTGCTGGTGGTGGCCTTTTCCCTCTGTCGGTTCCCCCTCAACGTCTACACCGCCCTGCTCTCCGGCCAACGCGTCCAATTCAACAACACCCTCTACTTAGCCTCCCACTGGGTGGCCGTGAGCAGCATCTGTTGGAACCCCTTCATCTGTTGGCCGGACAACAGGTTCCGCTCCGACCTCATGACCCTTCTGGCCAAGTGCTGGGGAAGAAGGTAGAGAGGAGGCAAAATCCTAACGCTCGCTGTGGCCAGTGGAGATGGGAGGCAGTCGGGGTGAGCTTGGAGGTAGACAAAAATGCTGGAGAAACTCAGCGGGTGCGGCAGCAACTATGGAGTGAAGGAAATAGGCAACGTTTCGGGCCAAAACCCTTCTTCAGACCCTTCTTGATATTGAAGGACAAGCCTGGACCATCTACGGAGAATAGGGGGATGAAAGTCCCCCTTAGACTTTAGAGATACAGCGTGGAAACTTGGTATCATATTCTGCCCAGGTATTATTGGCCAAGGCATCTGGTGTAACTGCTGGAGTAACTCAGCAAACTTCCTGATCTCCTGGTTCCTCAGCATTTTAACTCCCCCTCCCATTCCCAATCTGACCTTTCTGCCCTGGGCATCCTCCATTTTCAGAGTGAGGCCCAGCGCAAATTGGAGGAAGAGTACCTCATAATTCGCTTGGGTAGCAGTATGAATAATGACTTCTGTAACTTCAAATAGCTCTTGCTTTCCCTCTCTCTCTATCCCCTTCCCAGTTCTCCCAACATTCTTATTGTCTTCTATTACATTCCATCTTTCCCACCCACCCCTGACATCCAGGCACGGAACTCGCTATCAAAATATGGAGGGGACCGGGGGACAGGGGAGACACAATATTTTGGCGGCATGCGCACACTCACACACACATGCGCGAGGCTTCGGAGGGTCAATCCAGCGCTAAATGCAGCTCAACTCTTTCTGTCTCACCGGGTTCACCTATAGCCATGACTGGACTGACGGGACACCAGCACTGCTTCTCCGCACTGGCCATATTTCCCGCAAGCCCAGGCAGGTTAACATCCGGGATAGGCAGAGCGAACTGGGTTTAGCGCTGCTTCTCTGCGTTTGCTGTGGGCCTGGGGGCGTCGCACCCGTCTGACTGCCGACCTCTCTGGCTACCCGTGGGGGGTGGGGGCACTCGGGTGGGGACGGGACAGCGCCGGAGACCCGGCCGGGATCAATCCTGGCTGTGGATGAGGCACAGGTCTATGCCACGTCTCCCTCCTACAATCATAACAATCTATCCTCAGTCCCATCCCCACTCCTCCCTCCTCCAATTATTATGTCCCGCGCCCATTGCCTGCTGACCGATGGCTCTCTCGTCCAATCGGCGCCCTTGATCAGCAGTCCCACCTCCACTGCCTCGCGGAAAGCGGAGATTTTAAAATCCGGATTACAAAAACTTTGGGGGTATGTCCCTCACCTCTAAAAACATGGGGGGTGTGGGGATGTGCCCCTAAGTCCCGAAACATAACCCATTCCTTCTCTCCAGAGCTACTGCCTGTCCCACTGAGTTACTTCAGCGTTTCCTACGCGTCTGGTGTGTTGGTGTGTGCGTGTTTTGTTGTGCGTTGTGATAAGTTGTGGTGTGTTATGTTATTTGTTGTGTTGCGTTGCATGTCGTGTTGCGTTATGATCAGTTCAGTTCAGTTTTTAGTTTAGACCGACCAGCGATCACCACAATCCTACACACCTGGGGACAATTTTACAACATTTACAGAAACCAATTAACCCTCAAACGCGCACTTCTTTTGAATTTAATTTAGTTTAGTTTGGAGATACAGTGCAGAAAGAGGCCCTGTTGTCCACTGTGTTCATTGCGAGCAGCGATCCCCACACACTTACACTATCCACCAACACGAGGAACAATTTACAATTTTCCCTAAACCTACAAACCTGTACGTCTTTGGAGTGTGTGAGGAAACTGGAGTTCCAGAGAAAACACACGGCCACAGGGAAATGTACAAACTCCGTACAGATAACACCCGTAGACAGGATCAAAGCAGGATCTCTGGTGCTGTAATGCAGCAACTCTACTGCTGCACCACTCTGCTGCCCAAAATGTAAGTAATTACTGATTAAGGAGAACTACACTAAATGGGACCCGTTGGGTCCCATGTTCACACGGGAGGGCAGGTCCCCCAACACAATATTCCACCTCTCCACCAATTCTAATATTGGTGACCAGTGGGGGGCTTTCTGGAGTGCCAGTATGGGTGTTGTGGGCCGAAGGGACTGGTTTCCAGAGGGCTAGTATGGACATTGTGGGCCGAATGGATTCCTGGGCTGGTAGCTCAGTCACTCAGGCCTGGTGGGCTGGCAGCTAAGAAACTGCCAGAAATTCTGCCCAAAACAGGCGAGAGACTCTGTGAGAGAGAAGGGGGAGAGGGTGGAGAATCAATTTTAGACATTTTTCATCTTTTTCTGCAGATCACATGAATGCCAGAGGAAAGTCTATCCTGGCCTGGATCTCACTGTGAGCCAATGAAGGGAGGGAGAAAAATACTGGGGTGAGGTGTAATACTTGCAGGGGAAATACTTATTGATGGGCCAAAGGGACTCCTGGGCTAGTATAGGCCTGATGGGCCAAAGAGGCTCTTAAAAAAATCTGATTAAATCTCAGTGAAAGGCACTTTTTCTGGACTTTTCCTGGCCTGGCTCGGGCCTCTTAGGCCAATATTTCTCATCGCCAGGCCCCAGGTGGTCAACATGTGGAGACATACCTCCAACCTCCAACCCCCTTACCCTGAACACAGGATCCCCCCAGGGTTGTGTCCTTAGCCCCCTACTGTACTCCCTGTACATACATGACTGTGTGGGCAGGTTCAGCTCCAACTCCATCATCAAGTTTGCTGATGACAATGTGGTGGTGGGCCTGATCACCGATAACGATGAGAAGGCCCACCTAGAGTGGCTGATCTGGCACTCTGGTGTCAGAACAACAGCCTCCTCTTCAATGTCACAAAAACTAAGGGGCTGATTGTGGACTTTAGAAGGGCTCAACAACCGAGGATGTACACGCCACTAGAGATAAATGGGACTACTGTGGATAGGGTGAGCAGCTATAAATACCGCTGAATGGAGAACACACTATGGGAACTACACTCGCTCCCGAACACACTATGGGAACTACACTCGCTCCCCTGCAGGACGAACACACTATGGGAACTACACTCGCTCCCCTGCAGGACCTATACACCAGGTGCAGATCCAGAGCCAGCAACATAATGAGGGACCCCTATCACCCCAGCAATGGACTGTTCCAGCTGTTACGGTCAGGCAAGCGCCTCCGCTGTCACGCTGTGAAAACAGAGAGCATGAGACGGAGTTTCTCCCCACAGGCCATCAGGACTGTAAACACTTATCTCACCAAAGACTAATTTACTATTGTGTTGGGTCTTAAAACATTTTTTTTTCTAAAATGTAAATATGGGTTCTATTCCGTTTTTCTTGCACAGTCCGCAGGCATTGCCACTTTCATTTCACTGCACATCTTGTTATATGCATGTGACAAATAAAGTTGACTTGAGTTGACGGGTGGTGATTCTGTGGAATTATTTGCCAATGGAAGCCAAGTTAATGGACATTTTGAAAGCAGAAATAGATTCTTGATTAGTACCGGTGTCAGGGGTTAAGGGCAGATGGCAGGAGATGTGGTTGGGACGGAGCAATCAGCCATGATTGAATGGCAGAGTAGACTTGATGGGCAGAATGGCCTAATTCTGCTCCAATCACTTATTACCTACATGGGTTTTCGCTAAGATCTTCAGTTTCCTCCCACAGTCCAAAGTCGTACAGATTTGAAGGATAATTGGCTTGGAATAAGTGTAAAATGTCCCTAGTGTGTGTAGGATAGTATTAGCGTGCGGGGATCGCTGATCGGTGTGGACTCAGTGGGATGAAGGTCCTGCTCCCACGCTGTACGTCTAATCTCTAAACTAAACTAAAATGGAGTCCCATCCCGAGTAGATAGAACCTTCCCATTGAAACACTTACTAATTATTTGAATCCTAGTAGATTGCGACACGACGTATCTGATTTCCTTTGATTCATTGTTGGTAAGTCACAGCATCAAAATGAACGTGTAAAGGAAAGAATCGCAGATGCTGAAAATCTGAAATAAAAGTAGAAGAAATAAAACAAAACTTTTAGCAGGTTAGGTAGCAGTTATGGAGAAGGAAACAGTTCAGTTTTGGATCAAAGACCGTTCAGAGTAGAAAAGAGCAAAAACAAGTTATTTTTTAGTTGTAGAGAGGGGTGGGGTGGATTGGTGGGACAAAGGAGATATACAGTGGCTTGCAAAAGTATTCATACCCCTTGAACTTTTCCAAATGTTATCACGTTACAACCACAAATGTAAATGTATTTTATTGGGATTTTATGTGATATACCAACACAAAGTGGAGCACAATTGTGAAGTGGAAGGAAAATTATACACGGTTTCCAAATTTTATTACAAATAAAAAAACTGAAAAGTGTGGCGTGCAAAAGTATTCAGCCCCCGAGTCAATACTTTGTAGAACCACCTTTCGCTGCAATTATTGCTGCAAGTCTTTTGGGGTATGCCTCTACCAGCTTTGCACATCTAGAGACTGACATTTTTGCCCATTGTTCTTTGCAAAATAGCTCAAGTTCAGTCAGATTGGATGGAGAGTGTCTGTGAACAGCAACTTTCAAGTCTTGCCAGAGATTCTCAATTGGATTTAGGTCTGGACTTTGACTGGGCCATTCTAACACATGAATATGCTTTGATCTAAACCATTCCATTGTAGCTCTGACTGTATGTTTAGGGTCGTTGTCCTGCTGGAAGGTTAACCTCCGCCCTAGTCTCACGTCTTTTGCAGACTCTATCAGGTTTTCTTCCAAGATTGCCCGTCTTCCCAAGAACTCTGACCAGCTTCCCTGTCCCTGCTGAAGAAAAGCATCCCCACAGCATGATGCTGCCACCACCATGTTACACAGTGGGGATGGTGTGTTCAGGGTGGTGTGCAGTGTTAGTTTTCTGCCACACATAGCGTTTTGCATTTAGGTCAAAAACTTCAATTTTGGTCTCATCAGACCAGATCACATTCCTCCATATGTTTGCTGTGTCCCCCACATGGCTTGTGGCAAACTGCAAATGAGACTTCTTATGGCTGTTTCAACAAAGGCCACTCTTCCATAAAGGCTCGATCTGTGGAGTGCATGACAAATAGTTGTCCTGTGGACAGATTCTCCCACCTGAGCTGTGGATCTCTGCAGCTTCCCCAGAGTTCCATGGGCCTCTTGGCTGCTTCTCTGATCAATGCTCTCCTTGCCCAGTCTGTCAGTGTAGGTGGAAGGCCATGTCTTGGTAGGTTTGCAGTTGTGCTATACTCTTTCCATTTTCGGATGATGGATTGAACAGTGCTCCGTGAGATTTTCAAAGCTTGGGATATTTTTTCATAACCTAACCCTGCTTTAAACTTCTCCACAACTTTATCCCTGACCTGTCAGGTGTGTTCCTTGGGCTTCAAGATGCCCAAGGAACATTGTTTGTTCACTAATGTTCTCTAACAAACCTCTGAGGCCTTCACAGAACAGCTGTATTTATATTGAGATTAGATTACACACGTAGACTCTATTTACCAATTAGGTGACTTCTGAAGGCAATTGGTTGCACTGGATATTATTTATGGGTATCAGAGTAAAGGGGGCTGAATGCTTTTGCACGCCACACTTTTCAGTTTTTTATTTGTAAAAAAAATTGAAAACAATGTATCATTTTCCTTCCACTTCACAATTATGCGCCACTTTGTGTTGGTCTATCACATAAAATCCCAATAAAATACATTTACGTTTGTGGTTTTAACGTGACAAAATGTGGAAAAGTTCAAGAGGTATGAATACTTTTGCAAGCCATTGTATTTAATGAGGCAAGAACAAATGAGGAAACGTAGCATTTGGAGTAGGTATGGTACAAAACTTACCTTCAGCGGCGCTACAGTTCTGTCACAGGCCTTGTGCGCAGCTTTGACGCCTTTGAGAGGAGGGCGGGTTTAAAATGCGATTTTTCTCCAGCCTATACAAATCGAATTTGAACAGACTGTTTAGTTGTTGAAGAAAAATCGCTTCGACTGCCGTTTTATTAAGTTTATTAAAATTAGCGCTGGATAAGTTCATAGCAGGAGTAAATTAAAAATCATCTTCTAATGCCATCAATGCAGATAACGGAACGGATCTCACGTAGGGGACAAGACAAGGTACACTGTTTATTTTTTCATATAAATTTGCTTCTTAGGATGCCTTTAATCAAAATTTCATGCTGCAAAAAGGTGACTTAGGACCCATACAAACTGGCAGTGTTTTTCCTGCCGATATGGGGTTTAAATTCACCGCAAACTGCAACGTTCCAATCGATCGTGTTCCACAAAATCCCACTCGCAAGATGATTAAAATGGCCATTAATTTACGGGAATTAAACACTAAATTCCTTCCATTTGGCCTATAAATTCATGACAATGAGATTCAAAAATCATATTATATTGTGAATGTTATTTGGACACTTAGGCTTTTTTTAAATGTTAACATTTTCCTAAGAAATAGATAGATGTTTAGATCTAGTAATTGAATTTTGTAATTAGCTACAATTAGGTAGCTAACTAATTATATGCTTTAATTTCAGGTCATCCAAGTAAGATTGTTTCATATTTGTTTCAGAATGCTTCAATCTATAATAACTGAAAATTTCATTCAGTTCTTAATTTTTAAGAAAGTTATGGGCTTTTGACTGTCCTTGATCACAGCTTTTGTGTTGTCAATTGAAAAGCAATAGGGAACAAGATGCTAATTTCTGAGTATGAAAATGGCCATAACTCTATTAATACTGAAGATATGAAAGTGAATTAGGTGTCAAATTAAACTTCTTTTTATGCTTTATCTGATGGGATAAATTGCCATCAGACTTGAATTTTTAAATCTCAAAATTTATTTGGAGTCAATAAGATAATGGTACAAGGAACTGCAGACCAGACTATACTAACAGAACAATAAAACAGACGTGTATGAGATTGGACTCACCCAGAGGGTGGTTGCAATCTGGGACACGCTGCCTGAGATGGTGGAGGCTTGAACTTTCCTTGCTGCTGCAGGAGATGCTCCCCTGCAGGAAGTGCTCAACTGAAGAAGCTTCACCACTGCAACACCAGCAGCTTCACCACTGCAACACCAGCAGCTTCACCACTGCAACAGCAACTCCATTGCAGGGAGCTACTCCACTGCAGGCCGGCTGCATTACTGCAGCAGTTGCTCCACTGCAACCTCTGTCCCAAAGATTCTAGGATCTTTGATCTGTCCCACTGCAACAGCTGCTATTCGAGTCCCTGACATCGTGATGTGGACAAATCGAGCCCTCGGCGGGAAAAGGCGCCAAAAGCCATCGCGAGTCTTCTTCTTCTTCTTGTAGGATTCCGGCAGTGTAGACGCTGCTAAGTGTATTACTGCCCTCCACAGGTCAAAGTTTGAACTAAATTCTTACAGACAGTCCTGTAACATGCAGGAATTGAAGAACAGCCCTGGGTATCAGCTGATGTTTCTCACTGTGTCCAAACAAAGATAAAACAGAAAAAGCCTCAAGTCCTGTCAGTCTAGCAAACAATGCCTTTCTTTCTACCCTATACTTTTTACATTCTAGGAAAACATGCTTAACTGTCTCCTTACTCCCACATTCATACAAGCCAGAAACATGTTTCCCTACAATGCACAAAAAGTAATTTAACAATCTACACAGTCTAACTGAGTCCCTACGGGACAGATGTACAGAAACATATTTTTCTAACTTCAGCTTGTACAGAAAAGTAGTGTCTATCCCTGACATCCTTTTCCCATCCTTTCTGCCATTCTTTTGTTAAGCCCTCTTTAATTATTTCTCTCAGTTCCACTCTCCCCAATGATACATGGATATCTATTTCTCTTCTTAAACTCTCCTTTGCTATGAGGTCCACCTGCTCATTCCCCCTCACCCCAGCATGCCCGGGAACCCAGCAAAAAGTGATGTTACACACAAACCCAATTCTGCAAAAACACACTCAAGATTTCATTTAGAATGTCAGGACGAGCGTTAGATTTCCCTACTCTTAAAGTTTCAAGAGCAGCTGCAGAATCAGAACAGATAATGACTTCTCTAAAACTGGCTTCCTCAATCCACCATAGAGCCCATTGAATTACCATTAATCCAGTCGTGAGAACAGAGCTTCCATCAGAAATGCGTCGGCCAATCTTCAACCCAAGCTGCTCCACATACACTCCAAACCCAGCCTCCCACTAACTGGATCTTTAGATCCATATGTAAAAACAATCAAAGTGCTCTCACTGATCGAATTAAGATATTCCACTATTCTTGGAGTCACCTCGCGCTTATCTTTTTCCTGAAGAAAAGCAAGCTCAATAAACAGTTCAGGAAGAACCCAATAAGGCACAGGTAGCCATATTGTATGCTCTATAATACCCCCTTGTTCCAAACCAAGCTTCCTAGCCCACTGATTTATAATAACAAAAAATGTGTTATATTTGTTACCATCATCAACCTCTTGCAACAAACACCTTGCTGGGAAGGTATCATTACACCCACAAAGTTTAGCCCAGTAATGTAACCCTAGCTTAATGCGCCTTAACCATAAGGGCATTTCTCCCATTTCAACAATCAGGGCAGGGACTGGGGAAGTTCTGAAGGCTCCACAGCAAAGCCTCAAAGCCTTTGCCTGCAACACATCTAGCCTACCCAGAACAGTTTTAGACGCAGACCCATACACAAATCACCCGTAGTCAAGAGAAGATGTGATCATGGCCTGATAAATTAGCAGCAATGTCTCCGTTAGCCCCCCACTCACACCCAACCAGACTTCTCAGAACATTCAGAACTTTTTCACATTTCAACAGAATTTTACCTTCATGCACAGCCCAAGTCATACGCTCTTCAAACCAAACACCCAAAAACTTAAAAAACTTTACCTTCTCCAATAGAGACCCATACATATACAGCCCTATCTTAGGTAACTTTCTTTTAAAACCAAATACCATATATTTAGTCTTAGAGGCAGAGATTTTAAAGCCCCATGTGTTCCCCCATTCCTCTACAGGCACGAACACTCTTTGAATCTGTTTTAAAACAAATTCTACATTACGACCTCTTTTCCAGATGGCCCCGTCATCTGCAAACAAAGACAGACCAAATCCTCTCTCTAATTTACAAAATATGTCGTTTATCATTATATTAAATAAAACTGGACTGATAACACTTCCCTGCGGGGTTCCATTCTCTATCTCTACAGTCTCTGATCTGACACTACCAACCATTACTTGTATTGTTCTATTCAATAAAAAATCCTTAATCCAGTTGAACATTCGTTCCCTGACTCCCAAGTCAAAAATTTTAATCATTAATCCCTCCTTCCACAAAGAATCATATGCCTTCTCAATATCAAGGAATACACTCACTACTATTTCCTTGCTTCTAAATGCCCTTTTAATATCCTGATCCAAAACTGATACAGACTCCATTGTAGACCTTCCATTCCTAAAACCATTCTGTACATCAACAAATAGTCCTCTGGATTCTAAAAAAAAAACTAGTCTGTTGGTTACCATCCTCTCCATAATTTTACACAGCACTGCTGTGAGCACTATAGGGCGATATCAACTAGGGTCAGATGCCTCTTTGCCCGGTTTTAAAATAGGGACCATGACTGCATGTTACCATTCCTTTGGTAAATAACCCTCAGCCCACACAGTATTAAACAAAGCTAAGATTTCATCAAGTACAATATCATCCAGATGTGTAAATAACTCATACGACAACCTATCTCTCCCCGGGGTGGTATTTGCCCTGGACATAATTGCATCCAACTCTTTTATGGTAAAAAACAGATTAAAGATATTATCATTTGCTAAACTCCTCTCCAGCTTCCACTGATTAACTGCCATCAGCTCGATTCTCTTTCTACACCTCTCCACTCCCATGCTCTCTGATCTATGCACTGCTTGAAAACTGTCAACACACGTCTGCTTTTTCCTTATTGGAAGCTGCTACCACCTCACCCTTCTGCAACACTGGTAACAAACTCCTTTTATTTACTCCTGACATTCTACGCACAGCTGACCACAAATGCCTTACTGGAGTTTCAGGGCCTAACGTACCACAAAACTTCCTCCAACTATTCCTCTTTGTGTCCTTTACAACTCGTCTTGCTACTGCCCTTAGCCGCTTGAACTCCATTGCATTGACCAAAATTGGATATTTTTGATAGACTATATTCCTATTCCTTACAGCTTCATCACATTCTTTATTCCACCAAGGAACAGACATACGGGACCTAGGTTCCTGCTTCACAGGAATAGTACAATAAGCTGCCTCATGAATCATGAGACTAATGGAAGTATTCCAACTATCTACAGAACCCTCACTATTAACCTCTCCAACTAAACTTTGAGCCTTCTCTTGGAATTTATCCCATTTAGCCTGAGAAAAGTTATATCTAGGCACTTTCTTTTCCACTTCTCTCCTCAAATCCCTACCAAACCTACATAAAATTGGATAATGATCACTACCCAGTGTATATCTATCCATTACATCCCATTCACCAATTCTTGCTAAGTTAGATGAAACAATTGATAAATCTATGCGGCTGCAGGTGTTTCTCACAATATTATACCTAGATGGCCTTCCATCATTTAACAATACCAACTCATACTTATGTAGAAATTCTTCAACAATACCACCATTTTTATCCCTGTGATCACTACCCCATAAAGGATTATGCGGATTAAAATCTCCAATCCCTGTAACGGGACACCTTACCTTCTCCATTATCTCATCAAAATCTGACAATATCAAGGGTTGACAGGGGCTATAATAATTTATTACAGTAATAGAATTCTGACTGCTGCAAACCTCCACAGCCAAAACCTCAAGATTAGAATTAATGTCAACTTTCCTATACTGCAGCCCAGTCATAACAAAAGTTGCACAACCCCCACCTGATCTATCAGACCTATCTAATCGCACACAATCATAATCTGGAATTACAAAATCTAGACAGGGCTTTAACCATGTCTCTTGGATACATATTAATTCTGGTGCTTCTTTAAATTCATCAACAAATCTCTTTAACTCTTGACCATTTCCAATCAGACTCTGGGCATTCCATTGAAGTATATAAAACATTGTGTTAATGAGGATCATCATCATCCACATTACTGACATACAACATACTACTAGCTCTCGACAACTGTGACCTCTCCATACACTGACTCTCCGTCATGTATTGATGCAACTTTTCTGGCAACTGCTTTACACTAAGGAACCTCTCAGCTGCCCCCACCACTAACCTGAGGATATCTGACCGGTTAGCTGCTTTCTTAGCTCCTACCAACACATCAGAAACAAAAGACAGAAATGACTCCTTATTAAAAATCAACGTCAGATGGAAAAGCCAATGGCAAGTTTGGCACAGTGATCTGGCTTCCTAGCACCACTCTAGTCCCAGCGCTCACATCTCCGCGTTCTCTAGCCACCCTTTGATCTGCCTCTGCATATGACACGTTGTTCTGATCCTTCACTTCCTGCACGCGCTTCACCTGAACAACGCGCTCACAACCATGAAACCATGCTGCATGATCCCCATCACAGTTAGGGCACTTAGGATCCTCTGCCTTGCAATTTTGTATTGCATGATCTCCACCTCACTTTGCGCACTTTCTTTTACCCCGACAAGACCCAGCAACATGTCCAAACCTCTGACAGTTATAGCAGCGCAACGGTGGTTTAATGTACTCCCTCTCTTGATGCGCCATATTCCCAAGAAACACTCTCTGAGGCAGTACTCCATCTTTGAACGTAAGCAGGACTGGCGGGTCTCCGACTCCATTCCTACTCTTAAATCTCACAACATCAGTTACCTGGGCCCCCTTAACGTTTTCTAAAATCTCCTTCTCAGACAAGCCAGCATAGATCCCATACACCACTCCCTTTATTCCCTGCTGTCTCCCTCTAGGGACCAAACTCTCCACCTTGACCACCAATTTCCCCACACCCCTAGCATCATTAAACTGTTTTCTGTCTTAGCAACAAACTCTTAACATCCCATTATACAGAATCTTGGCCTGAAAATCCTTGCATATCTGGCTCTCCAAAGTGGTGGTAATTTTTAATGGATTCACTGCTCTAAATCCTGCATCTCCTTGATTTGTTCCTTTAACTTTAAACAGCACGACGAATTCTTAAATAATTCTAATTCTTCTACCTTTATTTCCGTCGTCTTCTGACACCCACCACCCTTAGCCCCACCATTTCCTGAAGCCATGGGCCTCTAGAACCCCTCCTTACTTAACAATAATCTAATTCTATTAATACTAGCCCTACTACTAATGAAAGAAATGGGGGAAAAAAAATAACATCCACCCTCCAACTCAGCTCTTGCTGTCTCTCCTGTCCTCCTGCTGGTTCTCCTGCAAAAAACCGATCCATCTCTTGCCGTCGCGAGCCTCCCGCCATCCTGGCTTTCCCGCCGGTGCGCGCCCGGGGGGAGGGGCTGAGGCGGCCGCGGCTGGGGGGAGGGGCCAGGCGCGGAGAGCGGCGCAGGCGCACAGTCCGAGACAACAGGTGGGGTGGGGGGGAGGGGAGGCGCGCGCGGACGTTGACGTTGACGTTGACGGCGAGCACGAGCCCCGCGGCCCCTCCCCCCGGCGGCGGGAAAGCGAGGATGGCGGGAGACTCGCGACGGCTTTTGGCGCCTTTTCCCGCCGAGGGCCGGAGTTGTCCACGTGACCCGCGCTCTGGGTGGAGCCGCTCCGCTCACGTGAGGCGCCGCCAACGGCCGGGGGGGGGGGGGGGGGGCTATAAATAGCGGGAGCGGGAGAGAGAGGCGGCGATTAGTTGGGAGGTTGAGGTGAGGGTTGGGACGTTTAGCTGATGCGAGGTTTATTTCAGGTGACTTTAGCTGAGGTGAAGTTTAGTCGTGAGGTGGGAGGTTTAGTTGAGGGGCGAGGTTTAGTGAGGTAAAGTTTAGTCGAGGCAAGGATTTAGTCGTGATGTGAGGTTTAGTTGAGGAAGGTTTAGTTGGGATCAGGTTGAGCTGAGGTGAGGTTTAGCTTCCTCTTGTGTTTGAGGCAGCAGAGGTTATGTGACGACCTCCAGGCGCTGTAGCCAGTTCAATGTGCTGTTGTCGAGGGCCGTGAGGTCTCCCCCTCCACCGGGGGGGCGGAGGACAGTGCAGTCAAAAATGAAGTGTTGCGCTGTTAGCTGGTCTGCTCCACACATGCAGGCTGCAGGTGAACACAGCCCCTGGCGATGCATGTTGGCGTTGAACCATTGCTTCAGCATGTTGAGACAGAGGTTTTGGTGAGGTGAGGTGAGGGGTTTAGTCGAAGCGAGGTTTAGGTGTGAGGAGTAGTTTATCAGTGAGGAGTGAGGTTTAGTTGAGGTGAAGTTTAGTTGATGTGAGGTTTAGTTGAAGTGAGGGGTTTAATTGAAGCAAGGTTTAGTGAGATATGAAATGTGGTTGATGTGTGGTTTATCTGAGGTTATGTTTGGTCGAAGTGGTTGAGGGGTTTAGTACTTCTTAAGCCCTTTGCTTCTTTAGGGAGCATAGGCCATTTGCAAATATCCTCCACATCACTTGGTTGTTGGCAGTTATTTGGAGATCTCCCCAGTTGAGTCCACTCTCAGACATTTCTGTCTGGACTCTTCTCCAGCTGTTTCCTGTCTGGACACCTCTTTTCCTATTTCCTTGGGGGTTCCATTTCAGGTGATTTTGTGGCAGGTTTCAGCAGCAGCGGCTTGGAGTCGCCTGTCTTCGAGAAGGACTGGTGGTTGCCCATCTTCAGCAGGATCTCAGTGTCGGACTGAGGGGGTGGAGGGCTGCTGGCCATCCATGTAGCTGTAGTGCCAGCTGCAACTCTGGGGCTGCCCCGCCAGCCCAGGGACACCTCCGGACAGGGACGGGACACTGGGGAAGGGACAGGGATGGCCCAACAGCACCTGCAGCGATGGAGAGCCGACCCCGACTATGGACGAAACGCAAGCCTGCACACAATGCAGCACAACCGTTGCATAGACTGTTTTATAGCTTGTAACCTATGACCTGGGCATGTGCAGTCGGAATACTGAACTCACTTATTCGGCTGTGGGGACACAACGTTAAGCAAAGTAAAACGAAATAGTCTGAACAACATCCTGCGCACACTGTTCCGATCACTGCAGTTGCTGTTCGCTCGGTTCAATGTTTCTTCTGCAGATTCTGACAACAGATCGTAACGTAATGAACAAGTGAAAACAACCGTCAGCCAAATGGAACAGTCTGTGGTTGTGACACGCAGGACAAGAATCACAGCACACAACGGAGTTGTGAGCAAGAAATTAGCAAACAGATAGATATAATTAACCTGCTCCAGATCCACTGCTGCCATGCCCACCAGATAGTGAGTGATGCATTTAGAGAGATCACATTTACCCAGAGAAAATAGCGCAATCGCCATTATAGTAAATTAAAAGAAATGTGAAAAGAAATAATTAAATTCAAACAGTCATGTATTGTTCAGTGTACCTTGACTTTCGTGGGATGAATGATGGCCCGAATTGGGCAGTGTATACTTCCATCTTTATCTGATCCATCTTAACGCATGAGGTTTTGGATCTGACCCCCAAGCATAATAATTATTGTAATGGGATTGGCAAATTGCTGGAGATGCCACATGCAGTGGAATAGTTTCTGTTCATTTTACTTTTCTTTCCGTCATAGTCATAGTATGGCAAAAAGCCCTTTGGCGCAACTTGCCCACACCGGCCAACATGTCCCAGCTACACTGGTCGCACCTGTGCTTGGTCCATATCCCCCCAAACCTGTCCTATCCATGTTTCTGTTTAACTATCTTATAGTATGGGATAGTCCCAGCCTCAACCACCCCACCTGGCAGCTTGTTTCTAAAACCCACCACCCTTTGTGTGAAAAAGTTCCCCTCAGATTCCTATTAAATCTTTTCCCCTTCACCTTGAACTTATGTCCTCTGGTTCTCGATTTTCCCCCACTCTGGGTAAGAGACTGTGTGTCTATCCGATCTATTCATCACATGGTTTTGTACATCTATAAGATCGCCCCTCATCCTCCTGTGCTCCAGGGAATAGAGACCCAGCCTACTGAACCTCTCCCTATAGCTCACACCCTCTAGTCCTGGCAACATCCTCGTAGATCGTCTCTGAACCCTTTCAAGCTTGACAATATCTTTCCCATAACATGTTGCCCACAACGGAACACAATATTACAAATGCTGTCTCACCAAAGTCTTATAAAACTCCAACGTGACCTCCCAACTTCTATACTCAATACTCTGGCTGATGACGGTCAATGAGCCAAAAAGTCTTTTTGCCCAGCTTATCTACCTGCGACTCGACCTTCAAGGAACCATGCACCTGCATTCCTTGATACCTCTGCTCTTCAACACTCCCCAGAGGCCTACCATTCGCTGTGTAGTTCCTGCCCATGTTGGACGTCCAAAAATGCAACAGGTATCACTTCTCTATTCAATTATATTTTAATATAATTTAGAAATTAGATACTATAGAAGGCCTTTTGATGTAACTGAATGCTACAGGTTCCCAAATTATTGGAGGAACGGAAGAAAATGACTACATTTACATTTCACGCTGCCTAGACAAAGACAAGCATAATCAAGGAGTCGCATCTTGCTCACTTATACCTCCACTCCATCGGACAAGAAGTGCAGAAGTGAAATAAACGCGTATGTTCAGATTCTGGGATAGTTTCTTCCTAGTTGTTATCAGCAACTGAACCATCCCATCTGCAAGTAGAGCATGGTCCTGGCTTGCTATCTACCTCATTAGAGACCATCGGTCTATCTTTATTTGGACATTACTGGATTTTAAATTGGAATAAACGTTGTTCCCTTCATTCAAATGTCTCTACAGAGTGAACGGCTTGATTGTAATTGTAATATATTTTTGATGACTACGTATCACGTAACAAATAAAAGCTTTTTACTGTACCTTAGTACACGTGACAACACACTAAACTGGCAAACTAGACTATCAAGTCATATGATCCAGAATAAGTTGAGTCGTCAAGCTATGGACGGTGCATCTTCCCGAAGCATCTTGCCTTCGAGGCGCCACTGGATTCGTGACCACATATCGGAAGAGCTGAAACGTGGGCGGCACGCGAGTGATGAACAGTGGCTATCGTCCAATCAGGCATGATCACTAAAATAATGTTCGGACTAAAATCACAGAAAATTGAAAATAATGAATGGTAACAAAATCGTAGAGATAGATGGCAAACCGATAAAAACATGAAAAAAATGTACCGAACGGTAACAAATCTGAGACGCTATACTTCCTCTTCCTTTTGGGGGATGAACTGATGTTCCTGTGAAAAGTGCAAGGGATCAGTGGTGGGGAAAAGGTTGCAGACACTGAAGACGATAAACGATTGTTGATAGGAGATAAAAATAAGAGACAGATACAACTATTTTTTGAAAGTAGATAATTATTGATTATCCCTATTATGTTTATCAATTTTAAGAGAGGATCGAAGAAAATTGGTTACCTATGTCAATGGAACATGGAATTACGCTGACAAAGGCAACATTCCAGACATAGGTCCTTTAAAATGACGATGACATTTGGTAAGTAATTGTACCAATTTATTAAACCTTAAAATGTGAATAACTTAAAATATAATAACAATTTAAATGCTAAAGATGCGATTTATTCAGTCCATTCTTTCTTGTTGACTCTTGTGTTCTGCAGCCGGGGAGGGGACAGCTTCACTCGGGGGCAGGTGGGGGGTGCACCTGCAGCCAGGGGAGGGACATGACCTCAGGCGGGGGCCGGTTGGGGGGCAGAGCTTCCTGCAGCAGGGGGAAGAGTGCGACTTCAGGCCAGGGCTGTCGGGGGCCAGTGGGGATGGGGGGGTAATCCAGCACTCCATCTCCCCCTCTCCCCCCCACCCCCCCCCCATCCACTCTTCGCGGCTCTCTGGCGACACACCAGGCTGTGCACGCCACATGAAAGAAGAAGATTAAAGATGAGATTTATTCAGTGCATTCTTTCTTATTGCATCTCTTGTTGCATTCTGCAGCCGGGGAAGAGGACAGCTTCAGGCAGGGCCTGTCGGGGGCCAGTGGGGAAAGGCGACAACTGCTGCCATGGCCTTCTGCTGCTGTGGTCTACCACTGCTGCGGCCTACTGCTGTCGTCCCTATCGCTGTCGTGGCCTATTGCTGCTGCTCCCCAGTGGCTTCAGGCGGGGACCGGTGGGGGGGTGGGGGGAGGAACATCTTACAGAGGGGGACGGATTCGGGGGGGGGTCTGTTGGGGGCATTGGGGTTTGGGGGGAAAGTGTCCTACAGCCAGGGGAGAGAGACGGATTCGGGCGGGGGCTACCCTGGCCTATCGCCGATGTGGCCTACTGCTGCCATGGTTGGGGGGGAGGGGGTATGTGGTGGGGGGTGTTTGTGGCAGGGGGTGTGTGGGCAGGGCAGGGAGAGGGGTGTTTGGTGAGGGAGGGGGGTGTTTGGTGGGGGAGGGTGTTGTCGGCAGGGGGAAGTGGTGTGGGGGGTTGGCGTGTGTGGGGGAGTGGGTTGGTGTGGGGGGCGGGGGGTTGGTGTGGTGTGAGGGGAGGCGGTGGTCTGGTGGGGAGGCGGATGTTTTGGGGGGTGTAGTCTGAGTGGGTGGGGGGGTCTATGGTGTGAGAGGTTGGGGTGTGGGGGGTCTGTGGTGTGAGAGGTTGGGGTGGTTGTGGGTGGCTGGCGTGGGTGGGGTCATGTGGCGTGGGGGGTGTGGAGGATGGGCTGGGGTGCTGGTGTGGGAGGGGTTACGTGGTGGGTTGGGGGAGGGGTGGTGTGAGCGGTTCGGTGGTGTGGGGGGTGGTGTGGGGGATAGTGTGTTGTGGGGGGTGTGTGTGGGTGGGATGGTGTGGGGTGGGGGGGAAAGGGCGGTGTGGGGGGGGGGTGGGACTCCACTCACCGGCCGCGGCACCACAGAGCACATCCCGACTCCATTCTTGCAGACTCAATCAGTGGATCAAAGTTTGACTAACTCTTTGAAAACGGGACCGGGCAAGTGCCTGAGATGTCAGTCGGAGAGCGCTTTTGAACGAGTGACCATAGTTATATTAGATTTTACATGGTTATTGAAAACGACCTCACGTTCAAGTTAGAATTTGAAGCAAGGCGATCTTCAATGGTATTGGACAGGAGCCTGCAATCTCTTACTGGAGTGAGTTGTTACACAGAGAGTGGTGGGTGCCTGGTATATGTTGCCATGGGTGATGTTGGAGACAGATACGATGGTGTTTTTAGATCGATACACGGATAAGAGAATGAAGTGATATGGATCACGTGTATGCAGACGAGATTAGTTTCAGTTTGGTATTATGTTCGTCATGGATGTTGTGGGCTGGAGGGCCCATTCCTGCACTACGTTGCTGTGCTTCTGTTGTATGTTTGTGACAAAGGAATGTCTGGCAGGTGGACGATCTTTCTGGGTGAAACAGCGAGAATTTAAGACATCTGTGTTCCTTTTAGAGTGAATAACAAGGCAGGCTGTACCAGAAAGACCTGGATTACACTGGTGGTGTGGGGTGGGTGGGGGGAGGTGGGGTGTGGGGGGTTGGGGTGGTGATGTGATGACGTGGGGTGGGTGGGGTGGTGGGGGTAGTGTGCGAATGTGGGTTGGTGGTGGGTGGGGTGGTGTGGGGGTAGGGTGGTGTTGGGGGTGTTGTGGGTGGGGTGTGAGGGGTTGGTGGTGTGGGGGGTGGGGTAATGTGGGGGGAGGGGGGGTGGTGTGTGGGTGGAGTATGGTATGGGGGGTGGAGTGATGTGGGGGAGTGGTTTGGGTGGGGGGGTGGGGTGGGGTGGTGTAGCGGGGGGTGGTGTAGCGGATGGAGTGGTGTGCGGTGGGGGCGGGGCGGTGTGGTGCCGTGGAGCAGGGAAGTGGTGGTGTGGGAGGGATGATGGTGGGAGGGGTTGGTGTTGGGGGGAGGGGGTGGTGTGTTGGGGAGGGGGTTGGGGAGGTTGTGTGGGGGGAGGGGTTCTGTGGAGTGGGGATTTGGTGTGGGTGTGGGGCAGGTGACAATGCGGTGTGTGGTGGGGGGGTTTGGTGGGGGGTTGGGTGTGGGGGTGTTGGGGGGTGATGTGGTGTGCGGGGGGTTAGGGTGGTTTGGGGTAGTGTGAGGGGTTGGGTGGTGTGGCAGGGGTAGTGTGTGGGATTAGTGTGGTGTGGGGGGTTAGTGTGCGGTGGGGTGGTGTGGGGGTGTCAAGTGGGGAGGAGTGGGTGGGGGAAAGGGCGGTGTGGGGGGGGGTGGTGGGACTCAACTCAGCGGCCACCGGCTACGGCACCACACAGCACATCCCAACGCCACACAGCGGCTTTCTCGACTCCGCACAGCGGCTTTACCGACTCCACTCTTGGCGACTCAATCAGCACTTCTGGACCCATCCCCGCCTCCGGGGTTTTATTCTCCAGTGGGTGCCGGAAAGGGCGTTACCTTCATGGTGACTGACAGGCGAGTAGACCAACCTGCTGATCTCACGATTTTTTTTTAAGCCCTCATAACTTATGTTTGATTCCACCATTCGGAACAAAACTTGGTGCACTTGGAGGAGAGGAGAATAGTGACTAAGGTGGTGAAAACTTCCTAGCGATAAAGGGTACCGTTTTTGGGCAAATCTTTTTAAAAAAAGCAAACCGGAAGTGGTCAAGATGAGAGTTTTAGTAATAGTACAGAAGATATTAGATGTTCAGTCACTATACACCTCCATCCCCCAGCAGGAAGGTCTTAAAGCCCTCTGCTTCTTCCTCGACCTTAGAATCAGCCAATTTCCATCTGCCAACACTCTCCTCCGCCTGACACTCAAAGCTCTAAGGGCTTAAATGGAGTGGAATTTGCTCTCTGTGTTCAGAAAATGTCCTTGAGTTAATATGTAAAGATGGATCAAAGTTTGACTAACTCATTGAAAACGGGACCAGGCAAGTGACTGAGATATCAGTTGGAGAGTGACCTGAGTTATATTAGATTTTGCATGGCTATGGAAAAGGACCTCACGTTCAAGTTAGAATTTGAGGCAAGGCGAATTTCAATGGTATTGGGCAGGAGCCTGAAAACTCTTACTGGAGCGAGTTGTTACATAGAGAGTGGTGGGTGCCTGGTATGTGTTGCCATGGGTGGTGTTGGAGACAGATACAATGATGATGTTTAAGAGGTTTTTAGATTGATACATGGAGAAAAGAATGAAGTGATATGAATCACGTGTATGCAGACGAGATTAGTTTCAGTTTGGTATTATGTTCGTCATGGATGTTGTGGGCTGGAGGGCCCATTCCTGCACTACGTTGCTGTGCCTCTGTTGTATGTTTGTGACAAAGTAATCTCTGGCAGGTGGATGATCTTTCTGAGTGAAACAATGATAGTTTAAGACATCCCTGTTCCTTTTAGAGTGAATAACAAGGCTGGCAGTATTAGGGAGACCTGGATGACATGAGACAGAGTATGGGGAAACGGGAAAGAGAGAGTATAGTGCACCTCAAAGTGCTACACAGACATTTATGTGTAGAGCCGTAGATCTCCTGTGAGAGGCCCTTATTGAATATTTTGGCTGCTTTACCATGGAGAAAGTCATGAAGACTAGGGATTAGGCAAAAATTAACGGTGATGTTTTGCCGTTAGTCCGCATTGCATCAGAGAAGCTGGTTGTCATGCGTGAAGGTGGATAGATCTCCGGGGCCTGATCTAGTATATGTAAAGCACAGAGGGAAGCCGGATAGATAAGCACCGTTGTTAGCCAGAGTGAGGTGCCGCAGGATGGTAGATGGCTGATGTTGTTCCTTTATTTAAGTTTGGGTACAAAGAAAAACCTGGGAACTATGAACCAGAAAGCTGACTAATCTGTGGTAGGTAAGCAGGGCTCGAAATTAGCGGTTGCCCGGGTGCCAATGGCAACTTGCAGTCCCGATGGGCAACCTAAAAGCCATGCCATTTTGCCCGGCTTGGCAAGCAACCGGGACACCCGTCCGCCATCCGTGTGCGGGTCTCGGCTCTCGGCTCGGCGCCAGCTCTCGGCTCTTGGCTCTCGGGTCTCCGCCTGGGTCTCGGGTCTCAGGTCTCCGCTCGGGTCTCGGGTCTCTGCTCGGCATGGCCGCCGCCAAGCACATCATCGTGCACATGCGCACTGCCACGGCAACTGGTTGGTGTCGGCCACTTTCTCCTTCCCTTTGCATTGTGGGAGTTCTGGCCGCCATTGCTGTCCGGTCGCTGCCTTACCGTGACCGCTGAAAAACAATGCAGAATCACTCCCTGGAGCTGGAGTAACTCTTGCTTCTTGGTTTCCTGGTCCTCCAAAAATATTCAAAATGGAATTTAAACTGGTGGACCTACCACCACCACCAAACTCTGGAAAAATAACAGCCTTTTGCATTTTATCTGTTTATTTATTGTGTGTGTATTTGTGTGGTCTATAGTATATAGACACACTGAACTTTTTTCTCCTGTTCTGTATTATGCTTACATATTCTGTTGTGCTGCAGCAAGCGAGAATTTCATTGCCCTATCTGGGACACATGACAATAAAACTCTCTTGACTTGACTTAAGCAAAAAAGAGTTCTTTGGGGAAAAAAAGCTACCTTAAATTTAGTTGCATCTGGTTGGCACCTATGGGAGGGTGAAGACTATTCCATTCTTTAATTGTGCCGGGCAACTCCATGGAGCAGCCAGCATCTTTGGATAGAAAACATTGACGTTTTGGGTAGAAACCCTTCTTTACATTTCCTCTGGTTTTGGTGTTTTCAGTTTAATTTGAAGATACAGCGTGGAAACAGGCCCTTCGGCCCACCGAGTCCACACCGAGTCCACACCGATCACCCATACTTTGGTTCTATCCCACACATCAGCGACATAGGTCAAGAGTGTTTTATTCTCTCACATCCCAGTTAGAACAATGAAATCCTAATGCCCCTGTCCTACTTGGGAAACCTGAACGGAAACCTCTGGAGACTTTGCGCCCCACCCAAGGTTTCCGTGTGGCTCCCGGAGGTTTTTGTCAGTCTTCCTAATGGTCGAACGTGGTTTCTGTTTTAAAAATCGGTAATTTTCTAGTCGGAGCCGGTTGTGATGCTAGTTGAAGGTGGTTGCTGGAGGACAAAAACCTCCGGGACCCACACGGAAACCTTGGGTGGGGCGCAAAGTCTCCAGAGGTTTCCATTCAGGTTTCCTAAGTGGGACAGGGGCATTACTTGCAGCAGCATAACAGAATATGTAAACATAGTACTCTGTAAACAATTCCGGATCTCTGGCAATGTTAGGCAGCAAATTTATGGCCAATGTGCTGCCCCAATAGCCTTGAACTGAATTAAAACATACAGTGGCTGTAAGGGGGACATAGCGTCACTTAGAGATTTAAGACTGAAAATGGATAGTTTCTTTTTTTTTTAGTAACCAAAGTTATCAACATATAACTTTTTGTGTGATGGAAAATAAAATATAGTGCACAGCTGGTGGACTTGCTGCCTCACACGCCAGAGATCTGTGTTCGATCCTGTTCTTGGGCACTGTCTGTGTTGAATTTGCACATTCTCCCTGCAAGCATGTGGGTTTGATGGCATGGGTTTGAGGTAGTGGATACTAATGAGATATTTAACGGACAATATAAGGTAGCAGAGAGTGATGGTGGAAAAATGGTTTTCAGACTGGTGGCCCATGACTAGTGTATTTCAAAAATCCGTATTGGGTCCATGTTAGCTGGCAATGTATTAGACATGGTCAGTAAGTTTGCAGATTACAATAAAGTAGATGGTATTTTAGACAGCAAAAAGTTTGCCATGAATTGCAGCGAGATCTTGATCAACTGGGTAAGTTTAGCAGAGGAAAAACAAATGGAATCCAGGCAAGCATGAGTAATTGCATTTAGGAAAGTCAAACCAGAATAGGATTTTCCGAATGAATGGTTGGAAGGGGCAAATATTGTTGAGCAGATGGACCTTGTAATACGTACATAGTTCCCTGTACGTGGTAACATACGTGGGCAGCTCTTGGCATGCTTGTAAGGACAGTGTATGCAGAATTTCGACGTCATGTTGTAGTAGTACAAGGTGTTGGTGAAGCTCCACTTGGTTACCATGGATGAGTTTGGCCGAGCGGCCTGTTTCTATGCTGTATGATTCAATTACCTTATTCTGCAAGTGTCAGTTGTGGACAGAACTAACCATGGATACAACATTTTGTACACTTGATCTCTGCCAGTGTACAGAACAAAGAACAGTACTGCACAAGAACGGGCCCTTCGGCCCACAATTCTTGTGCCGAGCATAATGCTAATTTAAACTGATCTCATCTGTCTGTATATGATCCATATCCCGCTATTCCATGCCCTTCCATATGTGCCGATCTAAAAGCTTCTTGAATGCCACTATCGTATCTGCTTCCACCATCACCCCTGGCAATACGTTCCAGGCCCCGCTACTCTCTGTGTAAAAAGATTGCCTGGAAACATCTTCTCACCTTATACCTATGCCCCTCTCACCTTATACCTATGCCCTCTAGTGTTGGACACTTCCATCTTGCAAAAGAAGGTTCTGACTGTTTAGCCTACCTTTGCCTCTCATAATTATATATACTTCTATCAAGTCTTCCCGCAATTTCAGGCAGTCCAGCATTTTAATCCAGGCAGCATTATAGTAAACCTCATATGCACCCTCTTCAAAGCCCCACATCCTTCCTGTAATGGGGAGATCTCTACTACATGCAATACTTCAAATGAGGCTTAACCAAAGTCCTATAGAAAAACCTTTTTACCCCAGAGAGTTGTGAATCTGTTGAATTCTCTGCCTCAGAAGGCAGTGGAGGCCAATTCTCTGCATGCTTTCAAGAGAAAGTTACAGCTCTGAAATACAGCGGAGTCAGGGGATATGGTGAGAAGGCAGGAATGGGGTACTGAATGTGGATGATCAGCCATGATCACAGTGAATGGTGGTGCTGACTCGAAGGGCCAAATGGCCTACTCCTGCACCTATTGTTTATATTCTTTATAACTTTCTGACTTGTCTACTCAATGCAACTAGCAATAAAGGCAAACATAGCATATGCGATATTTACCACCCTATCTACTTGTTCTGTCACATTCAGCGAGCAATGAACTTGAACGCCAAGATCCCTCTGCACATCAATGTTGTTAAGTGACCTATCATGACTGCATATACCCTTACATTCAACCTCCCAAAGGTTGGTGGTGGATGTGTGGGTGATTCTCATGTTTCTCAGGTCCAAATGTATGTCCCTATGAATCAGCTCAGTCAGGAAGAACCAAAAGGCAGGACCCACACAGGATTTATCAGGATTGCGTTCCATTGCCATTGCTCTGACAATTTTACCAACTAATCACCATCATCCTGTAAAACAAGACATCCCTCCTCACTGTCAGCAGCCCCAGAAGGTTTGTCATCTGCAGTCTATTTCCAGTGGTCTCCTTGATCAGCAAGGATTTACACAGCAAGATCATAGAAAGGAGCAAGATAGATTATGAGGTATAGTATGTAATGGAGCGTAACGACTTCCTGTTTCATTAACATACCACACGCCAATGGAAAACTAATAACCATCTCTGGAGAGAAGATCGCGACCTGAAACGTCACCATATCTTTTTCTCCAGAGATGCTGTCTGATCCGCTGAGTTACTCCAGCTTTTTGTGTCTATCTTTGCTATGAATCTATTCAGCTTCCTTCAGTTTTAGTATCGGGCTTACGCGGGTATAGGCTTGTGAAATTGACAAGATCTTGCTGCTTAAAAAATGCATGGATATAAAAAGTCATACTGTACCTCTAAAAATTAGAGTAAAATTAAAAATTAAATCTATTAGAATTTTAGATTTCAAGACCTGGATGATTATTTTTGGAAGCGATGATCTACCACAGTGCTTGGGGTTTAGAGGCTGGCATCTTTCTATATCTTGTTTTTCTTGCTCTCTCTCTCTCGTTGTATCTCTCTGTCTCTCTTTGACTAGGTTTGCTGGTGCTGGAGTAACTCAATGGGACAGGCAGCATCACTGGAGAGAAGGAATGGGTGACGTTTCGGGTTGAGACCCTTCTTCAGACAATCACAAGTACTCTCACCAACGAGAGTTCAGTCTGAAGAAGGGTCTCACTGAGTTACTCCAGCAACAGCAAACCTAGTCAGGATCGAACCAAGGTCTCTGGTGCTGCAAGACAGCAACTCTACCATAGCACCACTGTGCTGCATAAAACTATATGCCAAATTTTAAAGTGCTAAAATAGTTGCTGAAACAAGTGGCTATGAATCTATGTGTAGGAAGGAAAGGGGGAGCAGACGGGACTGGAGCGGTCTCACAATGGTCGCTGGTCGTTCGCCGCCGAGATTGGATTCTCCGCTTTCCATTTGACGAAATTTCCAGTGCCGAGCCGTTTCCAGTCCCTCCGAAAATTGCATCCGGTTGGACACCCCCGCCGGCCATCCACTGCTCCTATAAAGATGCAATGGTGCAGGAAGGGGCGGGCCGTCCTGCGGAGTGACAGGTGGAAAGGCCAACCCACGCAGCGCTGGACAGCAGGAGAGGAGATTTTACATGCTTCTGTCAAGTCTGCCACTTTGTTTGGTGGCAAGGTGATAGACATTTGAACAGAATCGATAGTGAACCCCAAATAATCCATGGTAGTGGAGGGTCTCAATTTTGATTTATCTGGATGAATGATAAATCCCAGCTTTTGAAAAAGATGCTTTGTGGCTGATACCGCCAATGTAGCCAACTCTAAATTTTCCCCTACAATGAGAATATCATCAAGGTAGGCCATAACAATATGGTTTTGTTTCCCCAAATGTGCCAAAGCTGGTTTTAACAATTTGATAAACAGCCTGGGTGCCAATGATAACCCATTGGGTAAGGCCTTATACTGCCAAAGCTGTCCCATCCAGACAAATTTCAGATATTTCCGATGATGCTTGTGTATTGGTACTGAATAGTATGCATCTTTTAGGTCGATGCAAGCCATGTAGTACCTGTTAGAGATTGGCTGTTTGGCTGTGACAAACATGTCCATTTTGAAATGGGCATATTGAACGGAAGTATTCAGTTCAGTCAAATCTATACTTATGCGGCATCCGCTGTCTTTTTTGTTTTTGGTAAAAATGTTTGATACGAACTCTTGAGATTCTGTCTTCTCATTTACCCCTTTTGCGTTTAATCTTAAAAGGATCAGAGGTAAACGTGCTCCACACATGACAAAACAAGTGCAACCGTCCCCCAACCCGTGATGAGTCTAGACATGCAATGTTTTCGAGGCAACCAGACACACCTACCTCCATGGTTACTGGTGGTGCTGTGTTGGTTGTCTCTTTTGCTTCTTGTTCTGTTGTGTTGCTGCGGTGTGGGGATAGCGCATTTTCCAGAATGGTAAGTACTTGCCTCCAGTTGTCTTTTAAAGTTACGCTGGACGAGCGACGCTTCCTCCCGACTGTCGCTTCCGCAATGCGTTCGACGATATGTCGCTCATGCATGCTTGCGGGTTCTTCATGTAGTCACTCACGTGACTCCGAAGTCAAATTACATAGTTTCACCATCCTCTAGCTAAAGAAATTCATCCTCAATTCCATGCTAGAGATACATCCTTTTATTCTCAGGATGTGCCCTCTGTTCCTAGACTCCCCTCTACTGGACACATCTTCCCACTTGTACCCTGTCTGGGCCTTTGGCTGGATTCAATGAGGTCCCCCCCCTAGTAGTTTTAATCTCCAGTGACTACAGGCCCAGTGCCGTCACACACTCATCATCCCTAATCATCCACGGGATCATTGATATAAACATATGGACAGTCTATAATGCCAGCACATCCTTCCTCAGATATAGGACCATAAAATGCTCGCAATATTCCGCTGGTCTAACCAGCTCCTTATAAAGCTTATATAATTTGTTTTATATACTGGCTGCCTCCACCCACGGACTGGTTGTCTTTTTTTGTTATGTTTATGCAGCCCTGTGTAACTTCATATCCATGACTATTTCATTAGTTTTTCTTATTAAGAACTTTATATAAGTTTGCTGTGAATAGGTGTTTGATGTCATTAGCTGGTTCACATTGATATGTGTTACTGCCCCTTTAAATATTTTTCTGCAGTGTACCTGGTGAACATGTGTGGTGACCAGCGTGCAGCCTGTGTGGATGGATTTAAATGCATTTGATTTGTTAATGAGTTAGATAATTTTTCCTGTGTGGTGATTGGTTGGGGGCGGGAGCTTAGAAATTGTAGGTGATTTTGGTGAGGAGAAGGACAGAAGAAGTCCAGGGCAGGAGGAGAGAGAGACATGTGAAGAACAGAGACTGATAAAACTAAGTTTTGACTGTCCTGCTCGGTCAGTAAACAGCTTAAATATCTTTCCTCATGGTGAGGTAAGATTAAGACTTTAATAAAGACTGTCGCTGTCTGAACTTTGTGATTACGGGCAGAGTGGGGTCATCTCTGGTCAGCCAACTCGCCAGCAACTCGCCACTCGCCCGCCATCTTGTGAGCTTCTGCACTGTGCACTTTTCTGTATCAACTGTATTTGGCCGCAATGCTCTACAGCTTCGACCAGGCCTGCAACGTGGGGTTATTCTTGTTTTGTTTTCATGTTGCCGGCTTGTGTGAGTGAGTGTGTGGGCCCACATAGTAACTAATACTGAAAGGTACTATAAAAAGATTGATTTATTGAGTGGTGTTTGAATATCTGTGAGAAACACCAGTAAAACACCATATTTTTGGTTATTGATATTCTATTTTGTATTTCCCTGACCAACATATTTTTAATGTTAATTAATTGAATAAATGTGAAGGTAATTTATTGGAACATAGTTGTCAGTTGATTTATTTTAATTGTTTCTACAGTAAGGTATACCATTTAATATTTAAATTGAAGGTGCCCTATTGTTCAAATTTAAAGAGTGCATAAATACTTAAATTAGGGGTTAACTAACACCTATAAGGGAATTAAAGTTTATGAACCTGGGGTGCAGCTCATGTAGAGGGCAAAGAAGCGCTATATTTAGAATGTAGAAGGAAGCGGGTAGAGTAATGGGGAAACCATCCTTCAGTCACTTCCTGGTGAGGATGTGGCTATTATCCGAGTCGCGTCCTTGCTCCCCCCCCCCCCCCCCCAGCTGTGGGTGCGGAGCTCCCAACGCGGGCGGCACTTACTTTAACATCGCGGAGTCCTGGGACCCTTTGCCGGGAGACGCCAGCGTGAATCTCCGCCCAGTGTGACCTGTGGACATCAGGAGCCGTGGACTCCGGTGGAAGGTGGCCAATTCAGAGGTCCAAGCCACTGAGGATGTTCTCCCATTCGAAGTCGGTGTTCCATCATTCCCGGCGAGAGGGCATGAACATCGGATCGCCTGTTGCGGCGACTACAGGGTGCTCGGGAGGCCCTGACCATGAGTGAACATTGAACATCAGTGAGGAGGTTGACTGGACTTTGGTTCCTTCCCTCAGTCAGGAACTTTGGTGCCGCTGTGGGGATTTTTGTTTTGTGGACTGCTGTGTTCTGTGTTTTTGTGTGTTTATTATTTTATTTTTGGTATGATTAAGGGAAAGATAATTTTGTTGTCTCTTAATTGAAGACAATGACATTAAATTAAATCAAATCAAATCAAATACTAGTCCTCTCAAAAAGAATGCTAATATCGCATTTACCTTCCCAACTAGCGATTTAACCTGCATGTTAATCTGTTGGGAATCCTGCACCAGCATTCTCAACAATTCAGATTTATTAATCCTCTACTTCGAAAATAGTCTAAACGTTTATTCCTTCTACCAAAGTGCATGACTGTACACTTTGCTGCGCTGTATTCCATCTGCCAAATTCTTTCCCCAATATGTCAACTTATCTAAGTCCTTCTGCAGAGTCTCTGCTTCCTCAATATTACCAATCCCTCTGCCTATCTTCATATTATCTGCAAAGCTGTCCACAATGCCATCAATTCCATCAGATCGATCTTTAACATACAACATGGAAAGTAGTGGACTCAACACTGGCCCCTGTGGAACACCACTCATCACAGGCAGCCAACCAGAAAATACATCCTTTAATTACACTCTTTGCCCTCTGTCAGTCAACCAAACTGTGACAATGAAGTTCACAAGATATAGGAGGAGAATTAGGCCAATCGAGTCCATTCTGCCATTTAATCATGGCTGATCTCTGCCACCTTATCTAATTGTCCTGCCTTGTCCCCAGAACGCTTGACACCCATTCTAAACAAGAACATGTCTATCCCTGCCTTAAAAATATCCACTGACGGCTTCCTCAGCCCTCTGTGGCAATGAGTTTTACAAAGTACCAATGAACATTCCACTGATCACACAGTTTTCACTCTTTGCACCATTTTACCATGTTGATGTCTTTAATACCTCAACTGCTGCTCTGCCCAGGTCTGACCCTCACTGATCCTCAGGGAAAACCCACCCACACTCCCAAACTCAAGTTATAAGCCTTTGCTGAAACTTTCAATCCACCCCACTCACCAATTTTATTTCAGAGTCACGTGAGTGTCTTCGTGAAGACCCCGCCGGGACGCATGCGTGACATATCGTCGCACGCATTTGCTATCGACAAGCTGGGGGGGTGGGTCCGCTCTCTCCACGGCTCCTTCAACAACGCAGTCAAGGTAAGTACACTAACCTTTAGTTGGTTGCGGGATGGAAGGCAAAGGGAAAGGGCAAGGAAAACTTCCCAAGAGCCACAGGACGCCGACAGGCCAGCGGCCACTTTCCCCGGAGCTGCGAGAACCACTGGCAGCATCCGGACGGCCGGGGGTAAAGGTGCGGAAGTTGGGCGCATCTGTGACACCAGCGCCCAACTTATCTCCAGACTGGACGTCCGCACTGGAGCAGGATATCCCAGATCCTGACTTCATTTCCCCCATCTCCCAGGACGAGGGGGAGCAAGCTACGTAGGGACATGCCTCGCACACCAACGGCGGCATCACCCCGTGTGGTCCAGGATCCATGGGGGCCGAGCCGGGTAATGACTGCGCCACAGGGGAGCCCCGCAGCCGTGGCACATCACGTACAGCTACCGGGGATACTTGTCGTACGGCAGGCCAGTAGAGCTACTGCTGCGTCGAGCAGCCCTGTGGGAGCAGGTGCTGCCGACACAACACCACGTCAGGCTGCAGTCCAGGGCACCGGTGGCAGCAGTAGGCGGACGACCAGCTTAGCTCTGGCAGCTGCCGACCATGCATCTGCACAGAGATATATGGTCAGAAGTGGAGGTAAGCCTGCACGGACTTCGGGGAGCCCGGTACTGGGGGCCGGCGTCGACTTATCTCCACTGCCTTCCTACCAGGCAGGTGGACCGCCACAGTCAGCTTGAAGGCTGACTAGCGGAATGTCTGTGTGGGCCTGCAGGTGCATTGCCCACGACGACCTCCCACCAGATCCTAGTCTACACCTGATGGGGGTGTGGTCCGCTGGTGGAAGCCCCGGAGATATTGCAGAGCCTGGGGAAGTCGGCTTGTCCGCCGCGAGTAGCGGGGGCGGTAGCATTTCCCGGTTGGAGCTCTTGGTGGAGCAACTGGTCCAACAGGATATGGATCGGGATGAACAGCAGTCTCAGGCCTCCACAAGTTACACCAGGAGACCACCTAGCATATCATCTTCTCCAGCCAGCCATACCAGAAGCTGCCGGGATACTGAGTTTGATGTCGAACCAGAGATGCTGGGGGCCGTGGATCCAGTCCTAGGTGTGGACCTGCTGGATGTCGTGGGAAAATATGCCACAGCTGCCCACACTGGGGAGCCGATGCACCCCAAACTGACGGGAACCATTGACTATCTGACCACTCACCAGCTTCTGGGTCAGGTAGTCACTGACACCATGGATGCGTTCAAATTGCATCACTTTAAGTGTGCCCACAGTGAATGCTCAAATTTGGGGGAATTTGAATACTACCACCAAGATGCAGGACGTCCGCCTACAGCGAATCCTCAAACTCCTATCGACGGGCAGTACAGCATTTGCCAGGACCCTCGATGGGGATAATGTGCCCAGCGAGCAGCAGGATGCCCTGGCACTTCTCTGCAATGCGCAGTTCGAAATTAACTGCCTTCGTAAGAGCCGAAACTCAACCCGAAATTTGCAGGATTGTGCTGTACGTCCACCACTCTGCCATCTCATCAGCTGTTCGGGAGTGGTCTCGGGGGAAAAAAGTCAAAGACATGGATGAGGAGGCCAAGACCATTGGCCTTATGAAACCACCACCGGCTAAAGTTTACCCATACCAACGACAACAGCCGTATCCTACCTGGAAACCACGCCAGCCGGATAGACCATCAAGGACCTATCCACCTCCACTTCCTCAACAACAGCGGCCTTTTTTAGGACAAGGCCTGCAGAGGCCTGCATGGAAGATGCGGCCACAGCCACGACCAGCTACACCACGTCCCCCCACAACGCCACATACCAAGAACCGCCGTTGACCATGGAGGTAAGGGGGTCTGGTTCATCTCAGGGCGTAGCAATTGTAACCTCACGTAGGAGGACGGGCTGCGGGCATTTCGTGGTGCTCGGGATGCAATAACCACAGACATATTTATTCTACTTTTGTACAATATACCCATTTCAAAATAGAAACCTTTGAAACAGCTAAACAGCTGCTTTACCTGGGGTACTTTATGGCTTGCATCGATTTAAAAGATGTCTACTATACAGTTCCCATCATAGAATCTCACAGGAAGTTCCTAAAAATTGTCTGGAAGGGACAGTTATAGCAATACAAAGCCTTACCCACTGGATTAACCACAGCCCAGACTATTTACCAAATTAGTAAAACCAATATTGGCACTCCTCCGACAAAAGCATATCGTCATGGCATATTTGGACAATATCCTTATCGTGGGACAGACCCTCCAATTGGCAACGCCGGCAGTTCCAGCGACCGAATCTTTATTCGAGACGTTAGAGTTTGTGACCCATCCAGCCAAATCTGCACTAAACCCCTCTCATGTTATGGACTACCTGGGTTTCACCATTGACACAAACCTCACAATCAGTTGTGGTGGCAGATGGGACCCACACGAGTCTACACTCCAGACACAAGGGATAAACTATCTGGAGATGTTAGGGGCCTTCCATGGACTGCGGGCTTACTGCACTACCTCACAGCATTTACATGTCTGTCTACAAATAGATAACACGATGGTGGTGGCTTATATAAATCATATGGGCGGTATCAGGTCATTATCTTGTGACGAATTGGCATACACAATCTGGCACTGGTGCATTGAGAGAAATATTTGGATCACAGCGACCTATTTACCAGGGAAGCTCAATACAGTGGCGGACACCAGGTCACGAGTGTTCAATGATAACATCGCATGGATGTTGAACCCCCAAATTTTTGCTGAAATTATAGCTAACTTTCGCACACCAGATATAGACCTCTTTGCGTCCAGGTTGAACCATCAGATACCAATGTATGTGTCTTGGGACCCAGACCCTGGGGCAGTAGCTATGGATGCTTTTTCTCTCCACTGGAAATGGTTTTGCTACACATTTCCCCCATTCTGACTCATCAGTCGGGTATTGCAGAAAATTCAACTAGATTCTGCAACAGGCATTTTGATCATACCTGACTGGCCTACACAGCCATGGTACCCGATGGTCCTCCAAATCTTGAAACATCCGTGGATTCAGTTTGGTAAAAACCCCAAATTGATTGCTAACCCCATTACGGGGGTAAGTCACCCATGCCATGGTCACCTAAACATGTTGGCCTGCAGGTTCTAAAGAGGCCGCTTATCAAGGTTGGCATCTCAGCGTTGTGCCGAGCATCAACCAGGAGGCAGTACCTCACCCAGGTCAGGAAGTGGGAGGCATTCTGCTCCCGTACCAACACGACCTACAACTCAGCTATGATCCCTGATGTCCTGGAATTCCTAGCAGGCCTTCATTACGATGAGGGCCTCAGCTACAGTGCCATCAACAGCGCCAGGAGTGCACTGTCCTCATACCTAGACATAGGTAGAGGCTCAAACCACCTGGTGTCAAAATTCATGAGGGGAGTGTACAACACCAACCCTCCACGACCCAGATACAACATCACCTGGGGCGTAGGGATAGTACTGACCCTACTGAGGAGCTGGTCTCCTATGACAGAGTTACCACTCAAAGTTCGCCCTCAAAGTGGTGATGCTGATGGCCCTGACTACAGCCCAACGAGTCCAGGCATTGCAGAAGCTGTGGCTGGATAGCATGGTCTCCACCCCTGCTAAAGGTGACTTTCTTTGTAGAGGACCTACTGAAGCATCACAGACCTGGGGCTCATGGGCTGCGGTTAGAATTTCGGGCATAACCCACTGTGCAGACTATCACAAGGTGGTTCAGGGCGGTGTTGGGTGCAGCAGGAGTAGATACTGACATTTTTAAATCTCACTCTACCAGGGCTGCAACCACATCAGCGGCGAGGGCCATGGAGGTAAGCAACCTTCCAACAGTTCTACAACAAACCGCTGGTCGCCACTGCAACGTTCGCGGAAGCCGTGCTGGGAGCAGCTCCGTGAATGTTTGTCCCTGAGTTAGGGGTTTTATGCTTTATTATTATTTGTGTTAATACATATGCATTATTTTTCAGCCTGTTCAGTTTGCAATGCATTAACTACCTTCCTTTATCAGTATTTTGGCAGTGTGATAGCATGGACGTTGTCCAGGGCGTGAAATCACAGAGCTTTGAAATCTTCACGAAGTCAGTCACGTGACTCCAAAATAAAGTAGTAAGTTTAAACGAGAAGTTCGATGGTTGATCTTTATTTTATGAGGAGTTGCAGTGAGGGATTTCGTGCCCTCCGCTCCCAACCCTCTATCATAAGGTCAACTGGTATGTTCTACGTCATTAATCTTACTATCTCCAGTCATGGAGCATTCTGTGATTCCACACTGCTGCTTTGAAGAATGTCGCGCATGCGTGCTGGCGGGGACTTCACAAAATCCCTCACCGCAACTCATAAAATAAAGATCAACCATCGAACTTGGTAAGTTCTCGTTTAATCTTACTATTAAACCCCCTCACTCTTTCAGGGGGCAGCACATTGCTGCTGCAGTAGAGTTGCTGCCTTACAGCGTCGGAGACCTGGCTTCTATCCTGACTGTATGTTTTTATGGGGAGGAGGCAGGCACGGATTATTGATTGGAGACGATCAGCCATGATCACAACGAATGGCGGTGCTGGCTCGAAGGGCAGAATGGCCTCTGCCTGCACCTATTTTCTATGTTTCCATGTTATCCCAGTGATCCCATGGGTTTTCCCAGCATGCTCCGGTTTCCTCCCACTTTCGAAATACATACACGTTTGTTGGTTACTTTGGCTTCAGTAAAAATTGTAAATTGTCCCTAGTGTGTTGGATAGTGCTTGTGTATGGGCTGATCACTGGACTGCGCAGAATCGTCAATCCCAAGGGCCTGTTTCTGTGCTGCATCACTAAACTAAATCCCATGTGGAGAGACAATGAACTGCAGATGCTGGTTTACAAGAAAAGACAAGTACTGCAGTAACTCAGCGGGTCAGGCAGCATTTCCAGAGTGCATTTCCTCAACCATCCTCAATTCAAGGAGGATTGTTGTCCATTGCACAACTATCATCCTCTCCAAAAGCTGGCTGCAGGGACTGGTGATAACGTGTGAGGGGGCTTGGGTACCTGAGGATGTGTCTCCCACTGGGACCAAAGATGATTCCCGGATGGATTCTCCAATTGATGATCCCTGGGTCTGTTCACCTGTGGATGTCTGGGGATCTAGTGCCAAACCCGGATACTTTGTGTACTGTTATAGTGTACTATTTCTATACACTTGCACTGTATCTAAAGTGTGCTGATGTGCAGTAATACGTGTACTGAACTGATGGGAAACATGAATTTCACTGTACCTCGGTACATGTGACAATAGTTCACAAGTTACAGGAGTAGAGTTAGGCCAATCGAGTCTACTCCGCCATTTAATCATGGCTGATCTCTGCCACTTTTTCCCATTTTCCTGCCTTCTCCCCAGAACCCGATCTAATCAAAAACATGTCTATCTCTACCTTAAAAATATCCACTGTAGTGACCTTCACAGGCCTCTGCGGCAATGAGTTTTACAAAGTACCAATGAACATTCCACTGGTCTCACCGTTTTCACTCTTTACACCGTTTTTTCATGTTGTGTCTTCAACTGCTGCTCTGCCCTGGTCTGACCCTCACTGATCACCAGTGAAAACCCACCCCCACACCGAAACGCAAGTTATAACCCTTCGCTTTCAATCCACCCCACTAACCACTTAAACCCCCTCACTCTCAGGGGGCAGCACGGTGGCACTGTGTTAGAGTTTCTGCCTTACAGCGTCAGAGACCTAGCTTCGATCCTGGCTACCTGAGCATGTGTCTCTCACTGGGACCGAAGATGATTCCTGGGTAGATTCTCCAGTCGACGATCCCCGGGTCTGTTCACCTGTGGACATCTGGGGATCTGGAATAATGGAACAGAGACACAACAATAGATAATAGGTGCAGGAGTAGGCCATTCAGCCCTTCGAGCCAGCGCCGCCATTCAATGTGATCATGGCTGATCATCTAAAATCAGTACACCGTTCTTGCCTTATCCCTTCACTCCACTATCTTTCAGTGCTCCATCTAACTCTCTTGAAAGCATCCATGGAACCGGCCTCCACCGCCCTCTGAGGCAGAGAATTCCACAGACTCACAACTCTGTGTGAAAAATATTTCCTCGTCTCCGTTCTAAATGGCTTATCACTTATTCTTAAACTGTGGCCCCTGGTTCTGGACTACCCTAACATCGGGAACATGTTTCCTGCATTCTTCTTGATAGTACAAATCTATGGTATAGAATGCACTATTTCAAATGCACTTCTGACACTGCATTTCAAACAAAAATACATTCCATTCTAATGTTATAAAGAAGGAATGTTAATAGAAATAAGCACACACACACCACTAGAGGCCGCTCTCCCTTATAAGAACAACGAGCATTTAAGGCAAAAGGGCGCAAAATGCTGGAATAATAATGCAGCAGATCAGGCAGCATCTCTTGAGAACATGGATAGGTGACATTTTGGATCAGAACACCTCTTCAAACTGGTGGGGGTAGGAAGAAAGCTGGGAGAGATGAGAGGCAAGATAAAGCCTGGCAGAGCAAACAAGATTTTTGATGGGCAAATGTTTGGAATAAGCAGCATTCTCTGTTTTACCAGAATTTGATTTCTTAGTTTTTGACTATTTTATTTTCGGCTCAAGCGAGGGAACTTTTGCATTACCTCTGGTCCATGCAGAAGCATTCTGCTAATAGGGCACAGTCTGCATAATTCAGCCCTATGTTTCCTCGATTTGGTCACAACTGATTTCAAAAAAAATTAATGAGGGAGCATATGCTCAGTCTGGGCACAGTAGTTATATCCTGACTTTCATCAGCAGCTTCCTTGTCACCAACTTTAAGCGGCATCATGAGTCAATTTAGGGGCATCTAACATCTACACACAAGCAACCTCCCAACCAGAAATCAATGAAATCCGGGTGCCAAACATCTGTTGTTATACAATCTTTAAAAATATATAAAAAGTTTCAATGTCATTTGTAGATTACATCTAAAGACGAGAGTGTGGCAACACCACACAGGCCATCAATCTGCGGGATGCGTATGGCAAATTGGGGACTGGCTCTGTGGAGATAGCAGCATCATCTGGTCCCCCATCACCCACTGTCCATTGGAAACGTTCGTCACTTCACGTGGTTTCCCCCCCACCCGCCCTTTGACTCAGGGTGAATTCAGGGACTGACCATAAAGCACGGAACCATGTCCATTGGACAACCTCGTTCATGCCGACCTATCTGTTGGTCCCATTAGTCCACATGTTGCCCATATTCCACTGAGACTTTATTATCCATGTACCTGTCCAAGTGTCTTTTAAATTTTGTTATTGTATCTCCCTCAACTATCTTTTCTGGCAACTCATTCCATACATCCACCACACTCAATGAAATGGTTGCCCCTAATGTTGCTATTAAATCTTTCCCCTCTCATCTAAAATTTATGTCCTCTGGTTCATGGTTCCCCAACTCTGAATAAAAGATGCAGTGCATTCACCCTATCAATTCTGATCATAACCTAAAGCCTTTTTATCACCCTATCTACCCGTGACTCCACTTTCAGGGAACTCCATATCATTTACTGTGTAGATCCGGTCCAGTTTGACTTCCCTTTTATGAGCCTTGCCTGGTGTTTCAGTGGGAGAGCATTTTGGTAACAATGATCACAGCTCCATAGTTTTAAGAGAGTTATGAATAGGTCTGTCTGGACCTTGGGGAAAGTATTAAATTGGGTTAAGGTACATTACAGCATTATTAGGCAGGAACTATTATAGTGGCAGATTATTATATTGTTCAAGGAATCGCTCTCTCCAGCCACTAGTAGAAGACATGGGGTAAGGCGATAGCATTGTATTAAGCATGGTAGCTCTCCACGAGACATTCAAAGCCGTAGAAAGATAAATCTTCAACAGATAGTCTCTTGATTAATTGTTTCTTTATTGTCGAAATAAAACAGTAAGATATTCATCCAGACTTCTTGATCAGTACATTTTAATCTTACATGCAATAAAACTTCAGCATGTAGCTCTGACCAATGTTAGATAGCTCCACATGTTGGAAAGCTCTGACCCATGGGCGAAAGCTATGCCATCCCACCATCTCAAGGGGAGACGAGGCAGCCTACAGAGAGGAAGTCCTGAAGTTGACAACCTGGTGCTCAGTAAACAACCTGGTTCTGAACACCAAGAAAACCAAAGAGCTCATTGTCGACTTCAGGAGGCACAGCACCGACTTAGCTCCCTTATACATCAACGGTGAGTGTGTGGAGAGGGTCTACACCTTCCGGTTTCTCGGCGTCCTTATCTCCGCTGACATCTCCTGGACAGATAACATCACAGTGGTCATCAAGAAGGCTCAGCAGCGGCTGCACTTCCTGAGGGTCCTCAGGAATCACAACCTGGACTCCAACCTGCTGCTGACCTTCTACCGCTCATCCATTGAGAGCCTGTTGACATACTGCATTGCAGCAATGGTACGGCAGCTGCACCATGGCAGATAGGGAGAGGCTTCAGAGAGTAGTTAGGGCAGCACAGAAGATCATTGGCTGCCCTCTCCCCTCTCTGCTGGACATTTACACCTCCCGCTGCCTCAGCAGCATTTCCAAGGACAGCTCCCATCCTGCATTTGGCCTGTTCAACCTGCTGCCCTCAGGGAGGCGCTATAGGTGCATCAGCACAAGGACAAATAGACTCAAGAACAGTTTATTTCCAAAATCCATTATCTCCCTGAACTCACACATGCACTGATTTCACAGCCTAGCCCCCGGACCTTCATCTATCCACCTACTGTAATTGGTACTGTAACTGTAATTCTATTTATCCATTGTCTTTTATAGATAACTACATAGTGTCGCAGAAACTGTGCACCTTATCCCCCCCCCTTTTTTTTTTGTTTTTCACACTGAGTAGGAGCAGCTTTTAATCTCATTGTACATGTGTATAGTGACAATAAAAAAGCATTCATTCATGCTTCTTCCAAACTAACTAAAAAACTACAAGCTGCTGCCCAAGAATCCCAGCAGAAAACATGCCTCCGACTACATAATAAATCCCACCCACATGATCACAGGCAGACAAAATTTAAAGGTATATGCCATAATTTATAACATACCAAATTAAGCCAAATGGCCACTACGTACCGGCCCCTAATTATTCTGAGTGTATAATGTGGCAATTACGAATAAACATCAAAAAGGTAGGAATGAAGACTTAACATATATGAGAAACAACAAATAGCCTGCATTATGTATCCGCATTCAGATTTGTTCAGTGATTCTCCCATCTTCTGCTTCACCTTCTAGAAGCAAGAATAACTTGGTTATTGGTCTTATGAAAATATTATTTTTATTTTGAAGTTGTACCGTGTGCTCCAAACCCTCAACATCGGTCATGAGACCCAGTATTAAGTCCAAAACACAAAAGCCCAAAGTTTTAATAGCATGAAACTTCTTTCTCCGCGTCCGATCAACTCATGGATGTGTTGTAACAATAATGTTGAAGTGCGAAAATCCTTCGAGAGAATAATAGGAGTTTTAGCAATAATGTCATTGTTAGGTTTTGTTTAATTTCCAGATCATTAGCAGAGATTTCAAATCCCAGCTCAAGTTTTGGGCATTCTCTGTCTGTCTGGTACATTGATCCATCTCTTATTGTTTAAGAAGTGGTTTGCTGTCAGTCCTCTAGAAGCTTCATCCCCAGGATTTTCTTTTGTGTTAACATATTTCCCTTGTGAAACATTAGTAGCTCTCAATGCTCTTTCCATTGGCACGTTGCCTTTGTCCAAATCCAACTCTCTGGTCTCTTTTGCTCTATCATCTGGTAGAATGCTTTAGATTACAATACGGCTGTTGCTGATCCACTTGGAAAGTGTGAATCCTCCCTTGTTGCAGAGGGAAGTCAGATGTTTTACCATTTGATTAGCTTCCTGCTCAGTAGACATGGATTTTAAGCAATCATCCACATAGAAATTATTCTTCAAAGTGGATATCACTTTTTATGGAAAGTGAACTTTATTGTCATCTGCGGTCTTCTGTAATGGAAAGTTCGCAGATCTTGGTGATGACACTGCTCCAAAGAGATGTACCTTCATCCGGTATTCAACAAGATCTTGTTGTACATCCCCTTCCAGCCACCATAAGTATCGCAGGCAGTCACTGTGTTTTTCTGATACTTTGACTTGATGAAACATCACTCTGAAATCAGCCTCAAAGCAATTTGTTCTTGTCTGAATTTAATGAGAACACCGATGCGTGAGTTGGTAAGGTCTGACCTTGCAGTAGTTGACAGTTAAGTGATGTTCCTTTGAAGACTGCAGCACAGTCAAAGACCTCAATGTCCCTTTCTTCGAGTGATACATCCCATGGTGCAGAATGTATCATAGCTCTCCATCACGTTGATTCAGTTGGTTTGTTGGTACCATTTCGGCATAATCATTGTTAATCATATCCTTTAGGAAAGATGTATATTCCTCATGAAATTTTGTATTCTTGCCAAACTTGCATTTCAAATTCTGGATGCATTGCTCTGCCATACGATGATGATGCAGACGAACATCTTGTTTGAAAGACAAGTCCAGACAGTAGTGTCCATCTATCTTCTTTACTGAGTAGTTCATAATATCCATGAACTTTAACTTTTCCCTGGACATTTCTTCAGATGATCAATAGCTTTTCTAATTTACCAGTAACTATTTGATTAACAGCAGTGGCAGGGTAGTTCTTCTGGTTCCCGCTTTTCACAGCAACTGGTCCGTCACCTTGGTTCCTCATAATCTGTATAGGTTCCAATGCCTTCAAAGTATTTGTTCCAATAAGTAGGTCATATCAGAATTATTTTACATATTTTGTCATCCTTCAAGTAAGGCCGTTGTCTCAAGTCCTCAATTCTGGGTATATTTTGATGACCAATAGGCATGGTCTGATGTGTAAACACTTCAGATATTGGTAGAAAATTAGCTCTCATCCAAACTAGATATCTCCATACTTGTAATGTAATGACTAACCCACTCCTTCTCTTCACTCATGGTACGCAATCAAACCTTAATCTCTTCTTCTGTGATGTCCAGCCTTCTCATCAAGCCTTCTGTGCAAAAGGAAGGTGAACTTCCGTGATCTAAAAATGCATATGTTTGCAATACTGTATTCGTTTTGCTAATCCTTACCTATACTTGTAAGAGAGAGAAGATACAAGCTTCTACCCCGGCCCCAATATGAGCAGTTATCTGAGGTAAGGTGACAGCATCCTGTTCCTCAGAGAGCGCACAATCACACACCTTGTTCAGCCGCACAGTGTTTACATTCAGATTGGTTTGGCATATAAAATTTCTGGCTTCTCCTACTGTTCTATTTGCTCCGGCTCCTTCTCTTCTGTTTGCTCCGGTGGTTTGTCTTCTGTTTGCTCCAGTGGCTTCTTTCTGGTGTGAAGTGCTTCAGGATGATTTTGCTTGCACTTATCACAGGTTATAGGACTCTCACAGTCTTTAACCATGTGTCATTTTTTCAAGCATCCAAAATAGATTCCCTTCTCTTTTAAGAAATCTATCTTTTCTTTATATTCCTTCTTCTTGAATCTTCAACACCACCTTATGGTGTCACTGTTGTATCTAGTCCGTGTTGTGATGCATCACAAGTCAGTGTAACTGGTAGTTTAGGATCAAAGTAAGCCAGAGTAGTAGCACTGGACATCTGCTTAAGAGCGTCGAACGCTTTCTGTTGTTGCTCGTGCCAACGCAATCCAAGCAGTGTCTTTGTGTGTAAGTTGGTGCAATGGGGCTGATATTTCGCTGAAACCCGGAATGAATTTGCTCAAATGGTTAAGCATGCCAAGGAATCTCTGCAATCTCAGCAGGTCTGTGGGTGCTGGGAGCTTGTTGATAGCATAGGGTTTAGGGTAATTTCCACTTGCCGTCACACAGCCTCCGTTACACCCAGCTGCACTTCCACCATTCTTGGAGCAGAAAATCCTCAGTTTTATTCTCCAAGTGCAGATAGGCCACCCTAAATAAAAGCCTCAGACATGCTTCATTTCAAAACGTTGCTCCATTACCATCCATCATCTGCTAAATTGATGTGGCAGATATATTGGTCTGATACAGTAAATCTTGCATTCATATAGCACCAGTGAAACTCTCTGGCTGCACTGGAGCATGTTCGTTAACTGCACAAGGAGTTTGGCCACTGTGGTCATGTGGGAGGTTTCAAAACCAATTACTGAAGAACTATGTTTCCACGAACAGTTGATCAATAATGTGTTGTCCGAGATACAAGGAACTGCAGATGTTGGTTCACAAAATAAAATGCTGGAGTAACTCAGCGGGTCAGGCAGCATCTCTGGTGAACATGGATGGGTTACACTTTGGGCTAGGGTGGCAGGAGCGGCAAGAAATGGCCACATGGGGTTGGGGGGGGGGCTGGTTGGGGTGTCCAATGCAGGAGGGGGTGTGGGGGAAGGAGTACAGAATGCAGGAGTGAGAAGGATGGGGTGTTGGGCCACACTGGCCTGGGGGAATATTTTACTCACAATGCAACATGAAAGGAGTCATCAGCCCAATGGGCTGTGCCAAATCAGGGCGCAGGGGTAGGGGGCTCAGATTGGTGCTCCGTAGTCAGGCAGTGGGGGCAGGTTGTCACAAGCCAGGTTCTGCCCAGATTCAGTGGTCACCCTCAGCCAGTCTTCAACTTTCACACATATTTAGAGAAACAAACATTGAAAATATACATTGAAAATTGAAACAGTTTCTTCCCAGCAACTATCAGCATGACAACACTAACCTCAGCAACCATGATCTTCCATCGACTGTCTCTTTACTTGCACTGTTATTATCTAGTGTTATGGTTATTAATTCATCTTATGTTTTCTTTCCTATTTTATCTGTAGCTATAGAGATCTGGATCATCACTCTGACCTTTCCTAAAGTAACAGTGCATCAGTTGGACATTCTTATACATCTACCATTTAACCAGCCTGGACTCTACCCAGAGCAGCGATGGAATGGAACTGCACTCTTGGGAATCTTCATTGTCTTAACTGAAACAACAAGCAGAGAGTCAGCCCCCAACTGAGGGAAAGATTAGCGACTGGTGTCTAAACCAGCTCCAATTACAGGAAACCCTTTTTTGCCCTTTCCAAAATCACTCTTTCCTTCCTGCAGAATGTGGGAATTTCCTTTCCTTATATTCCATTCCCCATCCCATAGTGAGGGCTGATACTATCAATCTAACACACCTTATTCTTTCAGTTACTTCATATGGAACAGTAGGTTGCTCTTCGGCACATCATAGTCATACTGGCCCTCAGGAAAGTGACTCCTCAGCCCTCTGCCCCTCTCCTAATTTCCCTGTAGCACAACAACCTATTCCCTCTCACATGCCCAAGAACCCCGCATTGATTATTTTGCCACTTGCCTCTACGGGTGGGTGTTCTCAGGACCAGTTCATCGAACAGCACATATTTGGGATGCAGAAGCACCAGGGGGAAACCCGCCCAGGAAAGACCATGCAAATTCCACACAGACAGCGCCCGAGGGCATGATGGAACTGGGATCCTCGGAGTTGCAAACATCAGCACTAACTGCGTCACATTCTCCCTCACTGAGAGTTGTTATGACCTCAGTTTACCTGCTAAATCTGTACCACCATTCTTCCAGATTTCCATCATCCATCCATTGGCCACTGCACTGTGTTCCATGACAACCCTAGCTCCACCAGGGCTGATTCAGGATGGTGTGGGTAACACACGGATCACCGGCTGTGGAGTCTGTGGATGAGGCACAGGATGATGATCAGTGTTAAAGTAAGACTTAACTAAGTTCACTCAAACTGGATCCCCCAGCCACATCCAACAACCCAGGGCGTCTGAAGAAGTGTCTCGACCGGAAACGTCACCTAGTCTGAAGTAGGGTCTTGACCCGAAACTTTACCCATACCGTCTGAAAAAGGGTCTGGACGCGAAACGTCACCCATTCCTTTTCTCCAGAGATGGTGCCTGTCCTGCTGAGTTACTGCAGCTTTTTGTGTCTGTCTTCATTACCAGCAGCCTCCGATTTAGAGTCATAGAGCAAAGAGACAGGCCCATGAGCTACAACATCAATGTTTTAGTTTATGTTTAGTATAATTATGTAATATTTCATTCCAGTCTTTTGCCCATCTGCATTAATCACAAATGCCTATCCTTCTGTGCCTTGTCTCTTCACATACCTGTCCCAATGCCGTGATTGGGTCTGATTCTACCAACCTCTCTGGCTGCACATTCACTACTCCCTCTGTGGAAGAACTTTATCCTTGGATCACCAAGCATTACAAATTATACCCTCTAACAATTCTCTCTCTCTCGAATTCACTCGCGCACGACATCTGGTGGCGAGGGTGGAGCCGCGGGCCCTGGCTGGAGCCAAGCCTGGTGCTCGAGCTGGAGTGAGAGCCGAGCTTGGGATGGGGTCGTGACTGTGGCTGATAAAGTAGCCGGCGCTGGAACCAAGGATGAGTCTGGGTCCAGGGTCAGGGATAGTGAAGTCGGAACCTGCTCTGGAGCCCAGGCAGTGGTGGAGCTGACGGCTGGAGGCTGCCGCTGGAACCAAGGACGAGCCTGGGCATAGACTGGAGGCCAGGCGGCGGCCCAGCTGATGGCTGCTGGAACCAAGCACGAGCCTGGGTCTACAACCAGGGCCGGGTCGAGTACAAGAACCAGGCCGAGTTCCAGGCCCTCACGCTGCTCTACGACCTGGATAGGTCCTGGGGCAGGGAATGGGAGTGAGGAGAGGAGGAGGAGGGAGATGGCGTAGGGTCTCTACCCCGTCCCTCTCTGCCCCTCCCTCTCTGCCCCTCTACCACTCTCCCGCTCCTTCTACCACTCTCCCGCTCCTTCCACCCTCCCTCTCTACTCTCCCTCTCTACTCCTCTCCCTCTCCAGCCTTCCATATGATGCTGGGACCCAACGGGTCCAACTTAGTCTAGTATAATACCAAAACTCTTCCCTTTGTTTTTGTGTCTGTGTGGGCCAGGGTTGTGTCAGCTTTCTGTCAATTTCCTTAATTCCTATCTTCTTCCAAATGCTAGGCCACAGCCTTCCCATTTTCACACATGCTACTGATATTTTCCCCGAGGACACGATAAATATTTTCCCATCGCATTTCAACCTCTTTTCGCAAGTTACTTATCTTTTAAAAATAGTTTTAAAAAAAATTAAAGTTCTTCAAGCTCACCCATTTGGAAGAAAAAAAATTCGGACTGACCTCACAATCCACAGGCGTGCTCCATGCGCAAGGGGACACACCAACCCACTCGGCCTCTCTGGGATCCCTCGCCCTCTCCATTGCTACCCTCCCTCCCCCTCTATCTCTGCCCCTCTCCATCTCTACCCCTTCCCCCTCCCTCTCCACCCCCCTCACCTCTGTCTCTCTCTCTCTATTCCCTCCGTCTCTACCACCCTACGAGGGGAACTCCACCACCCAAAGCCGCTTGGCCCTGCAGGGACCCTTTTGACCCCTCATGCTCTGCTCCACTCGACCCTGCTCAGCTCGGACCCGTTAAGTCCAGTTCCATCTGCTCCGCTCGAAGATGTGAGGGAGGGAGTGGGGGATTGGAGGAGAGGAAAAAAATCCTGGGCAGCTGAGGAGGGCGAGTGGTGGGGATTGACAGAGAAGAGGGGCTATGGAAAGTTGTTCAAACGTCAACACTACCCCCTCCCCTGACTCTATCCCCCACTTTCCAACCCCCTCCCACTCTACCCCTCTCCCTCTCTACCACCCTCCCCCTATCTCTACACTCCTTCTCTAACCCCCTCACCCTCTCTACCCCCTCCCTTTCTACCCCGCTCACCTCCCACACTACCCCTTCCCTTTCTACCCACTCCCCTTCCCTCTCCATCTCTATTCCCCTCCCTCTCCTCCCCCTCACCCTCTCCCTCTCAACCCCCTCCCCCTCCTTCTGTATGCGCGCCTGCGCAGTTGGGAGCTATGCGTAAGTGGATAGGGCGGGGGATGGTGGAAAAGGAGCAAATTAAAGCGATACTTGAAAGGAAAGAAATCAACGTTCAAATCCTGGGATGTAAGCTTCCCAAGACAAATAAAAGGTGCTGTTCCTCCAATCTGCATTTGGCCTCACACTGACAGTGGAGCAGGCCCAGGACAAAAAGGTCAGTTTTGGAATGCGAAGGGAAGTTAATTCATTGACCTGCTCCAATATAATTCATTTGACATCAACACAACATTTGTAAAGGTTCCAGAACCTGACTGCTGTTAGACAAAGCTCCCAGGTTTAATATATTTAGATGAACAGTCTGCAGACTTCAATTTGGATTTGTGTAATGATTATAAAACAAACAATGGAAAATCAGTTTGAAGAGAACTATAGACCAGTTTCCAGAATGTGAATGGAAGCAAGCAGATGGGGAACTGATCTCTTATACGACAAACCTTGCAGCACCATCCACCTTTGACATTGATAATTCCAAGTGTCCAATGGTCACTTTGTGCCAAAGTCACTAATTTACTATAACATTTCAACATTGTCCAATTTCCAAATTGGAGTTGTCAGGTTTACTCCACAGGTCAATGTTCCTGATCAGTAAACTATGTGCTTGATAGTGCAGGGACCCAGAGAGAGGTGTTCAAATCCCTCAAAAGCATCTGTGGGATTTATATCTAACTAACTAATTAAATCTAAAGAAGGCTCTTGATCCAAAATGTCACTTATTCACATCTTCCAGAGATGCTGTCTGACCCACTGAGTTGCAACACCTTGTGTCTTTTTTTGTAAACCAGCATCTGCAGTTCCTTCTGTCTCTCTCTTAATTAAACATTAATATGAATTACAGTATTAATATAATATCAAGGGGGGAAGATAGTGTGTGTGTGGGGGGGTGGTTAGTGTATGTGTATGTGTGTGATGCCGCAGGCCACCCCTTCCACCCACAACCGCGCGTTGAGGGGTCGGGACCCAACGGGTCCCACTTGGTCTTGTTATATTTATAAAGAGACCGGTGGAGACCAATGGGCCCATCTGGATCATGCCAGCTGCTAGTGCCAGAACCCCATCAGTCCCAATCCTCCCTCATTATTTCCCTTCAGCCGGCAACTTTCTCTCTTTCACACATGATATCGGAAAACATGTTATAAGAAAGATGTTGTCAAGCTGGGAAGAGTGCAGAGATTGATGAGGATATTACCAGGACGAGAGGGTCTGAGCTATGGGGAGGGATTGAGTAGGCTGGGACTTTAACAACAGCTCCAATGGGATAAGTAAAGGCAGGTAGAGTTTAACGCAGGGAAATGTGAGATGTTGCATTTTGGTAAGACAAACCAGGGCAGGACCTACACAGAGAGACTGAGGAATACAAGTACATGGTTCCAATAAAGTGGTGATACAGGTAGACAGGGTGATAAAGAAGGTTGAGATGGAAAAAAATGCAAATGCTGGAATTTTGAACAAAAAAGCAACGTACTTGGAAAACTCAGTGTGTCAGGCAGCATCTGTGGAGCGAATGAACAAACGATGTTTTGGATGAGGACCTACAGACTGATTGGAAAGCTGGAAAAGAGGTCTGGCAACTGGAAGATGAAAGTTGGTAATGGGGGGGGGGGAGAGGGGGTGGCGGAACAGCACAACACCGATAAGACTAAGGAGCTAGTGGTGGGCTTTAGGAGGAGAGGAACACCCCTGTTCCCTGTCCCCTGGATGTGCAGTTTACCAAGGAGTACAAGTATATTGGAGTTTACCTGGATAGAATCAACAAGCTCTTCAGGAAGTCTGGCTCTGTCCTGGGAGTGGAGTTGGATTCATTGGAGGTGGTCTTGGAGGGGAGGATGCTCCTCAATCTGTGGAGCATCTTGGACAATACAACTCATCCCCTCCATGACACATTGGTCACCTGAGGAGCACCTTCTGCAACAGACTTGTTCAACCAAGTTGCAGCACAGAAAGGCACAGGAAATCCTTTTTCCCTGTGGCTATCAAACTGTACAACTCCACCTCCTTCTGTCGATAGCAGACTGACTCCGATTCCCCCACCACCTCCCCAAACTTTGCACATGCTCAATCCTGGACTTTGCACTTGTCACTTTAATTTCATGTATCTTGTTGTGTTTTATGAGTGTTGGCAGACCAAGTTCCCTCCTGGGATTGATAAAGTTCCACCGTATCGTATCGCGTGCTTCAGTGTTGAAAGGGGAAGCCACTGAACATTGCCAGATACAGTAGCTAAATTTACTAAAGGTATAATGTGAGAAGGGCTAATCATAGAATCATAGAAAATAGGTGCAGGAGTAGGCCATTCGGCCCTTCGAGCTTGCACGTCATTCAATAAAATCATGGCTGATCATCCAACTCAGTATCCTGTACCTGCCTTCTCTCCATACCCCCTGATCCCTTTAGCCACAAGGGCCCCATTTAACTCCCTCTTAAATATAGCCAATGAACTGGCCTCAACTACCTTCTGTGGCAGAGAAATCCACAGACTCACCACTCTGTGTGAAAAATGATCTTCTCATCTCGGTCCTAAAAGACTTCCCCCTTATCCTTAAACTGTGACCCCTTGTTCTGGAGTTCACCAACATCGGGAACAATCTTCCTGCATCAAGCCTGTCCAACCCCTTAAGAATTGTGTAAGTCTCTATAAGATCCCCCCCTCAATCTCCTAAATTCCAGCGAGTACAAGCCAAGTCTATCCAGTCTTTCTTCATATGGAAGTCCTGCCATCCCAGGAATCAGTCTGGTGAACCTTATCTGTACTCCCTCAATGGCAAGAATGTCTTTCCTCGGATTAGGAGACCAAAACTGTACGCAATACTCCAGGTGTGGCCTCACCGAGACCCTGTACAACTGCAATAGAACCTCCCTGCTCTTGTACTCAAATCCTTTTGCTATGAATGCCAACATACCATTCGCTTTCTTCACAGCCTGCTGCACCTGCATGCCTACTTTCAATGACTGGTGTACCATGACACCCAGGTCTCGTTGCATCTCCCCTTTTCCTAATCGGCCACCGTTCAGATAATAGTCTACCCTCCTGTTTTTGCCACCAAAGTGGATAACCTCACATTTATCCACATTATACTGCATCTGCCATGCATTTGCCCGCTCAACCAACCGATCCAAGTCACCTTGCAGCCTCCTAGCATCCTCCTCACAGCTAACACTGCCCCCAGCTTTGTGTCATCTGCAAACTTGGAGCTGTTGCATTCAATTCCCTCATCCAGATCATTAATATATATTGTAAATACGTAGCAGTACCCCACTAGTCACTGCCTGCCATTCAGAAAATGACCCATTTACTCCTACTCTTTGCTTCCTGTCTGCCAGCCAGTTCTCTATCCACATCAACACTGAACCCCCAATACCGTACTTTAAGTTTGAATGCTAATCTCTTATGTGGGACCTTGTCGAAAGCCTTCTGAAAGTCCAGATATAACACATCCACAGGTTCTCCCTTATCCACTCTACTAGTTACATCCTCGAAAAATTCTATAAGATTCGTCAGACATGATTGACCTTTCATAAATCCATGCTGACTTTGTCCAATGATTTCACCACTTTCCAAATGTGCTGCTATCCCAGCTTTAATAACTGACTCTAGCATTTTCCCCACTACCGATGTTAGACTAATGTACCATAAAATTGAAAAGTGAGGCTATAGTAGTGGAATTTAGAAACACAAAATGGTCAATCGCATGTCATGTATGTACTGCAGGCTGGACAACATCAGTGGAAGAATGAAGAACAAATGTGCTGGTAAATTTATGAACTGTGTAAAAATGTCCAGGCGCTGATGATTGGGATTTTCAATGGCCCTGCCACCAACTGGATGAAACCAGAGTGAAGGGGAGAGTTGCAGCAATATTCTCTGTTGCAGCCTGTATTTGGAGACAGTGTCCAGTCCTGAACAAACTCTTGCATTGGTCTTTCATAGAAGAGGGCAGTGCTATCAGCAGTGACGTGGTGAATATGAAAGAATGGGGCAGACAAGCGGAGTAAGTGAATATATATCAATGTTTCAGACTATTTAATGTGAACTGTAGAATGGAGGAGCTCACTGGAGGTTGCACCCTCTATCCTCTTAGATGGATGTCAACAATCATCGTATATCAAGTGTCTTCAACCAATAAAACCTGAAGTTGCTCCAGCTCAATATGAGGAAACAAAGCTGCCTTTTCCCTCCCATCTCTATTACAGCCTTTTCAAACTTGCACTCTGCAGTTTTTGATCCCAATTGGAATATTATATATCAAATTTTGATTGATAATGCTCCATTTGTCCTAGGTATTATTTTACCCACATTAAATGCACTGAATAGATGTGTTGCTACGGCTCTACACAGACAAGAAATAAAAGCTACTTCCCCTTTCTCCATGCAACATGGAGTTTAATCTTTTTGGAAATTACTCACACAGAACCCAGGATCAGTAGCAGATCCCTCATTTCAGCAGGTGACATTCTGCAAAGGAAAGCACAAAATTAAACTCAGAGAGGAATGAGGGCCTGGGTCTTGTGCAAATTGTAAACTGGGACAGAAATCGATAGTGAGTGAGAAACATCTCTCCCCAGCTGGGACGCTGCAGACAGAGGGGAGATATGTGACTCCTTGACGGTAATGGGCACACAGTTGAGATCTCCCTCTCCCCCTCAATGGGACCCTACAGAGAGATGTAATTTCTCTCTCTGCCCCCTCTCATGTTCCCGACAGATGGACAATGATCCTCGTCTCCCCACCATTGTGACGCTAAACACAGAGAGGTGTGATCTCTCTCCCCCTCAACCCCCCCCCCCCCCCCCCCACCCACTCTTCTCTCAAGTTCCCTACAGACAGACATGTGATCTCTCTCCCCCTCAATACGACCCTACACACAGAGGTATGATATCCATCTTAGGGCTCCACATTGTTCACACACACATATTCTCACAATAAGTTAACAAATACAGATACAATTCTGAGCTTGATCAAGTTTTGGAGCTGTCTTCTTACCTGAATCTGCAGTGGTTTTGCTGCCTGTGATGGAGGGAGGTGAGACCACCTGTAACCTCTTCAGTCTCGGGGTCTTTACTGTGAGCGGCGTCTGGCTCGGCGTCAGCTCACCGACGACCTTCCACATCCGCTTTGTGAGTGAATAGCTGCAGGGCCATTATTCCCACCTACCTTACCCTCACTCTAACAGGAACATATATGCACTGAACCCTCACTGTCACTTTCCAGACATCCCTTTGCCCCAAAACAACCTACTCAAATCAATCATTGTAAATTCCCGTCCAATACCATCAAAGTTGGCCTTTCCCCAATTCAGGACTTTAACGTGGGCCCGCCTTATCCTTATCCATAACTATTTTTAAGCTAATGGAACAGAGGTTGCTGGTCTCATAACATTTGCCTACTGACACGTCAGTTTCTTGCCGTTCCAATTTCCCCAAGAGTAGATCAAGCTTTGCCCTCTCCCTTGCAGAGCCCTCTACACATTGCCTGAAAAACCTTTCCTGAACTCATTTGACAAATTTCAACCCATCTAAGCTTTTGGCACTATGATAATGCAGGTCTTTATTGGGAAAGTTAAAATCTCCTACTACGACAACCCTAATAGTCTTGCAGTTGTCTACAATCTAATTGATGGACAGAATGAGTCTGATCCATCAAACTGTTGTGAACACTCACTGCATCTGTAACTGCCACAGCAGGAAGTGCTGCTACCTCACACTCCAGTCGGCTGGGTTCAATTCTAGGGCCATCTGTGTGGAGTTTGCATGTCATCTGTGGCATGTAGGATTCCCCCAGATGCTTGTGTTTCCTCCCACATCCCAAAGACCGTGCGGATGGTAGTTTGTAAATGTCCCAAATGTGTAGGTGGGAGGTAGAATCTGGAGGACAGCTGATAGAAATGTGGGGAGAACAAACAGGGGTTAGTACAGGATCAGTGTAAATTTGATGGACAGTGCAGGCTCAGTGGGACAAAGGGCCTGTTCCAGTGCTGTGTGACTCTGAACATCTCTCTCTCTCTTGCTCACATATTTCTATTGTCTTTTTCTTTCTCTCACACGCTCCCTGTCCCTCCATTCCAATCCCTCTAATTTTCTGGGTGTTCATGTATGGCTCACTTCCCATACGTCAGATTTGATCAAATGTTACCTGCATCCTGAGATGACAGGTACCCCATGAGCTTTTTGTTATAAACATGATGTTAGGGGAGGGCAGAATTGACCAATGCAGTATTTTCATTAGATCTATAATGGTCACAGAAGTAATAAGGAATTAGTTTGAAGTAACCGCACAGAAACGGGACATTCAGCGTAAGACACAAACGGTCATGGAAACTCTCTCTGTTGCTCTCTCTCTCTCCCTCTCCCCCACCAACTCCTACCCATTCATCAAACCCTCCCTTGTTCCCTAGTTTGCATCTGTTGCTCAATTTCCATGACACCTTTTGCCAAATGTTACCAGTTTCCTTGATGTGGACAGTGCTTTGTTCTCAGTCTGTGAGCCTCATGTTAAAAAACAAGGCATAATTAACCCATGCAATGCTCCTGTAATGGCTGCTTGAGCGAGAATCAAATATTTAAAAGTTACTGCAGAAAAACAGGCCACTTGACCCAACAGACCTTATCCCCCACCAGCATCATCCCACGTGGCAGCATTGAGTTGTGTGGTGGATCTACAGTGAACAGAGAGGGCTGGAAAGGAAAATTGGTGGAATCATTCCTGTTGTACTCAAACATGTCACATTGGACACTGGTGTCTGTGCTCTGGAATCATAGCAGGCAGACAGTAAATGGGCCATTGGCAGCTGAAGCACAACTACTGCATGCAAACAGGCTGTTTGGCTCAACTCCCATTTGCCTGTACCTGTCCCTTATCCTTCCAAACCTTTCCCATCCATGAATATGTCCGAACTTAATGCCATAATGTGTAGGAAGGAACTGCAGGTGCTGGGTTAAAGAACAGGCAACATCTCTGGAGAGAAGGACTGGGAACGTCGCAACCCGAAACGTCACCCATCCCTTCTCTCCAGAGATGCTGCCTGCCCAACTGAGTTACTCCAGCTTTTTGTGTCTATCTTAATGACTTAATTGTACCCGCCTCTACCACTTCCTCTGACAGTTGGTTTCATACATCCATCACCCTCTGTGTGAAAATGCTGTCTCTCAGGTCCCATTTAAATCTTGCCCTGCTCACATTACAGCAGAGAACAGTTTAAGTAGAGCACAGGAACAAACCCTTTGCTCCACAATGTCTATGCTGAACGTTCCAAGATAAAAAATAATCTGATCACCCTGCACAGTGGTTTATTAAATCATGATCCCTGTAAAAAACCATGAGGAAAATAATCAGGGTAAATGTGCTGGTTATTTTCCCCAGTGTTGGGGTATCAAGAACCAGAGGATATATAGTGGCTTGCAAAAGTTTTCATACCCCTTGAACTTTTCCACATTTTGTCACGTTACGACCACAAACGTAAATGTATTTTATTGGGATTTTATGTGATAGACCAACACAAAGTGGTGCATAATTGTGAAGTGGAAGGAAAATGATACATGGTTTCCAAATTTTATTTCAAATAAAAAACTGAAAAGTGTGGCATGCAAAAGTATTCAGCCCCCCTGAGTCAATACTTTGTAGAACCACCTTTCGCTGCAATTACAGCTGCAAGTCTTTTGGGGTATGTCTCTACCAGCTTTGCACATCTAGAGGCTGAAATTTTTGCCCATTCTTCTTTGCAAAATAGCTCAAGCTCAGTCAGATTGGATGGAGAGCATCTGTGAACAGCAATTTTCAAGTCTTGCCAGAGATTCCCAATTGGATTTAGGTCTGGACTTTCTAACATATGAATATGCTTTGATCTAAACCATTCCATTTTAGCTCTGGCTATATGTTTAGGGTTGTTGTCCTGCTGGAAGTTGAACCTCCGCCCCAGTCTCAAGTCTTTTGCAGACTCAAACAGGTTTTCTTCCATGATTGCCCTGTATTTAGCTCCATCCATCTTCCCATCAACTCTGACCAGCTTCCCTGTCCCTGCTGAAGAAAAGCATCCCCACAGCATGATGCTGCCACCACCATGTTTCACAGTGGGGATGGTGTGTTCAGAGAGATGTGCAGTGTTAGTTTTCCGCCACACATAGCGTTTTGTATTTAGGCCAAAAACTTCAATTTTGGTCTCATCAGACCAGAGCACCTTCCTCCACATGTTTGCTGTGTCCCCCACATGGCTTGTGGCAAACTGCAAACGGGACTTCTTATGGCTTTGTTTCAACAATGGCTTTCTTCTTGCCACTCTTCCATAAAGGCCTGATTTGTGGAGTGCACGACTAATAGTTGTCCTGTGGACAGATTCTCCCACCTGAGCTGTGGGTCTCTGCAGCTCCTCCAGAGTTACCATGGGCCTCTTGGCTGCTTCACTGATCAATGCTCTCCTTGCCCGTCCTGTCAGTTTTGGTGGACGGCCACGTCTTGGTAGGTTTGCAGTTGTGCCATACTCTTTCCATTTTCGGATGATGGATTGAACAGTGCTCCGTGAGATGTTCAAAGCTTGGGATATTTTTTTATAACCTAACCTTGCTTAAAACTTTTCCACAACTGTAGCCCTGACCTGTCTGCTGTGTTCCTTGGGCTTCATGATGCTGTTTGTTAACTAATGTTCTCTATCAAACCTCTGAAGCCTTCACAGAACAGCTGTATTTATACTGAGATTAGATTACACACAAGTGGACTTTATTTACTTCTGAAGGCAATTTGTTGCACTGGATTTTATTTAGGTTGTATCAGAGTAAAGGGGGCTGAATACTTTTGCACGCCACACTTTTCAGTTTTTTATTTGTAAAAAAATTTAAAAACCATGTATCATTTTCCTTCCACTTCACAATTAAGCACCACTTTGTGTTGGTCTATCACATAAAATCCCAATAAAATACATTTACGTTTGTGGTTGTAACATGACAAAATGTGGAAAAATTCAAGGGGCATGATAACTTTTCCAAGCCACTGTAAGTTTAAGGTAAGAGAGGAAAGCAGTAATAGTCACCTGAGGGGCAACCTTTTCACTCAGAGGGTGGTGGGTATATGTAACGAGCTACTAGAGGAGGTAGTAGAGGCAGATAATATAACAACATTTAAAAAACACTTTGACAGGTACTTGGATAGGAAAGATTTAAAAAGATACAGGCAAATGGGATACCTTAGATCTTACTCAACAAAAATGAGTTGGGCCGAAGGCCCTGTTTCCCTGATGCATGACGGACTACACATGCTCTATTTCCCTCCATTCCTTGCATATCCATGTGCCTATCTAAAAGCCTCTCCGATCCCGCTATTGTATCTGCCTCCTCCACCAACCATGGCTGCTCGTTCCAGGAATCTATCACCCTCTGTGTAAAAAAAACTAGGCCCACACATCTGCTTTAAACTTTGCCTTGTTCACCATAAAGCAATTCCCTCCAGTGTTTGACATTTCCACATGTGGGAAAAAAGGCCCGACTGACTACTCCATCCACGTCTTTAAACACATATCAGCTACCCTCTCCTTGTACCTAATATCCCCAAATCCAGGAACACATTAAACCTAGAAACACGGAACTGCAAATGCTGGTTTATACCAAAGATAGACACAAAGTGTTGGAGTAACTCAGCGGGTCAGGCAGCATCACTGGAGAAAACGATTGGGTGACGTTTCGGGTTGGAGCCCTTCTTCCCTACTCACTCCAGCTTCAGACTCTGCCCTAATAAAATGAATCTTCCTCAATCTTATCTATGCTCCTCATGATTTAATAAACCGCTATGAGGCCACCCTTCAACCTCTGAGAAAAATATTTCCAACCTATCCAGGCTCTTCTTATATCTTGAGCCCGGCAACATGCTTGTGAAAGTCTTCTGCAGCCTCTCTAGCTTAATCACATCATTGCTTCAGCATGGTGAACAGAACTGCACACAATACTCCAGGTGTAGTCTCACCAATGTTCTATCCAGTGTCACATGATGTCCCAACTCTTGTACTCAATGTCCTGTGCGAAGAACGCAAGCATGCCATATGCCTTCTTCACCACTTTCTCTCCCCATATTGACATATTCAAGAAATTATATTTTTGCCCCCTCAGAGGTTCCATGGAAGCGGTGCCACAGGAAAACAGAATTTTTCAAAAGGCTTTTGGCAGATTCAAAGATTATAGAGGAGCAAGATTGGCCGCTCCTCCGAAATCCAATGGACTGATGTGTAGTACGTAACGGAAGGTCACGGCTGCTATTTTACCATTATGCCTCCCGCGGTGTAATCCGCTCCAAATCTACAGAGCAGTTGCAAGCAAAGATTATAGAGGAGCAAGATGCATTAGAAAGTTATTATATTATTTGTAATAGATCTTTAATTTACCTCTCGATCTCAATCTCTCTCCCCTTTCTCTCGATCACTCTCTTCTCTCGATCTCTCTCTCTCTTCCTTCCCTCCCTTCCCTCTCTCTCCTCCCTTCCCTCTCTCTCTTTCCCTCTCTCTCCCTCCTTCCTTCTCTCTCCCAACTTCCCTCTCTCTCCCCCTCCCTTTTCCCCTTGTCCCCCATTTCCCTCCCATCTTTCCTCCCCAGCCCCCTCCTTGCCCCCTTCCCTTGCATGTATTGTGCAGTTTCCCTTGAATTGCTTTAACACACACTGTGCTCAATATTAAATGTAACTTATATATAAATATTTATATGAGTGTGTGTGCCTGTGTGGTGTCTCTGCAGTCTGACTCCCGACAACAGCGCCACGTCAGGCCGGATGATGTCACTGCAACCTCCAGTGTTCCAGCTTCCAGCACAGCTTCTCATCAGACATTGGACAATTTGAACTTTTAGTTTCCCACCACTTTGGACGTGTTTGCTCACTGTAGATAATTTTTCTCTTTTCACTTTTAACAATATTGACCTCGCCGGGTTTAGCTTTTAGTTTATTCTTATTTCTTTGTTGTGTTTTCTTTGGTTTGCATTGTTGCCGACATCTCCCAGCCGTTGCTGGGTGCCGTATTTCTCGGGTCATGATCCCCTGCTGGTGGATGAGTTGCGACTGTGTCTCGTCCATCCTGCGGCTTTTGCATTGATCTCCTTACACCCCTCAGCATACGGCCAGGATGGTCGAGTGCGCCCGCGGGCCCCACCGTCCCGACCCACAGCCGGAGCACTGCCTGCGCCCACACGCCCCACCGTCCCGACCCACAGCCGGGGTGCTCCCGACCCACAGCAGGAGCCGCTGTCGACCATGCTTGCGCACCTTCCAGGAGAAGGTGAGTGCGCTCTATCCCTTTTTGCCTGTGAGTTGACGAGTTTTGGTTGCCGGGTTTCGTTGGCCTGCTCGTTTTCATTCCTTTGCTTCCGGGGCGCCACCTGATGGTCAGACCACTTACAGTTGAGCCCTCGTCAGTGGTTACGACAACTGTCACGTGACGTCATGGGTTAAGGGGAGTGTCCTGCTGCATCAACAGATCTTACCTTGAGATCACCAGTCTACAGGCAGCTGAGCTCAAGACAACACCCTCGCTCAGCAGCAGCAGCAATGACTCAATATGTTAGAGAGTCCCAACGCACATGTATGTCAAACTTATCTCACCAAATAAAGTCACTGTTTGACCACGAAGTTTGGACTCGCTACAGTGTTTTATTTTGGGAAATCTAACATGGGCAGGACATACACAGTGAATGGTAGGGTTCTGGCTAGTGTTGTAGAGCAGAGGGATCAAGGAGTACAGGTACAGAGTTCCCTGAAAGTGGCGTCACTGGTAGATATGGTGGTCAAGAAGTCTTTTGGCACATTGGCCTTCATTGCTCAGGTGTTTTGAATAGGATCCCGAGGTGAGGGGGTAACAGACAGGGAGGGTGTAGAGGCCAGAGGGGAGGGGATTACAGAGACAGGGAGGGGTGTAGGTGTTCAGTGGGGAGAGGAGGGAGTTACAGAGACGGGGAGAGGGGGGTGTAGGGGCCGGGTAAGTTTGACAACTGGTACAAGTGTGAATCTAACTGCTAATTTTCGAGGCTGGTACAGAAACAGTTGTTACTCACTGCATTCGTCCCCACAGACAGTGGAGGAGGGGAGAAAAGGAGGAAGGAGTTTAGTTAATAACAAGTGATTCAAGGACCTAAACCTTCCCTCGCTCCCACAGTGCGGAGCTCCCTCCTCAGCGCCCCTCCCTCCCTCCTGCCACCCACCCTCCCTCCCTTCCTCCACCCCACCCTCCACCCACCCTCCACACCGCCCTCCCTCCCTCCCTCCTTCCCTCAGTGCGGCACTCTCCTCACATACAAGATGAAAGAGCTGCGGAAGATAGGGAAAATATTTAGCCCCTGACCTGATTTAATTTTAACTTGGAGAAAGGCATGTAACACATTAGGGGTTCATAATCTGTGGAGATAGAATTCTACTAAATTCCAATCTTTAATCCAACTTTACTGGACTTCATTTCCCGGCTGTTATCAGGCAACTGAACCGTCCTCTCACCAACTAGAGAGCAGTCCTGACCTCCCATCCTACCCCATTGGAGACCCTCAGTCTATCTTTAATCGGATTTTTACTTGCACTAAATGTTATTCCCTTCATACCTGTATCTGTACACTGTGGACGGCTCGATTGTAATTATGTATATTCTTTCCGCTGGCTGGTTAGCACGTATCAAAAAAGCTTTTCAATGTACCTCGGTACACGTGACAATAAACTAAAACTAACTTATTTAATTTAAAACTAAACTAAATTAAACTAAACTCAATTAATCAAATTAAACTAAATAAAACTAAACTAAATTAAACTAAATTCTGAACTAGATTATCTAACTAAGTTAAATTAAGTTTAAATTAATAAAGGAAAACTAATAATCGAATTTCCCTCTCCGAGTTCAGTCTGAACATGGGTCTCCAACCGAAACATGACCTATTCTTCTCTCCAGAGATGCTGCTCTGACCGCTGAGTTACATCCACACTTTGTATCTAAACAAAAACTAAATATCAAAGTGCCCACAATGTCGGGGCTGAACATGATGCCAAATTATTATATCTCCTCTGCCTGTACGTGATCCATATCCTCTGTTCCCTGCATATCGAACTGCCTATCCATAAGCTCTTAACGCCACTATAGTATCTACCTCAACCAGCAACCCTGCAGACGATCCAGGCAACCACCCACCTCTGTGTAAAAAACACCTGACCTGCAAAAGGACCCGTTTCACGCTGTATCACTCCATGAAAATTAGAAGGCTGAGAGGGGATCTTATTGAAACACATAAGATTATTAAGGGATTGGGCATGTGGAGGCGCAGAACTGTTCCGATGTTTCCTGAACCAGGTGGCCCAGTTTACGAACTTTATCTCCCAGAGAATTGTGAATCTGTGGAATTCTGCCTCAAAAGGCTGTAGTGTGAGGCCAACTTCTCTGGATGCTTTAGAGAGAGTTAGATAGAGCTCCAAAAAGGATAGCGGAAGTCAAGGGAAATGGGGAGAAGGTGTGTTTCATTCCACTATCCATATACGTGGTACATACAGTGGATGATCAGCCCTGATCATAGTGAATGGCAGTGCTTTCAAAAAGGGCCGAATGGTCCTATATCGAATATACTATCATTAAATCTCTCACCTTTAAAAAACGTACCCCTATTGTCTATGATCTGGGCTGGATTACACCAGTATTGACACAAAGTGCTGGAGTAATCAGCAGGTCTGCAGTCATCTCCTGGAGAACGCGGATAGGTGCCAAGTGCTGGTGTCACTCATCGGGACAGGCAAGCATCTCAGGATAGAAGGAATGCTTTTTATATACAACCTTACCCTTCCATAATCTCTGCGTCATCCCTCTCCCTCCCCTGACTCCACCTGAAGAAGGGTCCTCGTCCCAAAACATCACCCACTCCTTCTACTCCAGAGATGCTGCCTGACCCACTGAGTTCACCAGCACTTGCTGGTCTTATTGAAGGCATAAAGGCTTGTAACATATTTAAAACCAAGTGAAACATGCAGGAGTAAATCAAAATCATGAACTTCTGAAAGGTATAAAGTATAGTCTCTGTATAGACTAATGGAAGGGAGGGAGCGAGAGCGAGACAGACAAAGCTGAATAAAGTGGAGAGGCCTGGGGATTTTCGGAATACAATTAGCTCTTTCTCCCCACTCAACCCAAACATTTCCACCCTCTCCAGCACTATCCTGACTATTCCTAATTGTGTTTAATAATCCCGAATGTCCCCCTTCCCTATCTCACTACCACCCTTCCACCCTCACCACCTCTCTCTTCACCTCTCACCTCCCCCTCACCCTCCCTCCATCCTCTCCTACCATACCCTCCACCTCTCCATCCCTCTGCGTTATAATCCACCTCCCCCTTCTCTCCATCCCTCACATTCTACCCGACATCTCTCCCTTCCTCCCCTCCCACTCTATCCTCCCTCCACCCCCACCCCCCCCCCATCGTCCTTCCTCCCCACTCCTTCCCTCCTCCCGCCGTGCAGCGCTCTCCTCCCTCTCCTCCCCCCATTCATCTCCCCTCTAAACCCTTCTCCCTCTCTCCCGCATGCAGCACCCCCTCCTCACCACCCTCTCATCCGCCCCCCTTCTCTCCCTCCCCTTCCTCTTCTCTCCATCCCTCACTCTCCTTTCTTTCCCTCCCGGTTTCCCTTCCCTTTCCACCTTTCCCTCCACTCCCTCTGTCTCTCCCCTCTCTCCCTACCAACTGCTCCCCCTGTCCCACACCTCACACACTCTCCCTCACAGTCACCACCCTCCCTCCCCCCCTCCCCCCTATCCCCTCTGCTGTCTTCTCTGTCCCTCTCCCTCCTCCTCTCACCCCTCTCCCTCCCCCTCTCACCCATTTTGAAGTCCTTGGTGTAAGTGATAACCGGGTCCAAGCTGCTGGAACATTCGTCCTCAGAAACCACATCAACACGGTTCATCAGGTCCAGGAATTTGGACCAGAGCCCGCGGTCGCAGTTCATACAAGCCAGCCCCTGTGGGCAACACCGGTGAAAGGAAAGCAACAGAACAAACTATTCTGGGACATCTTGACCCTCGGCCTGGCCTGAAAAACCTTCTCGTCTTGTGTGCGACATCGTCGGAGAACCTCCCGACGCTCAACAAAAGGTCTCGCAGGATGTCCCGACACAAAGACCTTCAACCCACGCCCCGACACAGAGTGCTGGAGTAACTCAGCGGGACAGCAGCATCTCTGGTGAACACGGATATGGATAGGGATGAGGGAGAGGGGGAAGGGAGGGAAGGAAGGATGGAAGAGGAGGGCAAAGAGGGAGAGATGGAGGGAAGAGAGGAAGGGAAGGAAGGAGAGGGCGGGGGAGATAAAAGAGTAGGGTTCAGTAGCTGCGAGGGAGGGGGGGTAGAGTGCAGGGTTGGATAGAGTGGAGGGGAAGGTGGAGGGAGGGGGCGATGTGGAGAGAAGCTTGGCTTATTGTAACCCAGGAATAGTCAGGATGGAGAGATGGATGGCAATGAGGGAGAGATTGAGGGAGAGGGGGAGAGAGAGGGAGGGGGGGCGATGGAGACCGGTAGGGTCAGTAGGCTGCAAGGGAGAGGGAGGTAGATGGCAGAGATGGATAGAGTGTAGGAGGGAGGGGGCCGATGAAGGAGAGAAGCATTGGCTTATTAAAACAGATAATTGTACCCTGGGATAGTCAGGAATGTGCTGGAGAGAGTGGCACCTTTTTGAGTTTAGTGGGAAGAAGCTAATTGATTCAATAACCCCATTTTCCTGTCTTTAATCAGCCTTGACTGGTTACCTTAGTGTAAGTGGTGATTGGACGAGGGTAGGAATAAAGCCAGTCTTTGCAGACTGAGGTCAGGTTGTGAGTGGGTGTGAAGTTTTTGTTTGTGGTGGGAATGGCCTAGCCTTTTCATACTGTAGTCTTGCCTAAAGTAGGTGAGAATGGTGAATTGGAAGGAAAGGGTGCAGTCCATTTCTTTGCAGACTGGGGTCAGGCTGTGTTGGTTGGGAGGGACGGGAGAACGTGAGGGCACCAGGGTTATGTTTCCTCATTTTCAAACCTGCAGTAAAACACATTCAGTCAATTGGTCAGCAGACGTGTCCAAAGGAGCGGGCTTTTCCTCTTGTAGCTGGTAATTTCTGCAGCCCTTCCAAACTGAAGGAAAGTCACTAGCTGAAACTTTGATCCCTCAACTTCTCAGAGTACCTTACTTGGCAGCTCTGATTCCCTTCCGGCGAGTACTTGGGCCTGCTGTAGAAGGTCGCATCCCCGCTCCTTAGGCCCTACCTCTTAGAACTGTTGGAGCTGTCGAGTTCTGCAGTAAACCAGGGCACGTTGTTGTTGAACTACGGGTCCGTCCTGGTGAATGCAACGGTCCTCACAAAAGCTAACATATAATGATACAATGTCTTATATTCAACGAGGCTTGTGGTTGCATCCCATTAAATAAATTCCAGTGCATAGTCCAAAAGCAGATTGTAAGGTTCTCAATGCCCTTGCTTTGTCCTCTTTTCATTGTTCTGACCATATAGCTTAGCAAGATTTTAGTTTCTGCCAATAGGGACGAATAAGGTGAATTAGGACAATGAATCAAAGAGACCCAGACCTGCCCAGGAAACAGGGTACATAAAATCAGATCAGAAAAAGGAGACTGCCTCAAAGAATCAACAAAAGATTTCAACACTTTTAACCAAACTTTCTATTCATCACAAAACACAGCCGATTCAGTTATGATGCAGACTTTCTGGACAAGTCAATCTTCCATCCCTCTTAGATGAACGTAGGAATCGGGGTTCGAGCTAACGAAAGGACATTTCATAGACTATTAAAACTCTGAAAATGGCAAAATCTCCTGGCCCAGATGGACCAATAATTAATTTAACAAAAAAATTAACGATCTAATTTCCCCACGTCTAACAATGCCTGTATGCCCAGCCGCTCAAGGAGCAGACTTTACCGAAGATGCCCAGAATCAATTATCACATAAATTCTAAAAAAATAAGAACGTTGAAGAGCCAGGATCTTCTCGACAATTACCCTTTTAATACCGATCAGAAAGATCCAAGCCAAGATTCTGGCTCAGAGATCTCAGCTAGCCATTTCAAACTTGGACCCTCAGGTCAAAACCTGGTTCAATGCCCAACCGACACAACATTCTTAATCTGAAACGCCCTGGTTTAATATAATTTATTCTCAATAGAATACGAATGAACCCTCACAATCATCGCATTGACGCGGAAAAGGCCTTTTGACCATGTTAAGGTCTTAACTTTTTCACAATGCTGAAAAAAATTTCCAATTAGGCGAAAAATTAAGATCCTCATGGTTGAAGCTTCAATATATGAACAACGAGCAACCAGAATACTAACCCATCAAACACTGTCAACTAATTTCAACCAACTCAGAAGCAATAGACAAGGATGCGCTTCCCTCTCCCAATTGCTATTTGCAATAGCCCCATAGAATCACTTGCTGAGAGAATCAGGTCCCCTCCCTGGCATATATGGATTACATACTAACATACATGAACAACATTTCCTTAATTGCAGATTAAATGAACTATTATACAATACTAACCCACAAACTAGTATCCCAAATTTACTAACCTTTATAGACCAATTCGCACCTTCTTGCACAGAATTAATTGAAATAAACGCAAATTATGCATAAACGCACAAGACACACCTGGCACCAACAGTTCCCTTTAGAAATTGTAAACAGAGAAATTCAGATATCTTGAGTTTATGTTACATAGTAAATTCCTACTGTTCAAAACAAATTTCCCTCCATTAATCACAAAACATCATACATATATAGATTTGGAACATACTTCTTTTCCCCTCCTTGGCAGATTAAATGCCTTAAAGATGCCAATCATCACTGCAGCTTTTATATTTATTTCAGACTGAACTGATATATCTTCCCAAATTTTTCTTTAAAAAATTGATTCCATCATAATAACTTAATTTGGGACTACAATAACCACCGATTTACATAAACAACACCTGTGCAAATTCAAAGAAAATGGGGGACAGACTTACCCAATATCCTCTCTTAACTAACTGAGCAATCGAATATTAAAATCATAAAATCTTCTGATTGGATGATTCACACCACCATGCCAATTGGCTACAAAATGGAAAAGAGAAGACTGCTTAGCCTTTCTCCCATAGGTTCGATTGTCCTGTCTCCAACACCCCTGAATAAGTCAATGACGACATACCCAACAATACATGTATTATTTGCATCTGGAAAACAGTTGAAGTTCAGTCTCAAATGTGAGACATGACTTCTTTCTATTGCAAACAACCCTAATGTTCATAACCCTCTACTTTAGATGGTGTTTTCACTCCAATAAAACAAAGGAATCAACACGTGGAGACCTATATTGGAAGGGGACTTTTTCCTCCTTCCAGAGTTGGTGTGCGAAATTCGATTTGAATACTAATCAGTTTTCAGATATATTCAGCTTAGGGACAATGTGAAAACATACAATGCAAAGACAACAAATCGCAAAGTGCAGATAAACTTCGATGAATGTTTGAATAGACATGTAGATACAGAGAAGTCGAGATAGCCTACATTTACAATGTTTATTCAAATCATCAACACCCCATCGATCAGAGGTTTATAGCGTACAAGGGAAGATGAGAATGGGTCAACAAATTTCAAAATATATATGGACGATAGCTTACAAATAAACCATACTTGCTCCTTAAATTCTAAACATTGCCTGAATACAGTTCAAAATGCTTGCACAGGTTATACTACCAAAAAACAAACTGACAAAAATGTTTCCCAGTGTTTTCCCCTCTTTGCGATAAGAGTCGTTTTTTTTGAGTTCCAAGAAGCCCATTAACCGCTCAGTTTTTGTACTTTGTACAAAACAAATTTTAAATTACGATTTTGGACGGAAGCATTCAGCATCCTCTCCAATATAACTGAAATCCCATTAGAGCCAGACTCAAAACAGATAATACTGGGAATACCAGAGGCATGTAATCATTGACTGTTTTTCAAAACGACGCTTTGGTGCGCTAGACTAATATCAGCCAAAAAAAAAATCAAACTTAAATTCTGGAAAAAATTTTGAAGTTCCCCCATTGACGATTGGGATTCCAGAAATGACAGACACATACATCTAGAGAAAACTAGGTTTATCTGATGATAAACTGAAGCAATTAAAAAAAATATGTCACCTTTTAAAGCAATGAATATTCTCGAACAACAAATATATGAACACAAATTTGAAATTACTTCGTAGGGCAGGATTAGCCGCGTAATGGGTGTGTCGACTGGTATATCTCGCCCTCTTGTCTTTTTTCTTTTTCTCTCTCATTCTTCAATCTCTCTCTTTTTAATTTAATGTCCTTTTTTTTGGAAAGTGTTTAAATTGAAGCTGTTCAATACGCTGTACAATTGTTCAATATTTGTACAAATTGCTTCAAAATAAAAACATGAAACCATAAAATAATACTCTCTTTTCAAGGAAAAGAACATCAAAGGACGATTTAGAAAAAAATACTTAACGATTAATAAAGATAAACTATATCTTCTGTTGGAAGAAACCAGAGCAAGTAGAAATAATCTTTTAAATTAGATATTAGGGAACCATAACAAAACTCCTTATTCACACAATCAAAATCTGGATGACCTTATCACCCCAAAAAAAATGAAGGAAAAATACATGGCCACACTTTCCTAAATGAGACTGAAGATCTTAAGAAGTAATGATATTAAATGTTTACAAAACTAAAGTAAAGTAGTTAGATTTATTCAAAACAGCCGAGATAAAATCGTACAGTGACAGCTGAGATATAACGTATCTGGCTCAAGCGCCTACATTTTCTAGTCCCCAAACAGTGTCAAGATGCCGCATATATCAGATATAATCAAGAATAGTGCCATAATTTGCAAGTAATTATTGCAATGCATTATAAAATTACAATAAAAAAATCAGGATAGAGTTAACGAATAATGTAATGAATGAACATCCCCTTTTCCCTTCTTTTCAGGGCCGTTGGCTTGCGATTCTGGTAATAAACGCAATCCTATGATCATACCACGCTGGTACTTCAGAAACAATATGGATTACTTGATACTCAAGGTAGATTTCTTTTTGAAGACCTCATTATGGCAGAATTCAAGTTGATGACCTGATTCAATTTTATGGAAAACCAATAAAGTACCAGTTTATATTCCATCAAGAAAACTGCAAATGAACTGTTTAAAAGCTGAAAACACTAAACTGCTGCTGCGGGAAATCTGGAAAAAAAAAACAGGAAATACTGGAAAGTAGCTCCAGTCAAGTCAGGCACCAATAGTGGAAGAGAAACAAAAGTTACTATCCTCATAATATCTATAAAATTCTCACTAGTTTTCTACATGCACAGAGAGGAACGGGAGGGTGAGAGAGCAATGGGAATAACTATGCTCGAGCAAACTCTCGTTCCCCACCCGACGAAAAGGTGTCTCACCTGAAACGTCAACCCATTCCCTCACTTCCATAGATGCTGCCTGTCCCCGCGAGTACTCCAGCATTTGTGTCTACCATAGACGAAGTGAGACAGGGATTGTCCTGATGACACAGATGGTGAGAATACATGAAGTGATCTGCCTGACATGAGGTGTACACATGAAGATGAATAAAGACACGGAGACAAAACAGAGAAATGGAAATGTGGTGGCGTCAGCGGTAGAGTGCTGCCTTGTAACATATCAGCGCCAGAGACCCGGGTTCAATTCACGACTGCGATTCCGAAAGAGGTGTGGAGGATTGTTTAAAAAACAAATCAATCGCATTGACTGCATAAGTCAATTTGGCACCTAAATAGTAAATGGTTGGAAGATCAGAGGATAAACGTGAAGCTGCACCTCCCTATGTATATTTTTTCCCACAAATCTTTGTCAGGTGAGTGCCTTTTCGGCTAAACAGACCGAACTGTTAAGAAAAACCAAGAAACTCAATGGTTTCATGGTTGGGACATGACATATAGTCACTGTCCTCCTCATGGTTCTCCACAGATCTCTCCAACAGATGTGCGGCACGGATATCCCCTCCAGGTGGAAGGCCTGTGCGGACATCTTTTAAACATGGGAGCATTGGAGCATGGACACCACAACACAACCAAAGACAGACTTGAAATATTCACCTACCCTTCCCTCACCGAGAGGTAAACGAAGGGCGTCGACCCAAACATCAACTATTTTTCTCTTCTCCTGAGATGTTGGCCCCACCCCCTGAGTAACTCCCTAATTTGTGTCTACCTGCGATGTAAAACCAGCATCTGCAGTTCCTTCCCTACAAATTTTACATGACCCGACTGAAATTAGTCCAGCAATGTGTCTTTCTTTGGTAAAAATCAGCCTCCGGCTGTTCGTTGTTTCTAAACATGTACCAGCTCTGACTCTCAATCATGACAGCACAATTCCCTTGCATCATTTTCGTCATCGAGATAATTCACGCCATGCAGTGACTTTTTTGATCTGTGCCAAGAATTATACTTGGTGTTTGTGTCTACAAAAGTCTGTTTTGCTTTTTGATTTGCGGTGTAATTTTCTTTGTGAATTCTGGATTCTTACCTGTCCAAGGAGCTGAAGTGTAGGAAACAAGAAGGAGAAAGTTAAGCCCAAGTCAGGAAATAGTGAAAACAAATTGTTTGCAAAAAGCTTTCAAACTGAATTGACGAGTGCCACGGTACATAGCAAGCACTGAAGAATAAAATGTCAGAGTGCAGAGGGAGGCCCTGTTTTTTTTAGAACTGTTATTTCTGCCTTGTACTGTGAAAAGCAATAAAGCTTGAAAATACAGACAGTTGATCATTTTTTTTTTCGTGCCTGGTTTTGCTGTCAATATTCAGGTAAAAAAGAGCAATACAAAAAATCTTGCTCTTTCAGGCCTTATCGTAATGATAGTCAAGATAATTTACCGAGCAGGGTTTAGGGATTAGAATACCAGGAGCAGCATGCAAATACCAATCACTAACACATCCTGGAATTATAGACCTTAACTAACTTCCGCACCAGCTTCCAGCAAGGGTAAGTTACACAATGTGCAATCAAAATCCATTTGTTTTGATTTAGTTTTATTCAATCAAACCTCATTAAATAATACAAGATTGTTCAGCATTTAATATGTGATTGAGACTATTATATAATTATTACATGATTAAGTGTTTTCTCTGAAGATACTGTTTTTATTGCCTATTACAAAATGAATCGCTGAACTTAGGAACAGAAAATGTTTCCCTTTAACATTTATTCCAGGACTACTTTCCATTGTTATCCTCTTTTTGCATTTTTAGAGTGGGTGTCTGACTCTCTCCGAAATGCACAGAAATGATTACATTCTGAACAGATGTTTTGCTTAGAGGGAAGATGGATCTTACCTAAAAATTAAAGAGATAAGTTTGAATAATTCTTTTGATTGAGATTCAAGTATTTTTGACCACTTTTATTATCACCCTTCACTATTTGTGAACTAATTAATGCATTCACTGACTGTATTTAATCAACGACTGTAATAAAAAAAACGCCGTTAAACTATTTTATTTTTTAATTTTATTTGAACTACTCTCAGACAAGGTCTGATCTGACAATTAACTGTAAATTACAAAATGAGTTGATGTTTGAAAGATCCAGCTGTATAAAAAAATAGGCTTAAGTAAATTTATCTTGAAGCATTGGTGATAGCCCATTCACATCAGGTTTCTTCAATTGTTCTAAAGAATAAAAGTAACATTGCTGGATTTATGGAAAGGGACTGAACCAAAATATTATTGTCCATAAATTATCATTGTCAGCAACCTTGCAAAATTAGTAGCGATGCCCTGAAGGAATTGGTTTTGTTACAAATATTTTATTGAATTCTAGCTTGATATGACCCAATATTTTACTACAAGGTAAAACCATGTAATGACCGGTCTCCATATTAAATGGTTATATTTAAGCGTAAGTCAGTTTTACGGCTCAAGAAGGACTTGAAATAGCAAGTGTTGAAGGAACGAGGAAAAAATAAAAACAAACCAAGAGAATGAAACAGTGGATTACCAACATATATCTGTTCAGCTACATGACCGATTCTGAGGTAAAAAATGTTACATTCCTGAACATAGTTTCCCAAGAAATAACAAACATACAGAGGAGAACTTTGTACATGGAGTCTGAAGAACAAATCAGTAAACAAGCCCTTTTGCTAACAGCCCTAAGCTGCACTCACACTGCTCAGCATCACGTTGTATTTAAAAGAAACTGCAGAAGCAGGAAAAACGAAGGATGAACAAAAATGCAGGAAAAGCCTCAGCGGGTTGAGGGCAGCATCTAGAAGAGGAGGAATAGGCGACGTTTTGTGTTGAGACCCTTCTTATCCCCACCCACATCTTGATTGGTCTAAATCACGTATTAAAGCAAAGCTTACTAAATCATATGTCAAAAAGACCCACATTTCCAGCAAGGCTTTTTGTGATCATTTATTTGGTCCAACAATTTAAAAAACATGCTTTAGTGCAATCAACGAAGACAGGACAGTATACTACAAAAGATGATGGGAAATGTTGCAGCTTGAGTACCAAAAGCTACTGCCTTTAAAAAAAAAATATCAAAATGAGAAAGTTTTCGTTGTAAAATCATATAATGGAAACCAGAAGTCTTTTAATCTAATAAAAACTATTTTTACACAATAAATTTTCACAATTTGTTTATTACTTTTAATGAAACTCTGCAGTAAAAAAAAGTAGGTTTGCCATAATTTTATCCTGAATCATTGGTGATTCCCCACACATCAGGTTTATTAATTGTTCTAAAGAATAAAATGTACTATGCTGGATTTTAAGGAAGGGGACTGGAACCAAAATGTATGTTCTAACCTCAAAAATCTTAGACCTTCTCTTTCTCAATCAAATATTTTGATCTTTGAACCCTGGGCAGTAATGGAACCAAGAATTCACCAGAATGTTTTAAACAGGACTAAAGAGATTACATTTTAATTAATACTTTGTTTTCAAGGAAAATAAAATCAACGGAGATTAGAAAAAAAAGCTTACGAATTAATACAAGAAAAACTACATCTTTCTGTCCGAAGAATCAGAGCAAAGGAGAAAAAATCCTTTAAACTAGATATTAGGAAATAAAACAAAAGACTTTTTCACACTACAGTTATCAAGTCGAACAAGTTATCAACCTACAAAAAAAGGAGGAAAATGATGGCCTACTTTCCAAAATAAGACAGAGATTGATGAAATGGAATGATAAAAATATTACAAAATTAAAGTAAATAGATAGAATTGACAAAACACTGAGATATAAGCATACATGAAATGTAGAGTTCAGGCCAAGCAACTACATTACATACTCCCTAAACAGTGTCAAAGATGCCAGAATATAGTCAGATTATCAAGATTATATGCAATAATATGCAGTAATTATTGAAAATTAATTAAAAAATTGCAATACAAAATAACAGAGTGTGGCCAAAACTTGACTAAAGGTAAAAAATTGACACCCCTTTCTTCTTTTCAGGGCCGTTGGCTTTGTGATTCTGGTAAAAACGCAATCCTTCTGATCAATCCTCTGCTGTACTTTCAAGATACATGATTGGATACTTGATACACCAGGTATATGTCTTTTTTTGTGGACCTATTTTGGCAGTATTCAAGGTTAATGACAAGATGCCAATTTATTGAAAAAAATGAGAATCATAGTTTATTCATCAAAAATTTTTGCAAGCAACTGTTAAAACTGAAAGCACTAAACTGCTGGAAATCTGAAATAAAAAACAGAAATACAGGAAGTGCTCCAGCAAGTCAAACACCAAATGTGGAAAAAGAAACATAGTTACTATCACTAGGCATATCTAGATTTCTCAAAGATTTTTTTTTGGTGACAGAGAGGACGTGAGGGTGCAAGAGAACAATGGGAATATCTGTGCTCAAGTTCAACTCTGGTCACCAGTCCTGAAGAAGCATCTCAACCCGACAATGTCACCCAATTCCTTTCTCTCCCAGAGATGCCTGCCCTGTCCCGCAGAGTTACTCAAAATTTTGTGTCTCCCTTATGCTCAAGTGGAGACAGGATAATCTAAGACACAGATGATGTTTTATGCTGTCTGGGAAAGGGTGGAGAAAGACATAAGTGATCTGCCTGACAGGGTTGTAGAAGATGAATGATGACACGGAGAGAAAACAGAGCAATGGAACTGTGAGTGATAGGGTGACCTGGTGGCGCAGCCCGGTAAGTGTTTTCTGCCTAGCAGAGCATTTCAGCGCCATAGACCCCAGGTTCAATTCCCGACTCAGGCGCTGTCTGTATGTGTGTATGTTGTCCCCATGACCAGCAAGGGATTTCCTCCGAGATCTTCGGTTTCCTCCCACACTGCAAAGACATACCTGATTGATAGGTTAATTGCTTTCATAAAGTAAATTGGTCCCCCTACGTGTGTAGGATGGTGTAATATCGAGGATCGCAGTCAGCCGTGGGTGGGCCACCCTTCGTTGGCCCAAGGGCCTGTTTCCGCACAGTATCTTTTAAACTAAACTAAAATTAAACCAATTTTCTAACTTTTGACATATACTGTAACTATGCTTGCAAAAACCCTGAGCAAGATCAGGCAGCATGTGGTAGAAAAGAAAAAATCTGATATTTTCTAAACGCCGAGTTGGATCTATGGGTAACTTCAGCCTCAGAAATCCACAACGGCAGTTAGTATTACTACAGGCATATACATAACATTTTTCAAGTATTTATTTAATAGCTATTGTATTCATAGACCACTGAAGATTAGCCTAAAACAATTTGCTTCAAAAACACAACTAGACAGTTTTTGATATGAAAATACAATGTTTATTTTTACACAGTCCCAAAGCAAAATGCTATAGATGTTGGAGTCTGAAATAAATACAGGAAATACTAAAACACACAGTAATGAGTTTTTATTTCTGTCGGTGTAGAAAGAAAGAGCTGATTTTTTCATCAGAACTCAGAAGGCAGTTATAGCAACATTTTGTTTATAAATTTGCAAACCATATTTCATTTTTTTACTCGGGCATTAATCATGCTTTAATCCATTTCTGGAAACAGCAGTTATCTTCTGAGGTGTAATTTTTACTAAATTTATCATCTCAGATCCACAATCACCTAATAGTACCTTCAAATGGCATCACATCCAACACAGTGAAAAGGAACACCTTTGAGACCAAAGATATATGAAAGATTACACTAAATCAATCGGTAAGACCATGCCTCTTCCGTAACTTTATTAATGGACAAATTTTATATTTGCAGAACTTAGAAATTGGTTCTAGTATGTGCGATGGACACACTTGAAGATTCATTATATTACTGGCTATTAAAGCCAAATATATCAAGCAGTAAAACACCTTTCACAATAAAACTCAAAATCGATTACAGCAATAAAAGTGAACTTGGAGGTAGAAAATATAAAAGGTGGTGCAGGATTGTTGTAAACAAATGCAATTGCATTAACCTGCATAATACAAGTTTGGCTCCAGATAATGCAAAATGATTGTGCGTAAGATTCAGAGCTTAACCGCGAGCAGGCAATAACCTCACTGTGACTATATCCACAACTTGCCAGGAGAGTGCCTTTGACATAATTGCAGAGACCGAACAGTTGAAAACCCCAGAAACTCAATGGGTTCAATGTTGGGAGATGACAGATTATCACTGTCCTCCTCATGTGTCATCACAGACTAACACAAAGATGTGCGACGATCTGACCCACCAGGTGGAAGCCTGTGC
>JAVHYY010000459.1:0-104687 GCA_035221665.1 Okamejei kenojei | reverse complement strand
CGATTGACAATCTAAAGATGGGATAGTTAAAAAAACGAGGCATTGACAGCTGTGGGGAAGTTAAGCTGGATTTGACAGTAGTGGGTATAGTAGATGCAAGTTGGAGACATCTGGATGCACACTGTGGCTGTAGTACTGATGGAGTGACTAACCCAACAGCGTGTGGCATTAGATGTGATTAGCACACTGTGGAGAATAGATACTCGATGGAATTGGCACACTGTTTGATATCGATTTACTGATGCGCAATGAATGTGGCGGCACATGTGGCGTTGGCATATAACTAATGAGTGATGCACTTGTGTGAATGATACTCATGGATGACGGCCACATGTGGCGTATTATCATTATGGACACTGACAGCATCTCGCGAAGTTAGTACTAGCTGATAGAAAGACACACTAACAGGGTTTTAGGTTCATAGAGAAGTAATGAGCATAACGTGGGTAGTACTATGGAGTGAACACTAAGTTAAGGGAAATACTGAGATGCGGAGGAATACGACACTTTTGGATAATAGCTGATGAGAGATATAGACGACACTAGGGGTAACGAGTTCTGTTGTGTTAAACTCGTGGGGTAGTATCGTAGTATACAGAGGACGCGTAGGGGTAGTACTCGATAGAGATACAGCTATGGCATAGTACTGATGCAGAAGACAGACACTAGGTAACAAGATAGCAGCGATGGATTACACACTGAGTGGTGTCCCTACGAGATAAGAATAGAAGGCAACTAGTGGAAGTACCGCGATACAGTGCCATGAACACTATGGGTATGTACTATGATATCAGCAAGCACTACACTAAGGATGACGTAACGATAGGTAAGGATGGGCACAACTTAGTAGTAAGTAATAGTACAAGAATCGACAGATTTGCTGGGACGTGATGATATGCTGATAGAGAAAGGACGACATGTGGAGGTATAGTACTGAAGGACTTCTTAGTGACGACACATGATGATGGCACCGTAGTAGCTGCGAGGCGAGATACACACGCTGGTGCCAGACATATGGTAACGTATGTTTACTGGATACGCGACGAGCTCCAAGGCGTAGGGTAGCTACCGATGGAGAGACACTGACTGGGTAGTCAGGTTGAGTTACACATTATAGAATAAAGCTAAGCGATGTAGCGATGATGACTACACATGCTGGATAGTAAGAGAGTGAGGTGACACCTAACGGAATGGGTGAGGTTTGCCTGGACGCATGACGTGCGCCAAAACATTGTGCATTGTAGTACTGATGAAATGACCACTGTGAAATACTACTGATAGAAGTGTCACGCTGGATTGGATTTCTGATGGGTGAAGCGTGACACACTGCTGGGTTAAAGTAAAGACCGGAGAAATTGACTTTCGGGAGCACAAGTACTGATGTAACACACTTTGTTGTAGTACTGTTAGGAGACTCGATGGGGCAGTAGTCATAATGAATGTAAATTTTCTACATTTGTTAAACATGTTCCACTTCCATGCGCCTCTCTGTGCCTTAGATCTGTGGTGCAAGTAGAGCATATGAATATGAAATGCCTTTTCAGTGTACGGTTTGCTATTAAACATGTGCCCATTCTCTTACCTATCACGCCATCTAATCTGTGACCTTTAGATCGGTTGGTGTAGCGCACGTGGAAAGATGTATCGCGCCTGTCTGCCAGAAGCCTACTAATACCGTTAAAGATCATAGCGGCCTAGTCCCAAATTCCTCACTTACACCATCAACCGTTAATCAATCATACGTCCAATGTATATCTCCAAAAATCCCAACGTTCACGTAAGAAAACACCATATAATAAACCATGCAAGTCTTTTGATATTGTTCACACGCGCTAAGGTCATGTACGTGGGAAAACTAGCATATATTCAACGGAGAAAGATGGTTCCACGCACACTCGTAAAGGGTTGGGATCAAGCACTAGGCGAATGAATTACATATTTTCCAACGTTAAAGCGAAGCGAACCTGGAACAATTTACATAATTATATGCGCGGCATGAGCATGTAATGGAGAATGAGTACGATGCACATATGCATAAATTGAAACATTACATGGATATTATCACAAAAGCATAATGACATGGTTTGGCCTACTCATAACATCAATTGCTAGTGAAAAATGCAAAAGTGGGTTCCTGCTTTGAAAATACAAAAGAGTCGTTTGCTGGTGAGAGAAGCTGGAAAATGCCAAAGTAGTTGTTTGCTTGAAAATGCAAAATGTTCTTTGCTTTGAAAAAGCAAATGGTATGGAGTGTTGAAATGCAAAAGGTGGTTTGCATCGAAAAATGCAAAAGGGGGTTTGATTTGAAAATGAAAAAGGTGGTGATTGCTTTGAAAATGCAAAAGGTGAGTTCTGGTTAGAGAAACTTGCAAAAAGGTTGCTTTGATAAATGCAAAAGGTTTGGTTTGAAAAATGCAAATGGTTTGGTTTTAGTGTTGAAAATGTAATTTGTTTGGATATTGTACATGTAAAATGGTTTGATTTGAAAGATGCAAAACAGGTGGATGGTTATCGTAAATGCAATAATATTGGGATTTGGAAATTAGAAAAGGTTTGTTTTAATATGTACAAGGTTGGCTTTGAAATGCAAAAAGATTGGTTTGGATGAAAATGGAAAAGTTTGTTTGCATTGAAAATACAGAAAAAGTTGCTTTTGCATTTGAAAATGCAAACGGTGGTAAAAGTTCATTGAAAATGCAAAAGGGTTTCTATGAAAAGGCAGTTAATAAAAAGATGATTTGCTGTGAAATGCACATGTGTAGGTTTGCTTTGCGATTGCAAAGGGTTTCTTTGAAAATGCAAAGGTGGTTAAGCTTTGAAAATGCAAAAGGTTGTTTTGGCTATAAAAAATGCAAAAGGTGGTTCGGTTTGAAAATGCAAGGTGAAGGATGAGGTATTGAAAATGCATGCTAAAGGATTGGTTTGAAAATGCAAAAGGTTTGAGTTTGGAAAAAGCGGCAAAAAGTGTAGGCATTTGAAAATGTAAAAGGTTGAGTGGTTTGAAAATGCAAAAAGTTTGCTTTGAAAATGCAAAAGATTGTTTGCTTTGAATATGCAAAAAGTGGTTTGCCTAAAAATTCAAAAGGCGTTTGCATATTGTTGAAAATCCTAAGAAAAGGTGGTTCTGTCCTTTAGCGGAAATACAGGACAAATGTTTGCTTTGAAAATGCAAAAGGTTTGGTTTGAAATGCAAAAGTGGATTGGTTTAGTTGAAATGTAATTGGTTATTGCAAGTTAAATGCAAAATATGGTTTGCTTTGATAAAACGCAAAATCACGGTTGCTTTGAAAAAGCAAAATGATGGTTTGTTTGAAAAAGCAAATGCTGTTTGGTTCGAAATGCAAAGATTTAGTTTGTAAAACTTGCAAAGTGCTTGCTTTGAAAATGCAAAAGGTGGCTTGCCTTGAAAATGCGAAACGTGTTTTGCTTGAAAATGCAAACGTTGGTTTGCTTTGGTGAGTTTCGCTTTGAAAAAATGCAAATGGTGGTTTGCATTGAAAATGTAAAAGGTGGTTTGCAATAAGAATGCAAAGTGTTTGCTTTGAAAATGCAAAAGGTTTGCTTTGCAAAATGCACAGGGGCTGCTTTGAAAATGACAAAAGGTTGTATGCTTCGAAAATGCAAAGTTTGGTTTGCATTGAATATGGAAAAGTTAGATTGCTTTGAAATTGGCAAAGGGTGGTTTGGTTTGAAAATGCAAAGGATTGTTTGAAAATGGAAAGGTTTTTGTTTGAAAAATGGAAAAGTAGGTTTGCTTTGAAATGCAAATGATCCTTTGCATTGAAAATGCAAAAGATGGTTTGCTTTGAGCATGCAAAATGTTGGTTTCAAATGCAAAATGTTTGCTTGGAAAATGCAAAAGGTTTGCGTTGAAAATGCAAAAGTTGGTTTGCATGGAGAATGCTGACGGTGGGTTTTGCTTTGAAAATGCAAAAGGTGGTTTTGCTATGAAATGCAAAAGGGGTTTGCTTTTCAAAAATGAAAAAGGTTTGGTTTGGAAAATGCAAATGGTTTGGTTTGGTTTGAAAATATAATAGGTTTGGTTCGAATATGTAAAAAGTTTGGTTATTGGAAATTACAAAAGGTTTTTGTTTGAAAATGTAAAAAGGTTGGCTTTGAAAATGCAAAAGTTGGTTTGTATTGAAAAAGGAAAAGGTTGTTTAGCATTGAAAATGCAAAAGGTGGTTTGCTTTGAAATGCGAAAGGTGAGTTTGCTAATGAAAAATGCAAAAGGTGGTTTGCTTTGAAAATGCAAAATGTGGTTTCGGTTTTGAAAATGCAAAAATGCGGTTTTGCTTTGAAAATGCAAATATTGGTTTAGGTAAGAAATGCAAAAGTTGGTTTGGTTTGTAAATGCAAAATGTGGTCTGCTTTGAATATGCAAAAGGTGGTTTGCTTTGAAAATGTAAAAGGTGTTTCGGTTTAAAATGCAAAAGGTTTGGTTTCAAAATGCAAAATGTTTTGATTTTGAAAATGCAAAAGGTTTGGTTTGTAAATGCAACAAGTTGGTTTGGAAATTACAAAAGGTTTGGTTTGAAAATGTAAAAGGTTGGATTTGAAAGTGCAAACGGTGCATTGGATTGAAAATGCAAAACGTGTTTTGGTATGAAAATGGAAAAGGTGGCTTGGTTTGAAAATCCAAAAGGGGTTTGCTTTGAGATTGCAAGTAGGGTTGCTTTGGAAAATGCAAAATGTGGTTTGTTTGAAATTGCAAAATATGTTTCGGTTTTGAGAATGCAAAAATGCGGTTTGCTTTGAAAATGCAAATATATTAGTTTAGGTTAGAAATTGAAAAGTGGGTTTTGGTTTTGTAATGCAAAATGTTTGCTTTGAAAATGCAAAAGGTGGTTTGCTTTGGAAACTCAAAAATGTGGTTTGCTTTGAATATGCAAAAGGTGGTTTGCCCTAAAAATGCAAAAGAAGATTTTGCTTTGAAAATGCAAAAGGCGGTTTGGTTTAAAAATGGAAAAGGTTTGGTTTGAAAATGCAAAATGTTTGGATTGTAAAATGCAAAAGGTTTCGTTTGAAAATGTAAAAGGTTTGCTTTGAAAATGCAAAAGGACGTTTGCAAAGAAAATGTAAAAGGTTCTTTGGCAATTAAAAGCAAAAAACGGGTTGCTTTGAAAAAGCAAAATGATGGTTTGTTTTGAAAATGCAAATGCTGGTTTGGTTCGAAAATGCAAAAGATATAGTTTGAAATTGCAAGAGTGGTTGCTTTGAAAATGCAAAAGGTGGTTTGCCTTGAAAATGCGAAAAGGTGTTTTTGCTTTTGAAAATGCAAACGTTGGTTTGCTTTGAAAATGCAAATGGTGGTTTGCATTGAAAATGTAAAAGGTAGTTTGCAATAAGAATGCAAAGTGTTTGCTTTGAAAATGCAAAAGGTTTGCTTTGCAAATGCACCAGGGGCTGCTTTGAAAATGCAAAAGGTTGTATGCTTCGAAAATGCAAAGTTTGGTTTGGCATTGAATATGGAAAAGTTAGATTGCTTTGAAATTGCAAAAGGTGGTTGGTTTGAAAATGCAAAAGATTGTTTGAAAATGGAAAGGTTTTGTTTGAAAATGGAAAAGTGGTTTGCTTTGAAAATGCAAAATGATCCTTGCATTGAAAATGCAAAAGATGGTTTTGCTTTGAGCATGCAAAATGTTTGCTTTCAAAATGCAAAATGTTTGCTTGGAAAATGCAAAGGTTTGCGTTGAAAATGCAAAAAGTTTGGTTTGCATGGAGAATGCTGACGGTGGTTTGCTTTGAAAATGCAAAAGGTGTTTTGCTATGAAATGCAAAAGGGGTTTTGCTTTCAAAATGAAAAAGGTTTGGTTTGGAAAATGCAAATGGTTTGGTTTGGTTGGAAAATATAATAGGTATGGTTCGAATATGTAAAAAGTTTGGTCTGGAAATTACAAAAGGTTTTGTTTGAAAATGTAAAAGGTTGGCTTTGAAAATGCAAAAGTTGGTTTGTATTGAAAATGGAAAAGGTTGTTTGCATTGAAAATGCAAAAGGTGGTTTGCTTTGAAAATGCGAAAGGTGGTTTGCTATGAAAATGCAGAGGGTGGTTTGCTTTGAAAATGCAAAATGTGGTTCGGTTTGAAAATGCAAAAATGCGGTTGCTTTGAAAATGCAAATATTGGTTTAGGTAAGAAATGCAAAAGTTGGTTTGGTTTGTAAATGCAAAATGTGGTCTGCTTTGAATATGCAAAAGGTGGTTTGCTTTGAAAATGTAAAAGGTGTTTCGTTAAAAATGCAAAAGGTTTGGTTTCAAAATGCAAAATGTTTGATTTTGAAAATGCAAAAAAGGTTTGGTTTGTAAATGCAACAAGTTTGGGTTTGGAAATTACAAAAGGTTTGGTTTGAAAATGTAAAAGGTTGGATTTGAAAATGCAAACGGTGCATTGGATTGAAAATGCAAAACGTGTTTGGTATGAAAATGCAAAAGGGGTTTGCTTTCAAAATGAAAAAGGTTTGTTTGGAAAATGCAAATGGTTTGGTTTCGTTTGAAAATATAATAGGTTTGGTTCGAATATGTAAATGTTTGGTTTGGAAATTACAAAAGTTTTGTTTGAAAATGTAAAAGGTTTGCTTTGAAAATTCAAAAGTTGGTTTGTATTGAAAATGGAAAAGGTTGTTTGCATTGAAAAATACAGAAGGTGGTTTGCTTTGAAAATGCAACAGGCGGTTTGCTTTGAAAATCCAAAAGTGTTTCGCTTTGAAAATGCAAACGGTGGTTCGGTTTGAAAATGCAAAAGGTGGATTGATTTGAGAATGCAAAGAGTTTGCTTTGAAAATGCAAAAGGTGGTTTGCTTCGAAAATACAAAAGGTCGTTTGCTTTGAAAATGTCAAAGTTTGTTTGCTTTGAAAATGCAAAATGTTTGCTTTGAAAAAGCAAAAGGTATGCGTTGAAAATGCAAAAGGTGGGTTTGCATCGAAAATGCAAAAGGGGGTTTGCTTTGAAAAATGAAAAAGGTTGGTTTGCTTTGAAAATGCAAAAGGTGGTTCGGTTTGGAAATGCAAAAGGTTTGCTTTTGAAAATGCAAAAGGTTTTGGTTTGGAAAATGCAAATGGTTTGGTTTTGTTTGAAAATGTAATTGGTTTGGTTTGAGCATGTAAAAGGTTTGGTTTGAAAATGCAAAAGCTTGGTTAGTAAATGCAAAAGATTTGGTTTGGAAATTAGAAAATGTTTGGTTTGAATATGTAAAGGTTGGCTTTGAAAATGCAAAAGTTGGTTTGGATTGAAAATGGAAAAAGTTTGTTTGCTTTGAAAATGCAAACGGTGTATGTTGTTGAAAATGCAAAAGGTGGTTTTCTATGAAAATGCAAAAGATGATTTGCTTTGAAAATGCAAGTGGTTTGCTTCGAAATTACAAAAGGTGTCTTTCTGTGAAAATGCACATGGTGGTTTGCTTTGCGATTGCAATAGGGTTTCTTTGAAAATGCAAAAGGTGGTTAGCTTTGAAAATGCAAAAGTTGGTTTGCTATAAAAATGCAAAAGGCGGTTCGGTTTGAAAATGCAAAAGGATTGGTTTGAAAATGCAAAAGGTTTGGTTTGGAAAATGCAAAAGTGTGGTTTGAAAATGTAAAAGGTTTTTGGTTTGAAAATGCAAAAGTTTTGCTTTGAAAATGCAAAAGATTGTTTGCATTGAAAATGCAAATGGTGGTACCTTTGAAAATTCAAAAGGTGCTATGCTTCGAAATGTAAAGGGTTGGCTTTGAAAATGCAAACGTTGCATTGTATAAAATGCAAAACGTGTTTTTGGTATGAAAATGCAAAAGGTGGTTTGCTTTGAAAATACAAAAGGTGGCTTGCTTTGAAAATCAAAAGGGGTTTGCTTTGAGATTGCAATAGGGTTGCTTTGAAAATACAAAATGTGGTTAGCTTTGAAAATGCAAAAGGTGGTTCGATGTGAAAATGCAAAAATGCGGTTTGCTTTGAAAATGCAAATATTGGTTTAGGTAAGAAATGCAAAAGGTGGTTTGCTTTAGAAATGCAAAATGTGGTTTGCTTTGAATATGAAAAAAGGAGGTTTGCTCTGAAAATGCGAAATTGGTTTGCTTTGAAAAATGTAAAAGGTTTTTCGGTTAAAAAATGCAAAAGGTTTGGTTTGGAAAATGCAAAAGGTGGTTTGTTTGAAAATGCAAAAGGTTGATTTGAAAATGCAAATTTGTTTTGAAAATGGAAAAGTGGTTCGCTTTGAAAATGTAAACGTGGTTTGCTTTGAAAATGTAAAATGTGGTTTGCTTTGAGCATGCAAAGTGTTTGCTTTCAAAATGCAAAATGTTTGCTTTAAAATGCAAAGGTGTTGCTATGAAGAGGCAAAGTGGTTTGCTTTGAAAATGTGAAAGGTGGTTTGCTATGAAAATGCAAAAGGCGGTTGCTTTGAAAATGCAAAATGTGGTTCGGTGTGAAATGCAAAAATGCGGTTTGCTTTGAAAATGCAAATATTGGTTTAGGTAAGAAATGCAAAAGGTGGTTTTGCTTTGGAAATGCAAAATGTGGTTTGCTTGAATATTCAAAAGGTGGTTTTCTCTGAAAATGCGAAAGTTGGTTGCTTTGAAAATGTAAAAGGTGTTTCGGTTAAAAAATGCAAAAGGTTTGGTTTGGAAAATGCAAAAGGTTTGGTTTGAAAACGTAAAAGATTTGCTTTGAAAAAGCAAAAGTTTCTTTGCAATGAAAAAGATGGTTTGCTATGAAAATGCAAAAAGTGGTTTGCTTCAAAAATGCAAAGAGGTTGCTATGAAAATGCAAAAATATGGTTAGTTTGAAAATGCAAATGGTGGTTTGGTTTAGAAATACAAAAGGTTGTTTGGTTAGAAAATTCAATATGGTGTTTGCTTTGAAAATGCAAATTTGGTTTGGTTTGCAATGGTGGGTTGCTTTGAAAATGCCAAAGGTAGTTTGTTTAAAAATGGAAATGGTGCATTGCTTTGAAAATGCAAAAGGTGGTTTGCATTGAAAATTCTAACGGTAGTTTTGCTTTATGCGATTTGGTTTCATAATGCAAATGTTCCGTTTGGGTTTAGAAATGCAAAGGATTTGCTTCGAAAATGCAAAAGGTTTCCTTCGAAAATGCAATAGGTGGTTTGCTATGAAAATGCAAAATGTGGTTTGCTTTGAAAACGCAAAAGGTGGTTTGCTTTGAAAATGATATGGTGGTTTGCTTTGAAAATGCAAAATGTGTTTTGCTTTGAGAATGCAAAAGCGTTTGTTTTGAAAATGCAAAACGTTTGCTTTGTAAATGCAAAGGAGTTGCTTTGAAAATGCAAAGGAGTTGCTTTGAAAATGCAAAAAAAAACGTGGTTTGCTTTGAAAATGCATACGGTGGTTTGCTTTGAAAATGCCAAAGGTGGTTTGTTAAAAATGCAAACTGTGGTTTGCTTTGAAAATGCGAAAGGTGGTTTGCATTAAAAATGCAAACGGTGTTTGCTATAAAATTGCGAACGGTGGTGTTGCTTTGAAAATGCAAAAATGCGATTTAGTTTGAAAATGCAAATGTTGGTTTGGATTAGAAATGCCAAAGTTGGTTTGGTTTGTAAATCCAAAATGCTTGCTTGAAAATGCAAAAGGTGGTTTGCGTTGGAAATGCAAAATGTGGTTTGCTTTGAATATCCAAAAGGTGGTTTTGCTCTGAAAATGCAAAAGTTGGTTTGCTTTGAAAATGTAAAAGGTGTTTTCGCTTTAAAAAATGCAAAAGGTTTTGTTTCAAAATGCAAAATGTTTGGTTAGGAAATTGCTAAAGGTTTGGTTCGGAAAATGCAAAAGGTTTGCTTTAGAAAATGTAAAAGGTTTGCTTTGAAAAAGCCAAAGGTCGTTTGCAATGAAAATGTAAAAGGTTCTTTGGCAATGAAAATGCAAAAGGTGAGTTTGCTTTGATATTGCAAAAGATGGTTTTGCTTTGAAAATGCAAAAGGTTTTTGCTTTGAAAATGGAAAAGGAGTGTTATGCTTTGAAAATGCGAAAGGTTTTCTTGGAAAATGGAAAAGGTGAGCTTTGAAAAATGCAAACGATGGGTTGGCATTTGAAAATGCAAATGGTTTGTTTGCTTTGAAAAGGGTAATAAGGTGGTTTGCATTGAAAATGCAAGCGGTGGTTCGTTTTGAAAATGTAAAAGGTGGATTGCTATGAGAATGCAAAGTGTTTGCTTTGAAAATGCTAAAGGTTTGCTTTGAAAATGCAAAGGGGTTGCTTTGAAAATTCAAAAATCGGTTTGTTGTAAAAATGCAAAAGGTGGTTTGCTTTGAAAATGTAAAAACGCGGTTTGGTTTGAAAATGCAAATGTTGGTTTGGGTTAGAAATGCAAAAGTTGGAAATGCAAATGTTTCCTTTGAAAATGCAAAAGGTTTGCTTTTATAATACAAAAGGTGGTTTGATTTGAAAATGCAAACGGTGGTTTGCTTTGAAAGTGCAAAAGGTGGTTTACTTTAAAAATGCAAAAGGTGGTTCTGTTGGAAAATGCAAAAGGATTGGTTTGAATATGCAAAAGGATTGGTTTGAATATGCAAAAGGTTTGGTTTGGAAAATGCAAAAGTTTGGTTTAAAAATGCAAAAGGTTTGCTTTGAAAATGCAAAAGAAGGTTAACATTGAAAATGCAAAAGGTGGTACGCTTTGAAAATGCAATAGGTGGTATGCTTCGAAAATGCAAAAGGTGGTTTGCATTGAATGTGGAAAAGTTAGTTTGCTTTTGAAATTGAAAAACACAAAAGGTGGTTTGGTTTGAAAACACAAAATGTTTAGTTTGAAAATGCAAAGTTTTTGCTTTGAAAAATTTTGTTTTGCTTTTGAAAACTGGGTTTGCTTTGCAAAACATGCAAAGTGTTTTGCTTTGAAAATGAAAATGTTTCGGTTGAAAATGCAAAATTGGTTTGGTTTGCTTTGGAAAAAAATGCTTTGAAAAAAATGGTTTGCAATTAAAAAGGTTGATGAAACAAAGTGTTTTTGAAAATGCAAAAGGTTGCTGGTTTGTGAAAATCAAATGCAAAAAGTTTGGTTTGGAAATTACAAAAGGTTTGGTTTGAAAATGTAAAGGTTTGGCTTTTGAAAATGCAAACGTTGCATTGTACGGTGGTTTGCTTTGAAAATGCAAAACGTGTTTTTGGTATGAAAATGCAAAAGTGAAAATTAGCTTTGAAAATACAAAAGGTGGCTTTGCTTTGAAAATCAAAAGGGGTTTGCTTTGAGATTGCAATAGGGTTGCTTTGAAAATACAAAATGTGATTAGCTGGTTGAAAAAAAATGCAAAAAGGTGGGCTTTTCGGTGTGAAAATGAAAAATGGCGTTTGCTTTGAAAATGCAAATTATTGGTTTAGGTAAGAAACCTCAAAAAATGCAAAAGGTGGTTTGCTTTGGAAATGCAAAATGTGGTTTGTTGGAATATGCAAAAGGAGGGTTTGCTCTGAATATGCGAAAGTTGGTTTGCTTGTGAAAATGTAAAGGTTTTTCGTGTAAATGCAAAAGGTTGGTTTGGAAAATGCAAAAAGTGGTTGGTGGTTTTGATTGAAAATGCAAAAGGTTTTTTGTTGTGAAAATGCAAATTTGTTTTTGAAATGGAAAAGTGGGTTTGCTTGAAAATGTAAAACGTGTTTTAAAAATGTTTGCTTTTGAAAATGTAAAAATTGTGGTTTGCTTTTGGAAAAGGTTTTTTGTTAAAATGTGGTTTGCTGATTGAGCATGCAAAGTGGTTTTGCAATTCAAAATGCAAAATGTTTGCTTTGAAATGCAAAGGGGTTGCTATGAAGGAGCAAAAGGGTGGTTTGCTTTGAAAATGTGAAAGGTGGTTTGCTATGAAAATGCAAAAGGTGGTTTGCTTTGAAAAATGCCAAAATGTGGTTCGGTGTTGAAAATGCAAAAATTGCGGTTTGCCTTTGAAAATGCAATATTGGTTAGGTAAGAACATGCAAAAGTGGTATTGCTTTGGAAATGCAAAATGTGGTTTGTTTTTGAAATGTGCAAAAGTGGTTTGCTTTCTGAAAATGCGAAAGTTGGATGATGCTTTGAAAACTGTAAAAGGTGTTTCGGGTTAAAAAAATGCAAAAAGGTTTGGTTTGGAAAATGCAAAATGTTTGGTTTGAAAAACGTAAAAAGATTTGCTTTGAAAAAGCAAAAGGTTCTTTGCAATGAAAAAGATGGTTTGCTATAAAATGCAAAAAGTGGTTTGCTTCGAAAATGCAAAGAGGTTGCTATGAAAATGCAAAAATATGGTTTAGTTTGAAAATGCAAATGGTGGTTTGCATTGAAAATTCTAACGGTAGTTTGCTTTATGCGATTTGGTTTCATAATGCAAATGTCCGTTTGGGTTAGAAATGCAAAGGATTTGCTTCGAAAATGCAAAAGGTTTCCTTCGAAAATGCAATAGTGGTTTGCTATGAAAATGCAAAATGTGGTTTGCTTTGAAAACGCAAAAGGTGGTTTGCTTTGAAAATGATATGGTGGTTTGCTTTGAAAATGCAAAATGTGTTTTGCTTTGAGAATGCAAAGCGTTTGTTTTGAAAATGCAAAAGGTTTGCTTTGAAATTGCAAAGGAGTTGCTTTGAAAATGCAAAGGAGTTGCTTTGAAAATGCAAAAACGTGGTTTGCTTTGAAAATGCATATGGTGGTTTGCTTTGAAAATGCCAAAGGTGGTTTGTTAAAAATGCAAACGGTGGTTTGCTTTGAAAATGCAAACGGTGGTTTGCTTTGAAAATGCAAAAATGCGATTTAGTTTGAAAATGGAAATGTTGGTTTGGGTTAGAAATGCCAAAGTTGGTTTGGTTTGTAAATCCAAAATGCTTGCTTTGAAAATGCAAAAGGTGGTTTGCGTTGGAAATGCAAAAGAAGGTTAACATTGAAAATGCAAAAGGTGGTACGCTTTGAAAATGCAATAGGTGGTATGCTTCGAAAATGCAAAAGGTGGTTTGCATTGAATGTGGAAAAGTTAGTTTGCTTTGAAATTGCAAAAGGTGGTTTGGTTTGAAAACACAAAATGTTTGTTTGAAAATGCAAAGGTTTTCTTTGAAAATGGAAAACTGGGTTTGCTTTGAGCATGCAAAGTGTTTTGCTTTGAAAATGTAAAAGGCGTTTCGGTTTAAAATGCAAAAGTTTGGTTTCAAAATGCAAAATGTTTGGTTTTGAAAAATCAAAAGGTTTGGTTTGTAAATGCAAAAAGTTTGAGGTTTGGAAATTACAAAAGGTTTGGTTTGAAAATGTAAAGGGTTGGCTTTGAAAATGCAAAACGTTGCATTGTATGAAAATGCAAAACGTGTTTTGGTATGAAAATGCAAAAGGTGGTTTGCTTTGAAAATACAAAAGGTGGCTTGCTTTGAAAATCAAAAGGGGGTTTGCTTTGAGATTGCAATAGGGTTGCTTTGAAAATACAAAATGTGGTTAGCTTTGAAAATGCAAAAGGTGGTTCGGTGTGAAAATGCAAAAATGCGGTTTGCTTTGAAAATGCAAATATTGGTTTAGGTAAGAAATGCAAAAGGTGGTTTGCTTTAGAAATGCAAAATGTGGTTTGCTTTGAATATGCAAAAGGAGGTTTGCTCTGAATATGCGAAAGTTGGTTTGCTTTGAAAATGTAAAAGGTTTTTCGGTTGAAAAATGCAAAAGGTTTGGTTTGGAAAATGCAAAAGGTGGTTTTGTTTGAAAATGCAAAAGGTTTGGTTTGAAAATGCAAATTTGTTTTTGAAAATGGAAAAGTGGTTTGCTTTGAAAATGTAAACGGTGGTTTGCTTTGAAAATGTAAAATGTGGTTTGCTTTGAGCATGCAAAGTGTTTGCTTTCAAAATGCAAAATGTTTGCTTTGAAATGCAAAGGGGTTGCTATGAAGAGGCAAAAGGTGGTTTGCTTTGAAAATGTGAAAGGTGGTTTGCTATGAAAATGCAAAAGGTGGTTTGCTTTGAAAATGCAAATATGTGGTTCGGTGTGAAAATGCAAAAATGCGGTTTGCTTTGAAAATGCAAATATTGGTTTAGGTAAGAAATGCAAAAGGTGGTTTGCTTTGGAAATGCAAAATGTGGTTTGTGTTTGAATATGCAAAGGTGGTTTGCTCTGAAAATGCGAAAGTTGGTTTGCTTTGAAAAATGTAAAAGGTGTTTCGGTTAAAAAATGCAAAAGGTTTTTGGTTTGGAAAATGCAAAAGGTTTGGTTTGAAAACGTAAAAGATTTGCTTTGAAAAAGCAAAAGGTTCTTTGCAATGAAAAAGATGGTTTGCTATGAAAATGCAAAAAGTGGTTTGCTTCGAAAATGCAAAGAGGTTGCTATGAAAATGCAAAAATATGGTTTAGTTTGAAAATGCAAATGGTGGTTTGCATTGAAAATTCTAACGGTAGTTTGCTTTATGCGATTTGGTTTCATAATGCAAATGTCCGTTTGGGTTAGAAATGCAAAGGATTTGCTTCGAAAATGCAAAAGGTTTCCTTCGAAAATGCAATAGGTGGTTTGCTATGAAAATGCAAAATGTGGTTTGCTTTGAAAACGCAAAAGGTGGTTTGCTTTGAAAATGATATGGTGGTTTGCTTTGAAAATGCAAAATGTGTTTTGCTTTGAGAATGCAAAGCGTTTGTTTTGAAAATGCAAAAGGTTTGCTTTGAAAATGCAAAGGAGTTGCTTTGAAAATGCAAAGGAGTTGCTTTGAAAATGCAAAAACGTGGTTTGCTTTGAAAATGCATATGGTGGTTTGCTTTGAAAATGCCAAAGGTGGTTTGTTAAAAATGCAAACGGTGGTTTGCTTTGAAAATGCGAAAGGTGGTTTGCATTAAAAATGCAAACGGTGTTTTGCTATAAAATTGCAAACGGTGGTTTGCTTTGAAAATGCAAAAATGCGATTTAGTTTGAAAATGAAAATGTTGGTTTGGGTTAGAAATGCCAAAGTTGGTTTGGTTTGTAAATCCAAAATGCTTGCTTTGAAAATGCAAAAGGTGGTTGCGTTGGAAATGCAAAATGTGGTTTGCTTTGAATATCCAAAAGGTGGTTTGCTCTGAAAATGCAAAAGTTTGTTTGCTTTGAAAATGTAAAAGGTGTTTCGCTTTAAAAATGCAAAAGGTTTGGTTTCAAAATGCAAAATGTTTGGTTAGGAAAATGCAAAAGGTTTGGTTCGGAAAATGCAAAAGGTTTGCTTTGAAAATGTAAAAGGTTTGCTTTGAAAAAGCCAAAGGTCGTTTGCAATGAAAATGTAAAAGGTTCTTTGCAATGAAAATGCAAAAGGTGGTTTGCTTTGATATTGCAAAAGATGGTTTGCTTTGAAAATGCAAAAGGTGATTGCTTTGAAAATGGAAAAGGAGTGTTTGCTTTGAAAATGCGAAAGGTTTTCTTGGAAAATGGAAAAGGTGAGCTTTGAAAATGCAAACGATGGCTGGCTTTGAAAATGCAAATGGTTGTTTGATTTGAAAAGGTATAAGGTGGTTTGCATTGAAAATGCAAGCGGTGGTTCGTTTTGAAAATGTAAAAGGTGGATTGCTATGAGAATGCAAAGTGTTTGCTTTGAAAATGCTAAAGGTTTGCTTTGAAAATGCAAAGGGGTTGCTTTGAAAATTCAAAAATTGGTTTGTTGTAAAAATGCAAAAGGTGGTTTGCTGTAAAAATGCAAAAGGTGGTTTGCTTTGAAAATGAAAAAACGCGGTTTGGTTTGAAAATGCAAATGTTGGTTTGGGTTAGAAATGCAAAAGTTGGAAATGCAAATGTTTCCTTTGAAAATGCAAAAGGTTTGCTTTTATAATACAAAAGGTGGTTTACTTTAAAAATGCAAAAGGTGGTTCTGTTGGAAAATGCAAAAGGATTGGTTTAAATATGCAAAAAGGATTGGTTTGAATATGCAAAAGGTTTGGTTTGGAAAATGTAAAAGTTTGGTTTAAAAATGCAAAAGGTTTGCTTTGAAAATGCAAAAGAAGGTTAACATTGAAAATGCAAAAGGTGGTACGCTTTGAAAATGCAATAGGTGGTATGCTTCGAAAATGCAAAAGGTGGTTTGCCATTGAATGTGGAAAAGTTAGTTTGCTTTGAAATTGCAAAAAGGTGGTTTGGTTTGAAAACACAAAATGTTTGTTTGAAAATGCAAAGGTTTTCTTTGAAAATGGAAAACTGGTTTGCTTTGAGCATGCAAAGTGTTTGCTTTGAAAATGCAAAATGTTTCCTTTAATATGCAAAGGGATTGCTATGAAAATGCAAACGGTGGTTTGCTATTAAAATGCAAAAGGTGGTTTGCTTTGAAAATGCAAAATGTGGTTCGGTTTGAAAATGCAGTTTGCTTTGAAAATGCAAATATTGGTCTAGGTTAGAAATGCAAACGTTGGTTTGGTTTGTAAATGCAAAAATGTTTGATTTGGAAAATGCAAAAGATTTGGTTTGGAAAATGCAAAATGATTCGTTTGAAAATGTAAAAGGTTTGCTTTGAAAATGCAAAATGTCGTTTTGCACTGAAAATGTAAAAGGTTCTTTGCAATGAAAATGCAAACGATGGTTTGCTATGAAAATGCAAAAAGTGGTTTGCTTCGAAAAATGCAAAGAGGTTGCTTTGAAAATGCAAAAATGTGGTTTTGTTTGAAAATGCAAATGGTGGTTTGGTTTAGAAATACAAAAAGTGGTTTGCTCTGAAAATGCAAAATGTTGGTTTGCTTCGAAAATGCAAATGTTGGTTTGGTTTGAAAACGCAATAGGTTTGGTTTGAAAATGCAAATGGTTTGCTTTAAAATGCAAAAGGTGCTTTGCTTTGAAAATGCAAAACGTGGTTTGCTTTGAAAACGCAAAAGGTGGTTTGCTTTGAAAATGCAAACGGTGGTTTGCTTTGAAAATGCAAAAGGTGTTTTGCGTTGAAAATGCAAACGGTTGTTTGCATTGAAAATGCGAACGGTGGTTTGCTTTAAAAATGTAAACGGTGGTTTGCTTTGAAAGCGCAAAAATGCGATTTGGTTCGAAAATGCAAATGTTGGTTTGGGTTAGAAATGCAAAGGGTTTGCTTTGAAAATGCAAAGGGTTTTCTTCGAAAATGCAAAAGGTTTGCTTCGAAAATGCAATAGGCGGTGTGCCTTGAAAATGCAAAAGGTGGTTTGCTTGAAAACGCAAAAGGTGGGTTTACTTTGAAAATGTAAAAGGTGTTTTGCTTTGGGAATGCAAAGTGTTTGCTTTGAAAATGCAAAAGGTTTGCTTTAAAAATGCAAAAGGTATGCCTTGAAAATACAAAGGGGTTGCTTTGAAAATGCAAATACGTGGTTTGCTTTGAAAATAGAAACGGTGGTTTGCTTTTAAAATTCTAAATGTGGTTTGTTTTAAAATGCAAACGGTGTGGTTTGCTTTGATAATGCAAATGTGGTTTGCATTAAAAATACAAATGGTGGTTTGCTTTGAAATTGCAAACGGTGGTTTGCTTTGGGTTAGAAATGTCAAAGTTGGTATGGTTTCTAAATGCAAAATGTTTGCTTTGAAAATGCAAAAGGTGGTTTGCTTTGAAAATGCAAAATGTGGTTTGCTTTGAATGTGCTAAAGGTGGTTTGCTTTGAAAATGTGAAAGGTGATTTGCTATGAAAATGCAAAAGGCGGTTTGCTTTGAAAATGCAAAATGTGGTTCGGTTTGAAAATGCAAAAATGTGGTTTGCTTTGAAAATGCAAATATTGGTTTAGGTTAGAAATGCAAAAGTTGGTTTGATTTGTAAATGCAAAATGTTTGCTTTGAAATGCAAATGGTGGTTTTCTTTGGAAATGCAAAATGTGATTCGGTTTAAAAATGCAAACGGTTATGTTTGAAAATGCAAAATGTTTGCTTTGAAAATTCAAAAGGTGGTTTTGCTTTTGAAATGCAAAATGTGGTTCGGTTTAAATATGCAAACGGTTAGGTTTGAAAATGCAAAAGGATTCGTTTGAAAATGTTTGGTTTGGAAAATGCAAAAGGATTCGTTTGAAAATGTAAAAGGTTTGCTTTGTAAATGCAAAATGATTGGTTTGGAAAATGCAAAAGGATTTGTTTGAAAATGTAAAAGGTTTGCTTTGAAAATGCAAAAGGTCGTTTGCAATGAAAATGTAAAAAGGTTCTTTGCAATGAAAATGCAAAAGATGGTTTGCTTTGAAAATGCAAAAGATTGTTTGGTTCGAAAATGCAAAGAGGTTGCTTTGAAAATGCAAAAATATGATTTTGTTTGAAAATGCAAATGGTGGTTTGGTTTAGAAATACAAAAGGTGGTTTGGTTTGAAAATGCAAAATGGTGGTTTGCTTTGAAAATGCAAATGTTGGTTTTGGTTTGCAATTGCAAATGTTGGTTTGGTTTGCAATTGCAAACGGTGGTTTGCTTTGAAAATGCCAAAGGTGGTTTGGTTAAAAATGGAAACGGTGCTTTCGCTTTGAAAATGCAAAAGGTGGTTTGCATTGAAAATGCTAACGGTGGTTTGCATTTTGAAAACGCAAAAATGCGATTTGGTTTCAAAATGCAAATGTCCGTTTGGGTTAGAAATGCAAAAGATTTGCTTTGAAAATGCGAAGGTTTTCTTCGAAAATGCAAAAGGTTTGCTTCGAAAAAGCAGTAGGTGGTTTGATTTGAAAATGCAAAATGTGGTTTGCTTTGAAAACGCAAAAGGTGGTTTGCTTTCAAAATGATACGGCGGTTTCCTTTCAAAATGTAAAATGTGTTTTGCTTTGTGAATGCAAAGTATTTGCTTTGAAAAGGCAAAAGGTTTGCTTTGAAAATGCAAAGGGGTTGCTTTGAAAATGCAAAAACGTTGTTTGCTTTGAAAATGCAAATTTGGTTTAGGTAAGAAATGCAAAACTTGGTTTGTTTGTAAATGCAAAATGTTTGATTTGCAAATGCAAAAGGTGGTTTGCTTTGAAAATGCAAAAGGTGGTTAGGTTTAAAAAAGCAAAAGGTTTGCTTTGAAAATGTAAAAGGTCGTTTGCCATGAAAATGTAAAAGGTTATTTGCAATGAAAATGCAAAAGGTGGTTTGCTTTGAAAATTCAAAAGGTGGTTTGTTTTGAAAATGCAAAGGGGTTGCTTTGAAAATGGAAATAAATGTGTTTTTGTTTGAAAATGCAAATGGTGGTTTGGAGGCCGATTATTCTACAACCCTGAACGCCTTTGAATGTTGGAGGAAGCCGGGGACCCGGAGTAAACACTCATGCAGTTCAAGTGAAGAACGCTTTGCAAACTCCACACACAGCCTGGATCGAACCCGGGTCTCTGGCGGTGAAGCAGCAACTGTACCGCTGTACCACTGAGCCACGCAGAATCATATAACGGTTTCCTCCGCTATAAACACACCCAATATGTACTAGTAATGTCCTGTTTGCCAGCTTGTTGACCATCTCTGTTCCCCTCCTGCAGCGTATATGAGCCGTTGCTGTGGACGGAGAGACGGGGACGTGAGCAGCCATTGAGGGTGGCCAGGGTGCCAATGAGCCCCTCATCTGTTCGATGTGTGGACTGAGCTTCGATGGAGGCCCACATGACGGGTCACAATAAGGAGAAGCGTTATGAGTGTGACGTGTGTGACAAGGCTTCACACGCGGGACGCCGAGCTGCTGGCGATCCACTGGCCGCTTCACACGGGAGAACGCCCCTTCGACTGCCCGGAGTGCGGCAAGAGCTTTATCCGTAATGACTGCCTGCTGCAGCACAACTGCGTGCACTCCGGTGAGAAGCCCTTCACCTGCTCCGACTGCGGCAAGAGCTTAAAGAAGGCAGATGTGCTGAAGATACACCGGCAGGTGCACACGGGCGAGAAGCCCTATGGCTGTCTCACTTGCTGCAAGAACTTCATCAGTTATCGGGGCTACGACACCACCGGCGGGTGCACAACAGTGAGCGGCCCTTCACCTGCTCCAACTGCGGCAAAGGCTTCAAGTCGTCAAAGCACCTGGAGAGGCACAGGCGCGTACACCCCGGGGAGCGGCCCTACACCTGCAATGACTACGGCAAGAGCTTCGCCCAGTCCAGCACCCTGCTGGTGCACCAGCGCACCCACACCGGCGAGCGCCCCAACACCTGCGCCCAGTGTGGCAAAGGCTTCACCCACTCCAGCAACCTGCTGGTGCACTAGTGCACCCACACAGGCGAGCACCTCTAACACCTGCGCCCAGTGCGACAAGGGCTTCACCAAGTCCAGCACCCTGCAGGTGCACTAGCACACCACACCACCCACACCGGGAAGCGTCCCTTCACCTGCGCCCAGTGCGGCAAGGGCTTCACCAAGTCCAGCACTCTGCAGGTGCACCAGCGCACCCACACCGGGAAGCGTCCCTTCATCTGTGCCCAGTGCGGCAAGGGTTTTCACCGCTCCACCTATCTGCTTGTCCCACCAGCGGGTGCACACCGGCGACTGTCCCTTCGCCCGCCGGCCCAGTGTGTGGAGAGCGCTTTCCCTTGGCCTCCCACGCCCTGTCTCACCAGTGCGTGCACACCAGTGGCCAGCCCTATGACTGCCCGTACTGCAGTGAGGAGTTTGACAGCTCGCGGTGGTTGCGGCAGCACCGGCGGGCCCACGCCGGCGAGCAGCTGCTCCCACTGTGACGAGAGCACGGGGGCTGCGGGAGCACCAGCGGATCCATACCGGAGACTCTTTGTGTACGCTGTGTGTGGCAAGGGCTTCACCCGCATGTCCAGCCTGTGGCAGCATCGGCATATCCGCAGCACTGAGTATCCCTTCACCTGCCCGCCCTGCGGTAAAGGCTTCACCCGCACCAGCGAGTCCACATCGGCCAGCACCCCTTCACCTGCCGCTCTGCGGCAAGGTCTTTGCCCGCTCTTCCAGCCTGCTGGTACACCGCCACGTGGATAGATAGCCGCTGGGCTGCACAAAAAGCTGGAGAAACTCAGGGGGTGCAGCAGCATCTAAGAGGCGAAGGAGATAGGCGACGTTTCGGGTCGAGACCCTTCTTCAGACTGGTCAGGGATCAGGGAAACGAGAGATATAGACAGTGATGTGGAGAGATAAAGAACAATGAATGAAAGATATGCAAAAAAGTATCAATGATAAAGGGAACAAGCCATTGTAAGCTGTTTGTGGTGTGAAAATGAGAAGCTAGTGCGACTAGGGTGGGGGGAGGGAGATAGAGATTGAGGGAATGCAGGGCCCCGAGAGGCTGAGGGAGAGGGTGGGAAGGGGTGAGGAGACAGCAGGGCTAACAGAAATGAGAAAATTCAATGATAGCCGCTGTTTGGGTAGACACCAAAATGGTGGAAGGAATGTGTGACGTTTTTTGTGTAATTTCTTCAGTCACCCATTCCATCTCTCCAGAGATGCTGCCTGTCCCGCTGAGTTACTCCAGCACTCTGTGCCCTTTATGTTGTAAACCAGCATCTGCAGTTCCTTGTTTTTAAACCATTATGGTTCAAGCCATCTCTGCACCTTCACCAAAGCCTCCCACATCAATCCTGTTAACGGAGTGACCTGTATGCAATACTCCAAATGGTACCTGGCCAATGTTCCTTAAATCTGCACATCTACATTCCTCTCTCTCCCCTCTCCCTCCACTCTGCCCCACATTTTGAGGAAAAAATACACAAGAATACACAAATTATTTCCACTGCATCCTCTCGTGCCCCTCCTCTCTATCACACTCATCTCTCGCTCTCTGTCTCTCTTGCACACTCCCTCTCTCCTCGCTCTGTCCCTCTCTCCCTCACATGCTTCTTCTCTCGCACACGCACCCTCTCTCTTGTCATCACCTTCTCTCCATGCACACCTCTCTCTCTCACACACCTCCTCTCTCTCTCGCACACACACTCCTCTCTCTCACACACACTCCCTCTTTCACACATATTCCCTCTATCTTGATCTCTCTCACACATTCACTCTCAGCGACACACTCACTCTTCTCTCTCACACACACTCAATTCTCTCTTGCTCTCTTCTCACACACACAAACACTCTCCCCCTCTCAATCTCTCTCTCTCACACCTCTATCTCACTCACAGAGCACACACAGACACACACAGCACCACAGAACACACACACACACACAACACCCACACACCCACATCACACACACACCACACACACAGTCCTCTCTCTCCTCACACACTCTCTCCTCACACACACACCACGCACAATCTCCGGAAACACCTCCGCCGGTCCGAATAACCAACCTGATTATGTATATTGTATTTGTTGTATACTTTATTACATTTTTCCTAAGTACTACATACCCAGAGGAAACGAAAACAAGTTGCTCAACCAGTGCCCATTCAGTGTGCGTTAAAAAATAAATAGAAATAAAAATAAAAATACATATATCATGAGTTCCAATCTGCAGCGCACGACTAATGGCTCTGCTTTCGCGGGTCCCAGGTTGGTGGTTGTGCGCGAATACTTTCGCAGGGGGCCAAGTCCGTTTACCAGTCTTATAGCCTGCGGGATGAAGCTGAGGAGCATCCTGCTGGACCTCTTCCCAGATTGCAGGATGGAGCATTTGTGATGCGATGGGTGGTAGGGATCTGCAGGTGGCTCAGCACCAACTCTCCCTCCATTCCAAATCTGACCTCTCTGTCCTGGGCCTCCTCCATGGCCAGAGTGAGAACCACCGCAAATTGGAGGAGCAGCACCTCATATTTCGCTTGGGCAGTTTGCACGCCAGCGGATGAACATTGACTTATCTAATTTAAGGTAGTCCCTATATTCTCCTCCATTCCCAGCTCTCCTCCCTCACCCACTGGCTCCACCTCTTCCTTCTTCTCTCCCCTCGTCTGAAGAAGGGTTTCGACCCGAAATGTCGCCTATTTCGTTCGCTCCGTAGATGCTGCATCACCCACTGAGTTTCTCCAGCATTTTTGTCTTCCTTCGATTTTCCAGCATCCGCAGTTCCTTCTTAGGCAATTTAAAGTGTTTTTAAAGGAAGTTGTGACGTATTTGTGCCTTGCGTAACAAATAAAGCAAGTTTCTCCTGACCTCACTGTGAAAGAGTTTAATTTGTTCCATAAATTAAAAATGAAGATTTGCTGAAAAACGGAAAGCAGTCAAATTTAAAATAGAATTTTCCCATCAGAATAAAGTCTGGGAAAATCTTAGAAGCTTGGTTTATACTAACCATTAAAACAATGTATTAACAGAGAGAGAGGAAAATGTCTGGGCACAGCACCATATTAAATAACTGTCTGATCTGCCTGCCCCAGCTAAGGACATCTTCTCTTCTGTCGTGTGTCGTTTAGACCTGCAGCTCCGTTGAGGCGAGCCAGGCCAACGTGTCATCGTCCTGGTCAATCATAGAAACATATAAACATAGAAAATATGTGCAGGAGTAGGCCATTCGGCCCTTCGAACTAGCACCGCCATTCAATATGATCATGGCTGATGATGTTGCATTCAATTCCCTATGTGATGGTCAGACCCAACGGGTCCCACTTAGTCAAGTTTATTATCATTTCTGGAGGTGGTTGCCATTTTCTTTCATTATTGATAGCACAACACGAACTCTGAAGTATTCCAAAGAGCACTGTGAGGTCAGTAAAAACGTGTTTTAATTGTTACGTAGGGCACAAATGCGACAAGACTTTCTTTTGTACAGCTAATCCATTATACCGTACAGTACAGATCGCCAGTCTCTTCATAAAGGCAAGAGTGCGCATGTTGCTGTAGAAACTCCTTCTATGTTTCCTGCAAATACCCTTGTAGGAAACATAGAAACATAGACAATAGGTGCAGGAGTAGGCCATTCGGCCCTTCGAGCCAACACCGCCATTCAATATGATAATGGCTGATGATCCAACTCACTATCCTCTGTACCTGCCTTCTCTCCATACCCCCTGATCCCTTAAGCCACAAGGGCCACATCTAACTCGCTCTTAAATATAGCCAATGAACTGGCCTCAATTACCTTCTGTGGCAGAGAATTCCACAGATTCACCACTTTCCGTTTGAAAAATGTTTTTCTCATCTCAGTCCTAAAAGACTTCCCCCTTATTCTTAAATTGTGACCCATTGTCCTGGACTTCCCCAACATCGGGAACAATCTTCCTGCATCTAGCCTGTCCAACCCCTTAAGAATTTGTAAGTTTCTATAATCATCCCCCTCAGTCTTCTAAATTATCGAGTACAACCAGTTTTTTTCTTCACATATGAAAAAAAAAAAGAAAGTCCTGACATCCCAGGAATTAGTCTGTGAACTTTCTCTGTACTCCCTCTATGGCAAGAATGACTTTCGTCAGATTTGGAGACCAAAACTGTACGCAATACTCCAGGTGTGGTCTCACCAAGACCCCGTACAACTGCAGTAGAACCTCCCTGCTCCTATACTCAAATCCTTTTGCTATGAATGCTAACATACCATTATCTTTCCCAATCTAATCAAATCCATGAAACCAATGAAACACAACAGTGGCCAAACGTTATTGCCAAGTGTCGGAACTATCTTTGAAGTAGTGGGAAGGTGTGCGACTGCCCTACGGCTACAGATATGCATGGAAGCTAGAATAATGTCATATCATTTCTGGTTGGCATTTTATTTCTTTATTGATAGCAGAACCTGAATTCTGAAGAATTCCAAAGAGCACAATTGTCAAAGTTCATCTCTTAAAGAAAGCAGACAGCAACAAAAGTGTTAAAGGTAAACCAAAGCAATCTTTAATCAATTAGCCAGACGGGAGTGGCGAGATCTACAAAGAGTAAACAAGTTGCTCAGTGCTTCTCGTGCTCCACTCAAGAACAAAAGGAAAGTTTATTGGTGTAATGTTTTCATCAATAAGGGGAAGGTGCAGAGATGGTTAACCATAAAGGTTTAAAAACAAGGAACTGCAGATGCTGGCTTATCAATAAAACACATCTTCTAAAGCTGAGTGAAAGATCCGTAGCCTAAGGGAAACAAGGGAGGCTGGGCACATATATTTGCAATGTCAGCCTTATTCTCAAATCTTGGCACAGCTTCAGCACAGCTGCCCATTCCGGAAGGACAACTAACTCCATTTTGTTTACAAATGGCTTCCATCTTGGCTCCAGAATGGGCACCCGTCTGTGATATAAAACAAGCTTGTAAGACTTGTATGAAAGCCATTAACTTGTCCTTAGCTGGTATTCTCAGCCGCTGAGAGCTGCGCCCCGGGCCTGGTGCCGTAGCCCTCATGCCATGAAGCCAGATGCTGCCCTCAACAGCGCCCTGCGGACTGACTGTCTCCGGATGCCTACGTGCCACCCCAGTAAACCAACTGCCCGTCCTCGCTGGCATCACCCCAGCCAACATCAGACGAGAAGCAGCCACACTGGCCCTCTCTCAAAAGGCACAGACCAGTGAATCCCACCTCCTCCATCAGATCGTCACGGAGACACCACAACAAGCCGTGTGCTTCGAGTCACGCCGCCCCTATGCCACGCAAGCCCAAGAGCTGCTCTGCACAACACTGGTTGACACTTCTAAGGCTGCCTGGGTCAAGACGAGACGGAGAGACCAGTGGAAGTCAGCAGAACCATCTAGGCTACACCAGTACATTGACGACCCCATGGACATACCTGCCCCGAAAGCAGTGGACAACCCTCAACCGCTTGAGGACAGGCATCGGACGCTATGGAGTAGCGATGAAGAGGCGGGGTCTCGTGGACCAGCGAGCGCCTCCTGCGAGTGTGGGGACCCAACACAGATAGTGGAGCACATAGTCACCAGATGCCGCAAACACCGGCCACAGAATGGTGAACGTCTGTTTTGGAGGAGGGAAATGCAATGCAACATCTCCAAGTTTTGCGAATGACACAAATGTTGGGGGTAGTGTTAGCTGTGAGGAGGGATGCTAGGAGGCTGTAAGAACTTGAATGAAAGCCCACTAACTTGTACGAAGCGGTTGGGTGAGTGGGCAAATGCATGACTGATGCAGTATAATGTGGATAAATTGTGAGATTATCCACTTTGGGTGGCAAAAAACAGGAGGATAGACTATTAATCTGAATGGTGCGAAATTAGGAAAAGGGGAGATGCCAACGAGACCTGGGGTGTGATGGTACACCAGCCATTGAAAGTAGGCATGCAGGTGCAGCAGGCTGTGAAGAAAGCAGAATGGTAAGTTAGCATTCATAGATTGAAAGGATTTGCGTATAGTAAGCAGGGAGGTTCTACTGCAGTTGTACAGGTTTTGTGAGACCCCTGTACATGCTGCATAGAAAACATGAACTGCAGTTGCATGATTGCATGCAGTTTTTGTCTCCAAATCTGAGGCAAAAACATTCTTGCCATAGAGGGGCACAGGGAAGGTTCACCAGACTGATTCCTGGGATGTCAGGACTTTCATATGAGAAAGACTGGGATAGACTTGCCGGAATTTAGAAGACTGGGGGGGGGGGGGGGTGGGGGGGGAATCTTATAGAAACGTACAAAATTAATCGAGGGGGGGATAGGCTAAGTTGCAGAAGGATTGTTCCCGAAGATGTTGGGAGGTCCAGAACAAGGATCCGCTTTGGCAAGAAAGATGATAGTAAATCCAAATGGTTTCTACAGCTATATTAATAGCAAACGGATAACGAGGGATAAAATTGGACCATTTAGAGACCAGAATGGACAGCTATCCTCAGAGCCTAAAGAGATGGGGGAGATATTGAACACTGTATTTTCTTCTGTATTTCACCAAGGAGAAGGATATTGAACTCGGGGTGAGGTAAGGGAAAAAGAAGAGTAGCTATGGAAACTATAGATTTCAAAGAGGGAGGAAATACTGACACTTTGAAAATGATAAAAAAGTGAATAAGTCTCCAGGTCCAGACAGGATTTTCCCTAGGACATTGAGGAAGTTAGTGTAGAAAAATAGCAGGGCTATGACAGAAATATTTCAAATGTCCATTAAAAACAGGAATAGTGCCGGAGGATTGGGACGCAACGTGCGCTGTGTTGTCCCATTGGTTAAAAAGGATCAAAGAATAAACCTAGCAATTATAGACCTGTTTGGTTTGACGTCAGTGGGTGGGCAAATTAATGGAAAGGATACTTAATAGATAATATATATAAGCATCTGGATAAACAGGGTCTGATCAGGAACAGTCAACATGGATTTGTGCCTGGAAGGTCATGTTTTTGACTAACCGTTCTTGAAATTTTTTGCAGAAGTTACTAGGGAAATTGATGAGGGTAAAGCAGCAGATGTTGTCTACTGATTTCAGTAAGGCCTTGGAGAAGGTTCCAAATGGAACGGTTGGTTAAGAAGGTTCAATCTTTGGGTGTTAATGGCGGCGTAGCAAGATGGAATCAACAGTGGCTGAAGGGGAGATGGTCAGAGAGTAATGGTGGGATGGCTGTTTTGTCAGGTTGGAAGCCGGTGACCAGTGGGGTGCTTATGGATCTGTTTATAAGGTCGTTAGTCCACCTGTTGTTTGTCCATGTACATCAACGATCTGGATGATGGGTGGAAAATTGGATAAGTAAGTATGCACGATGATACTAAGATAGGTGGTGTGGTGGATAATGAAGTAGATTTCAAAGTCTACAGAGAGATTTGGGCCATTTGGAAACAGTGGGCTGAAAGATGGAAGATGGAGCTTAATGCTGATAATGTGAGGTTGCCACATCTCGGCAGGACAAAATCAAAAGTAGGACGTACATGTAAATGGTAGGGAATTGAGGAATGCTGTGGAACCAGAGGGATCTAGGAATAACTGTGCGTATTTTGAAGGTGGAATCGTAATGTAATCGGGGTAAAGAAAGCTTTTTGTGTGCTGGCCTTTATAAATTCAGAGCATTAAATATAGGAGTCGGGACAGTACATGTTAAAATTGTACAAGACATTGTGAGACCAATTCTGGAGTATGGTGTACAATTTGATGCCCTAATTATATGGATGTCAACAAATAGAGAGAGTACAGAGGAGAATTACTAGAATGTTGCCTGGGTTCCAGCAACTAAGTTACAGAGAAAGGTTGAACAAGTTAGGTCTTTATCTTTGGATCGCAGAAGGTTAAGGGGGGACTTGATTGAGGACTTTAAAATGATGAAAGGGATAGACAGAGTTGACGTGGATAAGCATTTCCCATTGAGGGCAAGGGAAGATTCAAACACAAGAGGGCCATGGCATAGAATTTAGGGAGGGAAGTTTAGGGGTAACATGAAGGGGAACTTCTTTAACTCCAGAGAGTGGTGGCTGTGTGAATGAGCTTCCAGCAGAAGTGGTGGAGGCAGGATCGATTTTAACATTTAAAAGTAAAGTGGATAGTATAAGGACGGAAGGGAATGGAGGGTATGGTCTGAGTGCAGGTAGACGGGACTAAGGGACAACAAATGGTCGGCACGGACTGGAAGGGCCGAGAGGTCTTGTTTTCCGTGCTGTAATTGTTATATGATTATATGGGGTCACAATCTAAGGATAAGGGGGAATTCTTAGGACCGAAGAGGAAAACATTTTTTCAACACACATTAGAGTGGTGAGCGTTTTCTGTAAGAATTTCTATGTTTCTATGATTGACCTGGACGATGACAACTTGGCCTGGCATCGTCCTCAACGGACTGCAGGTCTAAAAGGACACACGACCGAAGCAGACGTCCTTAGCTGGGACATGCAGTTTCCCAGACAGATATCAAATATGAGCGGTGCCCAGACATTTTCCCACTCTCTTTAATACATTGTCTTTCAATATTACTATAAAGCAAGCTTTCTGAGAATTTTCCCAGACTTAATTCTGATGGGAAAATTATATATAAAAGTTGACTGCATTCTGTATTTCCCAGCAAAACCTCCATATTACTTTACAACAAAACTAGACCAATTTAAAATCTTTCACAGTGAGGTAAGGATAAACTTGCTTTATTTGTTACGCAAGGCACAAATGTGTCAAAACTATCATTCAAAAAATACTTTAAATTTGGCTAAGAAGACACTGCGGAAACTGGAAAATCGAAGGTAGACAACAGTCTGGAGAAAACACAAGCGGATGAGGCAGTCATCTATGGAGCGTGACGAAATAATGCAAAACGTATTCGAGTCAAAACCCTTTCTTCAGACTGATGTGAGGGTGGGGAAGGCAGGAAGAAGAACAGAGAGGTGAGCCAGTGGGCTGAGGAGAGCTGGGTAGGGGGATAGAAAAAAGGGCACCTAACCTTAGAGAAGTCCATGTGTATTTTACCGAGCAGGGTGCAAACTTGCCCCAAGCGGAAATATGAGCTGCTCTGCTCCTCCCAATTTGGCGGTGGTCCTCACTCTGGCCATGAGGGAGGCCCAGAACAGAAAGGCGGGTTTTGAATGTAGGGAGAGTTTGAAAGTGCTGACCACCTGGAGATCAGGTTGGTTAATGCGGAACCGGAGCGGAGGTGTTCGGCGTGTGCACGTGAGTGATAGTGTGCATGTTTGAGAGAAAGGAGCCTGTGACAATGTATTGAGAGGGAGAGAGGGACTCGTGTGTGTGTGTGTGTGTGTTGTTGGTTGTGGTGAGTGTTGATGTTGTGGAGTGTGGTGTGTGTGTGTGTGTGTGTGTGTGTGTGTGTGTGTGTAATTGTGTACACGCCGAATTCAGAAGACTGGGGTGGGATGGTATCTTATAGAAACGTACAATTTTCTTATATGGTTGGATAGCGATGTGCATGAAGATTGTTCCCGATGAAAAGGGCGATCCAGAACAAGGTCGCTTTGCAAGAGAGATTGATAGAAATCCAAAGTGTTATCTACAGGCTATATAAATAGCAAAAGTATAACGAGGGAAAAAATTGGGACCATTAGAGAGACAGAATGGACAGCTGTCTGCAGAGCCAAAAGAGATGGGGGAGATATAGAACAAATTATTTTCTTTTCGTATCACCAAGGAAAAGGATCAGCACTCTGTAGGATAAGGGAAAAAAAGTAGAGTAGCTATGTGAAACTATGAGATTCAAAGAAGGAGAAGTACAGACACTTTGAAAAATATAACAGTGGAAACAGTCCCAGGTCAGACAGGATAATTCGCCTAGGACATTGAGGAGATCAGGTGTAGAAAAAGCAGGGGTCTAAGACAGAAAATATTTCAAATTGCCATTAGAAAACAGGAAAGTTCCGGCGGATTGGCGTACCTAACTGCGCTTGTTTGTTCCATTGTTTAAAAAGGGATACAAAGAAAAAACCATGCAATTATAGACCTGATATTTTGACGTCAGTGGTGGGCTAATCAATGGAATGGATACTTTGAAATAATATATATACGCCCTGGGATAAAACGGGTCTGAACAGGAACAGTCAACATGGGATTTGTGCCTGGAAAGTCATGTTTGACAACATTACTTCTTCTTTGAATTTTTTTATTGCAGAAGTTACTAGAAAAAGAATGAGGGTAAAAGTCAGCGATGTTGTCCTATAATATGGAATTCATAAGAGGCCTTTGACCAGGTTCCCCCCTGGAAGTTGGTTAATAAGGTTACAAACTTATGGGTGTTAATAGGCGGAGTATGCAAGATGGAATACAACATGCCTGAATGGGAGGAGCCAGAGAGTAAAGTGGATGGCTGATGAGTCAGTTTGAGAAGCCGAGGTGACCAGTGTGTTGCATATGGATCTAGTGTTAGGGCCCACTTAGTTTTGGGTCATGTACACCAATGATCTGAGATGATTGGGTGGAAATTGGATAAGTAAGTAGGCAGATGAAACTAAATAGGTGGTGTTGCGGACTAATGAAGTAGATTTATCAAAGTCTAAAGAGAGATTGGGGCCATTTTGGAAAAGGGTGGCTGAACAGAGTGTGCAGATGGAGTTTAAAAATGCAGATAAGTGTGAATGCAGACATCTTGGAGCATGACAAATCAAAATAGGACGTACACGTAAATTGTGGAGAAATGAGGAATGCTGTGGAACAGAGAGGATCAAGGAATAACTTGTGCATAGTTCCCTGAAGGTATCGCATGTAGGAAAGCGGTGGTAAGACAAGACATTGGTATTGTCTGTGCCTTCGTAAAAGATCAAGCATTGAAATAGGAGTAGGACAGTAATGTTATTATTAGTACAAGGCATAGGTTAGTACCAAATTTCTGGAGTATAGGGTGTAACAAATTTGAATCCCTAATATAGATGTCAACAAATAAGTACATAACGAGAATTACTAAATTATGCCAGGGTTCCAACAACAAAGTTACAAGAAAGGTTGAGACAAGTTAGGTCTTTATTCTTTGGAGCGCAAGAAGGTTAAGGGACTTGATTGAGGTCTTTAAAATGATGAAAGGGAATAGAAAGAGTTGACTTGGAAAAGCTTTTCCCATTGAGGGGTAGGGTGAAGAATTCAACCAAGACCGGCATGACTTAGAATTAAGGGAGGGAAGTTTAGGGAAACAAGAAGGGGAACGTCTTTAGTCAGAGAGATGGTGAAATGTGTGGGAATGAGCTTTCCAGCCGAAGTGGATGGAGTCAGGAATCATATAACATTAGAAGTAAAGAGATAGGTTATAAGGACGCTGAAGGGAATGAAGGGTTATGGTCTGAGGGCAGGTAGACTGGACTAGGGAAAATGTTTCTGACCCGACTGGAAGGGCCGAGAGACTTGTTTGCGTGCTGTAATTGGTTATATTGTTAATAAGGGGACACAGTCTATAGGATAAGGGGAAAACCTTTAGGACACGAGATGAGGAAACTTTTTCACACAGAAGTGTGAGTTTCTATAAGATTTTCTATGTATCTATGATTGACCTGGACGACGACACGATATGGCCTGGCTCGCCCAACGGGAGCTTGCAGGTCTCAAAGACACCCGACAGAAGAGGAATACCCATTATGCTTTGGACAGCAGTTCAACAGTTCAACTAATATGGTGCGGAGCCCAGACATTTTCCTCTCTCGTGTTAATACATTATTTAATGATTAAATAAACCAAATTCTAAGATTTTCCCCAGACTTTATTCTGATGGGAAAATTAATTATTTAAAAATTTGACTGCATTCCAGTTTTCAGCAAATTCCCCATATTTAATTTACAAATCAAACTTTGAACCAAATTAAACTCTTTTCACAAGGCAGGTCAGGATAAACTTGCCTTTATATGTTACGCAATGCACAAATATGTCAAAACTTTCCTTAAAAAACACTTTAAAATTGGCCCAAGAAGAAACTGCGGAATGCCGAAATCCTGACAGGTAAGACAACGATGCAGGAGAAACCTCAGCGATTGAGGCAGTCCTCTAAAGGATCGGAAGGAGAAAATATGCAACGATTCGGGGTCAAAACCCTTCTTTTCAGAATGATGTGAGGGTGGGGAGAGGCAGGAAGAAGAAAACAGAGCAGGAGGAATCCGTGGGGCTGAGGAAAAGCTGGGAAGGGTAGGATAAAATAGGGACAACCCTGAAATTAAGAAGTCAATGTTTAATACGCTGGTGAGTGCAAACTGCCCAAGCGAAATATGAGTGCTCCTCCAATTTGCGGTTGTCCCTCACTCTGTGTGCCATGGGGAAGGGGCCATGAACCGACAGGGGTCGGAGTTGGAATGGTAGGAGAGTTAAGTGCTAGCCACCTGAATCAGGTTGGTAGTTAAAGCGAACCGAGCGAGGTGTTCCGGCGTGGATCTCGTGAGTAGAGTGAGCTTTTTGAGAGAAAGAGCCTGTACAAAGTATGTTGAGAGAGAGGGACTGTGATGTGTGTGTGTGGTGTGTGTGTGTATTGTGTGTGTGTGTGTGTAGTGTGTGTGTTGTGTGTGTTGTGTGTGTGTGTGGTGTGTGTGTGTGGGGTGCTGTATGTGTGTGTGTGTTGTGTAGCTGAGAGAGAGGAAAAGAGAGAGAGGGGAAGGTGATGAGAGAGAGAGAAGAGAATGAGTGGGGGGAGTGGTTTTGTGTGTTGGGACGTGGCAAGCGGAGAGGGTGTGTGTGAGCAGAGAAAGGAGTGTGTGAGAGGGGAGAGGGAGTGCGTCTGAGAGGTAAAAAATGTGTGAAGAGAGAGCAAGATAGATGAAGGGGAGTCGTGGTGGAAAGAGGGGGACTATTGGGTGGTGAGAGCAAGAGGAGAGAGTGGTGTGTGTGTGAGAGAGAATAAGAGAGAGGGAGAAGTGATGTGTGTGAGAGGAGAGAAGGAGTGTGTAGTAGGGAGGGCGTGTAGATCAGGATATGGAATGAGTGTATCGAGCGAGGGAGTGTATTGAGGTGTGTGTGAGCACGCCAACTGCTCAGCGTGTTAGTGAAATTGAGAGAGAAGCGGGGTGAGAGGTGTGAAGTGTTGGTGTGTGTAGAGCAGAGAGGGAGTGTAAACGTGCTATGATGAGAGAAGCAAGAGTAGTAGGGAGTGTGTGAGAGGAGAGATGGAATGTGTGAGAGGGGGGGGAGAGTTTTGTGAGATAGATGACAGGGAGAGCGAGAGCGGGAGTGTGTATATAGACAGATACGGAATAGGGTGTGTTCGAGAGAGAGAGACAAGGCGTGGTGAGTAGTGAGAGCAGGATGTTAGTGTGTATGAGGGAGAGGGCAAGAGAGAAGGCTTGTGGTGTGAAGCGCAGAGAATGATGTGTCTGAGAGATAATGTGTGTGAGATGACGAGAGCAAGAAAGAGAGCGGGCGTGTTGTTGTGTGAGAGAGATGGGATTGTGAGATACCAATAGGAGAGAGGAGTGTGTTTTGTGTGCAACATGTGAGAGAGAGGCCAGAAGAGAGGGGGTTGCTTAAGAGAGACAAGTGCGAGAGAGGGAGTTTTTAGTAGTGTCGAGAGACAGGATGGAGAATGGGAGTGTGTGTGAGAGACAGAGATCGAGAGAGGTGAGTGGAGTGAGAGACGGAGCGAGAGAGGGGATGATGTGAGAGAGACCGGGAGCGAGAGGGAGTGGTGCGAGAGACAGGGAAGCGCAGGGGTGTGGATAGAGAGGTGGTGAGGGCATGCGAAGGCAGGGGTGGAAGATAATAATGAGAATTCTTGGTATTCCCTCCAGGGGGGAGAGTGGATTGAAAGGGATGAGAGAGGAAAATGTGCTGCTTTAAAGAACATAGGCCAGGTAACATTTGGAGTATTGCATACAGGTCACCCTCCATTACAGGACTGATGTGGAGGCTTTGGGGGAAGGTGCAGAGATGGTTAACCATAATGGTTTAAAACAAGGAACTGCAGATGATGGTTTACAACATAAAGGGCACAGAGTGCTGGAGTAACTCAGCGGGACAAGGCAGCATCTCTGGAGAGATTGGAATGGGTGACTGCCTGAAAATTACACAAAACGTCACCCATACCTTCCAACACCATTTTGTGTCCTACCCAAACAGCGCCTATCTATCCACGAGGGTGGCGGTGTGCAGCAGGCTGGAGGAGCGGGCAAAGGCCTTGCCACAGAGCGGGGCAGGTGAAGGGTGCGCTGGCCGATGTGGACTCGCTGGAGCTCCAGGGCAGGTTGGTCAAGGTTGGGTGAAGCCTTTTTTATGGGGGGGGGGGGGGGGGGGGGGGGGGTTTTTTTTTTTCTTACCACAGGACGGGCAGGGAAGGGATACTCAGTGCTGTGGGTACGCTGGTGCTGCCACAGGCTGGACATGCGGGTGAAAATCCTTGCCCCACTCAGCGCACACAAAGTGTTCTCTCTCTGGTGTGTTATCCACTGGTGCTCCCGCAGCCCCCCCCCGGTGCTCATGTGTCACAGTGAGAGCATCTGCTGCCGGCGTGGGTCCACCTGTGCTGCTGGGAACCACCACGAGCTGTCAAACTCTTACACCGCAGTACGGGCAGTCATAGGCTGGCCCCACTGGTGTGCACGCGCTGGTGAGACAGGGCGTGGGAGGCCAAGGGAAAGCGCTCTCCACACATTGGGCTGGGGAAGGGACGGTCGCCGGTGTGCCCCAGCTGGTGGTGGGACAGGCCGGCAATAGGTGGAGCGGGGTGAAACCCTATGCCGCACTGGGCGCAGGTGAAGGGATCTTCCCGGTGTGGGTGCGCAGGTGCACCTGCAGGTGCTGGACTTGGTGAAGCCCTTGGTCGCACTGGGGCGCAGGTGTAGGGCCGCTCGCCGGTGTGGTTAGCACTGGTGCACCAGACAGGGTGCTGGACTGGGACAGGGCGAAGCTCTTGCCGCAGTCGGTGCAGGTGTAGAGGCCGCTCCGTACGGTGTGTATGTGCCTGTGCCACTCTCCAGGTGCTTTGACGACTTGAATCCCTTTGCCGCAGTTTGGAGCAGGTGAAGGGCCGCTCACTGCTGTGCACCCGCCGGTGCTGGCCTTAGCCCTGAGAACTGGGGGCCAAAGCTCTAACAGCAAGTGGAACAGCCATAGGGCTTCTCGCCCGTGTGCACCTGCCGGTGGATCTTCAGCACATCTGCCTTATTGAAGCTCTTGCCGCAGTCGGAGCAGGTGAAGGGCTTCTCACCGGAGTGCACGCGGTTGTGCTGCAGCATGCAGTCGTTGCGGATAAAGCTCTTGCCGGGGCATCCGAGCAGTCGAAGGGGGCGTTCTCGCTGTGTGAACCCGCCAGTGGATCGCCAGCAGGCTCGGCGCCCGCCAGGCCTTGCCACACACGTCACACTCAACGCTTCTCCTTGTTGTGCCCCATGTGGACCTCCATCGAAGCTCAGTCCGCATATCGAGCAGATGGGGGGCTTATCGGCACCCTGGCCACCCTCAATGGCCGCTCACGTCCCCGTCTCTCCGTCCACAGCAACGGCTCCTAAACCCTGCAGGAGGGGAAACACAGAGAGGGTTCCAACAATCTGGCAAAGGACATTACTAGTACACTATTGGGTGCGTTTATAGTGGAGGAAACCGGGGTTATATAATTTCCCTGCGTGGCTCAGTGGTGCAGCGGTACAGTTGCTGCCCTCACCGGCCAGAACCGGGCTCGATCCTGGCTGTCTGAGGTGGAGTTTGTACGTTTCTTTCGCTTGAACTGCGTGGGTTTTTACTCACGGTGCCCGGCTTCCTCCAACATTTCAAAGATGTTCAGGGTTGAAAGATTAATCGGCCTCCAAACCACCATTTGCATTTTCAAACAAAACCACATTTTTTTTTCCATCTTCAAAGCAACCCCTTTGCATTTTCAAAACAAACCACCGTTTGAATTTTCAAAGCAAACGACCTTTTTGCATTTTTCATGCAAAGAACCTTTTACATTTTCATGGACAAACGACCTGCTACATTTTCAAAGCAAACCTTATGCTTTTTTTTAAACCTAACCACCTTTTGCATTTTCAAAGCAAACCACCTTTTGCTTATTCAGAAGCAAACACCTTTTGCATTTTCAAATAAACCCTGTTGTTGCAATCTCCAAAGCAACCACCATTTGCATTTTCAAAGCAAGCCACCTTTTTTTTAATATTCAAAGCAAACCACCTTTTTTTGCATTTGAAAGCAAACCACCATTTTCATTTTCATAGCAAACCCCCATTTGCATTTTCCATGCAAACCAACCTTTTGCATTTTCAACGCATACCTTTTGCATTTTTAAAGCAAACATTTTGCATTTTTTCAAAGCAAACAAACTTTGGCATTTCTAACACAAACGAACATTTCCATTTTCAAACAAAAACTGCATTTTTGCTTTTTCAAAGCAAACCACCTTTTGCATTTTCAAAGCAAACGATCTTTTGTATTTTCAAAGTAAACAACCTTTTGCATTTTTGTATAGCAAACCACCTTTCGCTTTCAAAAGCAAACACCTTTTGCATTTTCAAAAGCAAACCCTTTGCATTTTCCAATAGCAAACTCTTTGCATTCTCAAATTAATCCACCTTTTGCATTTTCAAAGCAAGCCTGATGTTATGAGGGCCACATGCCATTAGCCTTTGGTGATAAATATCCATGATTAATTTATGCATATGAGCTGTAGCTCATTCTCATTACATGCTCAGACCTCGCGGGCATATAATTATGTAAATCGGTCAGTTACCTTAACTTGGAATAAATCATTCTTGCTTTTGATCCCAACAAGAGTGTGTGTGGAGCCATCTTTCTCCGTCTAATATATACTAGTTTTTACGTACATCAATAAGCAGACCCGTATCAATACATGGTTGATGCTGATGAAAGTGAGGATTTTTGGATACAATGGATGCTATGATGATTAACGGATGGAAGAGGCGCGGCACAGGCCATTCCATCTTTCCACGTTGGCACCACCACACAATCTAAAGGTCACAGAGGCGGGTGGAAGATGTGGAACATGTTTAAAAACAAATGTACGAAAATTATCATTACATGACTACTGCCCCATAGGGTATCTCCCTATCAGGAACTACAACAAAGTGTGTTACATCAGTACTACTCCCACGGTCACTCCTCACTACAAACCTCCACAGTGTGTCATTTCACCAGAACTCACCCACAGCGTGACACTTCATTAGTAGTATTTCACAGTGTCATTTCATCAGTACTACTGCCCAATGAGTCACGTTATCATCAGTACCCACCCCATCGTGTGTCACTCCATCAGTACTATCCCCACAGTGTAATCACGCTAATTCGTACTATCCCTATCAATGTGACTCCAACCATGACTACCCGACCGATTCTCGCTCCATCAGTACTCCAACCCCACCGTGTGTCCATAACAATAGTACTACCCCAGCGTGAGTATCTCCATCAGTACTACTCCACCATGTGTCCATAACATTAGTACTCCCCCACCAATGTGTCTCTCTATCAGCACTATCCAACAGTGTCGTTCCACCAGTACTATAAAAGTGTGGCCATTCCATCACCGATCTAATCCTACAGTGTGTCTCTGTATCAGTACTATCCCCATGTGTGTGTCACTGCATCGGTACTTCCCCACAGTGTTTCACTACATGTACTACACCACAGAGTGTAATTCCATCAGTACTATCTATTAGTGTGTCTCTACATCAGTACTAGCCCATGCGAGTCCTCTCTATTCATTTACTACCCCATAGCGTCTCTGTATCAGTACTCTACACCACAGAGTTATCACCACAACAGTACGACCCCACAGGAGGTGTTTTTATTCCATCAGTCCTATCCCAAACACTGTGTATCGTCCATGCAGTGACACCCCATAGTGATTCACATCAGTACTAGCCCACAGTATCTAATTTCTTCAGAAAAACCCGAGTGTGTCATTCATCAGTACTAACCCGCAGTGCGTCAGATCCATAAGTAATACGCCACAGTGCGTAACCATTCCGTCAGTACTCTCACACAATGCGTCACTCCATTAGTATAGCACCACAGTGCGCCAGTCCATCAGTAACATGCAAACGGTGTACCAAATCCATCAGTATTATTCCACAGTGTGCATCCCCATCAATGCCACCACGATGGGTGCCACTCCACCAGTACTAACACCACAGTGTGTCAATGCAGCTTAATCCTGTCCCCCACAGTGTCAATCCAACTTAACTATCCCCACAGTGTCAATCCACTGAACTATCCCCACACTGTCAATCCAGCTTTAACTAAACTTCACTCCATCAGTACCACACAGTGTGGCATTCCATCTCTGAAACTATCCCACTTATGTCCAGTCAGTCCATCAGTGTTGCTCCACGGTGTGTCCACGTTCTCCATTCTACCCCACATTGTGTCACTCCATCAATATTCCATCAGCGTGTCACTCCATTGGTGCTTTCCTCCCAAACCGCGTCCCTTGCATATTCCACACAAACGCACCCTCACATGCACTCCCAATCTCATCACACACTCACACAATTCACACAACTACCCAATCTTTACGCACGGCAATGCACTCAAGATACACGAACACACAAACATTAACTCATAACAACGCCACGCACTCAAAGTCACGGACACTGACACATCAGAAAACACAGACCCGCGGAAACAACCTCACGCACGGAGGCACTTACATATTCACGTATTCCTATTCCCTCAATAAGGGTCTTCATGTCCCTGAAGAAGGGTCCCGACCCGAACGTCGCCATCATTCATATCCTCTCCATAGATGCTCACGGTGTACCCGCAGAGTTTCTCCAGCAGTTTTTTCTTTACTAACATATTCACGTACCCACACTCGCCCACACACTCTCGTATACTCACGAAAAAACGCAAACATCCTTACACAGTTCGTCGGCAACGTCATAATACTTTTCTTCAAACACCCCAGCACACACTCACGCCTACAACACATAAATACTTTCCATCCACACACTCACTCATATCCCCTTGTAAAGCTTCACAACACAACCACTAGCACTAAAATACACTCCTCTTCTCCCACACTGGTCACACACTGACATTGCTGTGCACTTCACATCACCATCGTATAAACATTCATGCTGTCACAAAAGCGTGAACAGCACACATGCGCTCAATAACAGTCATAGGATCTTGTACGATTTGCAGCAGATTTTTAAGCTATTCGTCCATCAAATCTACTCCGCCGTTCAATCATGCCAGCTGATCTATCATCCCTCTTGGACCAAATTGGGTGTATCACGCACACACACACACACCACACACAACACACACACACACACACACACACACACACACACACACACACACACACACAACAAGCGAACACGCACACCAACCTCACACATTAATCACAGGCACTCAAATATTTATCTCACATGTTCTCCACATACAATGGTAACACATCCTCGACACTACCAGTATACACACGCGTACTAGCACTAAGAGGACACGCACTCATTCGCACACACGCACTAAACGCACTCACGGCAATCTCATTACTCCACGCCACCATATACTCACACACTCTCATGCTTTATCACTATCAAACAATCAGATATTCAAACATTCTCACAAACTCACATTCCCACATACATATATCTATCTGTACATCCGGTGGCGCTGTAAGCTGGCTGCCTCCCCCTTCAGTCTGATATATTTAACAATACAAAACAATACAATGTACTTGTTGTCATTTGAACCTAATTGAGGTTCAAACGAAATTTGGTTTCTGCAGTCATACAAACAAGAAGAAGAACCAAGGCACAACACAATTTGCAGAAACATCCACCCGAGCGAATCTCCTCGTCACTGTGATGGAAGGCAAAGTCTTATCTCTCCCCTGCTCTCCCCATTCTCCTCCTGATGTCAAAGTCAAAGCCCCCGGCTGGCGATGTTAAATAAGTCCTGCGGCCATTAAAGCCGCGCCGGGCGATGTAAGGCCCAGCTCCAGGTCGTTTTCTACCCCGCAACTCGGGCGGGAGAAATTGCCGTTGTGGAAGCTCCGAAAAGCGGTCTCGCCAGGGACCCGCGAGCTCCCGGTGTTACCGTCCACCGGGCCGGGGCTGGAGCCTCCGAATCTCCGGGGTCGGGCAGCAGCAACGCGCCACCACAGCTCCTCCCGTTCCGAACTCGGCCGGCCCCACGATGGTGAGTCCGCAGGCTCCGCGACTGGAGCCCCAGGTGGATCCGGCTGGAGGCCGCTCCCCGGTGCAAGGGGGGAAAAGGTATGGTAAGGGGGAAACCGTCCTTCAGTCGCTTCCTGGAGAGGATGGGCTATTATTGGAAGCGTCCTCCCCCCCCCCCCCCCCCCCCCCCCCCAACGCGGCCTACCTACTTGATTGGCGCGGCCTTTTCTGCCGGGACCCACCAGAGCTCCAGCAGCGGCGGCGCAGCGCTGGATACATTGGGGAGCGGACGATGCCTCACCTGGGATCGCCATTTGGAGCTCCGGAAATTGCTGACCTGCTGCATTGACATCGCGGAGCTGTGTTACCCGGAGGATCCCATCGGGGGCGGGCGGCGCTGACCAACATCGCTCAGTCCTCTGAATCCTTTGTCGGGGAGGGTCGCCAGCGTGAATCTTCTCCGCCCAGCTCGGTCTGTGGACTCGGGAGCCGCCGACTCCGGTGGGAGGTGGCCGATTTCGAGCTCCGGGGCCGCTGGAGGATGTTCTCTCTCCCGTTTCGACGGCGGGTTTCCATCAATGAACCGGCGAAAGGGCCTGAACATCCGGGTCAACCTAAAATAGCTGAGGAATGCGCGGATAAATGGAGAGAAGGCAGGAACGGGGTAACTCGGGATTGGGGATGATCAGCCCAATGATCACATAGATTGGAGGCTGTGCTGGCTCGAAGGGCCAAATGGCCTGACTACTGCAGCTCGATTGTCTATTGTCTAGTATATGGAATTGGTGCGAGGTGGAATATTGCGTTCGGGGACCAGCCCTCCCGTGTGAACATCGGGACCCAAGGGTCCCACTTATTCTAGCATTCTCCAGCATTGTCTCACAAACAAAAATCCACACGCATTCACACACGCAAACACTCTCAGCCACATTTACTAATGCCACACACTCACGAATCTCGCGCACTCACGACTCACAACAGAAACAAACACAAGCAAATACTGTCACTCTTACAAAATCTTGCCGCACTCACACCCACAGACCCTCTGCACACTTGCACATTTAGTGAATCCGGGATTCCGGGATGTTCGCGGCGACCTGCGCAACGCCCCCGCAGCGCAGCCGGGAATGTCCCCGTGAGCAGGGCCGCCCTTCATTCGGCCCGGTAGGCACGGCACCGCCCCACCGCGGACGGCGATTGGAGCCGCGCCTCGGTGGTGTAGCGAGGATGGAGCCGCGAGCAATGGCAGCGAGGTGGGCCATCGGAGAGCGAGGAAGGCCGCCGAGAACGAAGGGGGGGGGGGGGCGGTGCGGCGGCAGCAGGAGAATACAATTATTCGGCCAACGTTTTGTAACTTTTGTCGGCGTCAAAATGTGGCGAGACGTGTGTACGCCTAGGGGAAGACTGCTGCATGATTTACCGGGTTGTCTGCTAAAATTAAGTATTCCACTCTACCTGGGAACACGTGACAATATAGAACCATTGAATCACTGAAATTTTTGCAAACGCCCCACACACACACACACACACACACACACACACACACACACACACACACACTCCAAATGATTTGCACAATCTCAGACATTCACGCATAAATACACGTGCTTAACACACCCATGCATGGGCATACACAACTCATAGTGTCACAAACACACACACACAATAACCAATGCGAGTCAGGATGCATCTCTGGAGAAGTTCAGATGAGTTTTTCAGTTTGGTTTAGTTTATTGTCACGTGTACCGAGGTGTAATGAAATGCTTTTGCTGCGGAAAGAAAACAAATGATTACAATGGGGCTATTTACAGTGTATAGATGCATGATTAGGGGATAACGTTTGGTGCAAGGTAATGCCAGGAAAGTCCCATCAAGGATCGGCCGAGGGTCACCAAAGAGGTAGTATTACACAGTAGTTCAGCACTGGGTTGTGATTGGATGATTCAGCTGCCTGATAACAGCGGGGAAGATACTGTCCTTGAATCTGGAGTTGTGCGTTTTCACACTTCTCTATCTTTTGCCAGACGGGGAGGGGCGAAGATGGAATGACCAGGGTGAGAATCGGCGATTTTGCAGCTGGCCTTGCCGAGGCAGCGTGAGGTATAAATTGAGTCAATGGAAGGGAGATTCGTTTGTGCCATCGTCTGGATTGCGTCCACATTTGCTGCAATTACTCACTGTCTTGGATGGAGCTTCTTCTTCTTGCGATTGAAACATAAACCAAAGGAATAGTTAGATCTCAAGCCGGGTGTTGAGCACCAGGTTGTTGTCTCTGTTGGCGTCAAAGTCTGCCAGGCCCTGACACAGCTCCATGTGGTGGTGGAGCGGGGCACCCAGAGATAGACAAATGGTTGGCTGTCCCTGTTGTTCTGCTCCACATTCACAGGCTGGGCTCTGGCCGCAGAGGGAGCCCCCATCTCCACACGCTGGCATTGAAAACGCCCCAACTCCAGTACCAAGTCTATTGAGCTTCACCCATGCTCCTCTGGGGAGCTCAGACCCTGGACAGCTTTTATCTGGTGAAGAGGTGTCGCTGTGTAATGGAGATGAGATTGCCTTCCACCCTGTGACCATTTGGTGGCTATCCAGTGTGCTTTTGTCTGCGAGTATAGGGAGCTGCTCGACTGGAGTGTGGGTTGAATGATGGAAAGGTGTGTTCAGGCTCGTGTCCTACCAGGCTAGTTATGTATGTCCGCTTCTTACTCCATACAGGTGCGCAGTACACAGCCTGGGCCATACACAAGAGCTACAGGCAGAGGTGTGAAGAGTTGATGAAGGACTTGGTCCCCAACATGTTCCTGCCAGGCGTCGGATGAGGCCGCTACATGCCAGGGACCTTGTCGCGGAGACCAGCCAGGAGCTGATGAAATGTATGCGACCTGTCCAGCTTCACGGAGCTGTCCAGATGGAGCTGTTCCCAAACCAAGCTGCGATGGTTTGTGATGAAATATCTTGTACGGTGCAACTGTAGAAGTTGGTGGGTAGTTGTAGGCGACTTGCCGATCTACCTGTGCTTTCTCAGACATGAATAGTGACGATTCTGTTACCGGGACCCTTCTTCAGACTGGTTTGTGGTAGGAAAGGGAGAGAAGGCTGGAACAAGGGGAGGCAGGAAAACGTGTGAGTTGAATGATGTGCGGATGCAGAGAGTAAATGGGGTTTTTATAGTCATGTGGTTGATACCTGAGATTCAACTATTTAGGAGTGAGATAGATTGAAGAGGATGGAATTTTAAAGAGAGGGAAGGAATATAGGTGGAAGGGGGGGGGGGGGGGGGGTATTAGAGGAAATGATTGGGTAGGGAGTCCGTTTGAGACACGAGGAGAAGTAGGGGAAAGCGGGAATTTTCACGGCAGCTACCTAACATTGGACGAATTCAATGTTCATACCTGTAGGTTGCATAGGTACCTGAGCGGGATATGACGTGGCGTCTTTCGTTTGCATGTAGCCTCACTCTGGCAAATTGGAGGAGGCCCAGGCAGAAAAGGTCAGTGTGGGGGAAGGGGAGTTACAATGGTTAGCAACGGGGAGATCCGACAGGCCTTGGCGGAACGGAGGGTAAGTGTTCGGCCGTAACGTTCGCCGAGTCTACGCTCGACCACACGATGTAAAGGAGACCATATCTGGAACATTACATGCACACATGAAGATTAGAGGAGTGTGCGGTGAACATGTGTCTCGCCTGGAATGTGCTGCTGGAAGTGAGTGTAATGAGGGAAGGGGTACATGGACAGCTGTTACATCCCATGGTGGCTGTCTCACTGTTTTAACCGCACTTCCCAAGAAAGGCGTTGGAGGGAGAAGTGAGGGCGAGCAGGAGGAGAGTTGGGGAATGAAGAGACAGATAGGGAGTACAGAGATGAAAGGGAGAGATAGCGGAGAAGACGAAAGTGGAAGAGGCGGAGGGAGAGTGAACTATAAAACGCAGTGTGGGAATATGGAGAAGAGTTCGGAGCGCGTGGGTTGGTAAAAGGGAGAGAGGGAATGGGGGTCAGAGAGATACAGAGAAACGGGAGAGAGAGATGCAGTGAGAGTGAGAGGGGATGGAGGGGTAAGGGGAGGAAGAAAGGTTGACAGAGATATGCCGGCGCAGAGAGGGAGAATACAGAGAGTAGGGGAGGGGGCAACAGTTCAAAAGAGAGGACAGCAGTAAGGATGGAAGGAGAGGAAAGAGAGGAGGGAGAGATGCTGCATCATTTCGCCGTTTCATGTAGGTTTAGGACAAATCTGAGGCGGTAATTGTTTCTGTTCTCTGAGTGTCTTTGTGAGTCTGGGTCTTCCTCAACCGAAGGTAGTGAAGGCAAGCGAATGTCATTGTCGCAGGGGCCAAAGTCAGATCCACTCCAGGCAGGCAAGAGTGAATGGATTACCGGGGTCGCCGGGAGTGTGTGGGATCGGGGTCACAGTCAGTCAGTTAAGCCGCGATCATATTGAGTGGTGAAGCAGAGAGGAGGGGGGTGGATTTATGTCGGAGGCGATCTGTTGAACTACTTCCTCAGCTTGTGGACAATGTTCGCCCAGTCCAGTCCACCTTCAAATTGGGCACCAGAAGCCCTGAGAGGGTCCCTGGAATTTTGCATTACCTTGCTGAGTGAAACGGATTGAAGGAATTCAGACAAACAACATGCGGTGGAGAATTGGATCTGATTGAGTTTGAAACAATATTCCCATTGCTGGAACAATGCCGCCTCTCCCAATTTCCATCCCTTAGTTTTTATCGCCACAATTCCATGCCTTTGGAGTTTCTCAATCAATTCCCTGATTAAATCACAACCTGTCTGTCTCAGCAGGGATTTCACTTGGCTGATGTCATCTGTTTGCGAAAAATTTCGAAATCTCTACTTTTAAACTATGTTGAAACTTCACTGTCCCGGTGGAGACGGAAAATGGTATAAAATCTCCAGGAATGTTCTGCCCCAGCATTTCATTCCGAGACATTACCGGTAGTTCTCGGGGACACGTCCGCTGGGCAGAGAAAATGGGGGAAAAGCTGCGGGAATATTTCGACGTGGAGAAAATCATGTACGTGATCATTGCTGCAGTTGGAATCCCTGGTAAGTGAGCAGAACAATTCAAGTTTTATAACTCCATGTGTTAACTGGTGCTGACCTGATTCTGATCATGTTACAAGTTCCCAACTGATGATCGTTGTACAAGAATTTGTGAGGAATATCAATCCTCTCAGTGAAATATTTTTGAATAACCGCTGTGATTTTCTTATTTCAGACAGCTGAAATTAACCTTCTTTTTCTCTCGTTGCCGGGAGCCACTAACGAGAATGTTGTTCTTGCCTTCAGTGGGACTTTGACCACAGTTGTCCCAGTGCTCGGGACAGGCAGGCAGGCAGCTGTACGGGACGGTGTGACTGGGAGAGAGGGGTTCACATTGTGAAGTCCACTTGCGTGTGTGAGTGAACAGCCGCCCTGTGGACACTGTGTCTCACTGTGGAGTCTGCCTGTCACAGCCGGATCCCACCCACAGCCTGTTGAACAATAAGAGGATCGATCTTCCTGGACAGTGGCCGCGGATCTATCGGCATGTATGTGTGTGTTGTTACTGAACTGAACTCACTGTGAATGAATCCAGTAACGGAGCCACTCTGTTGCCGGATCTTAACATTGTCACTGCTTTCCCTCTGGAAGCCTTCCCTCCTCGTCTCCATCAGATGCTTAGTTCCCAAAAGCCTTGGCTAAACGTGGCCTGTCACGGTTGAGTCTGTGAAAGCAGCCCCATCAGAGACTGTGAGCAGCAGCAGGGTTAACTATAGAAACGACCATTGCGCCTATTGTAGCGGGTGGCTGCTCGTTCTCTCCCCGCCCGTCGCCTGATCTCTACTCCCCTGAAGCAGGCAAGCAGGTCGGGCACAGTCGCAGCCGGCTCTGACATTGTTAAACTTGCAGCAGCCGCATACCGACTCCAACACTCCTGATCTTGAGCTGAAAGTCGAGCCGGTGTTCGGCCCCGGAGACCGTGTTGAGTAAATGCCCAGTGTCCGTTCCGTTGTCTTTCCGCAGTGAATGTAGTGGCGATTGTGATCCTGTCCCGGGGAAAGTGCGGCCTCTCCACCTGCACCACTCGCTACCTGGTGGCCATGGCAGCGGCCCGATCTACTGTCCGTCATCACCGAGGTCATTTTGGTTAAGCTCCGATATCATTACTTTCTTTTGAGTTTCCTGACCATCACCCCTGTGTGCAGTGTTGTCGTTGTACTGAAGTTTGTAGCTACAGACTGTTCTGTCTGGTTCACCGTCACTTTCACCTTTGATCGCTTTGTCGCCATTTGTTGCCAGAAGCTGAAAATTAAATATTGCACCGGGAAAAACTGCGGCTGTGGTTCTGGCAACAGCCGGCGTCCTGCTCTGTCTGAAAAAACCTTCCCCGCTACTTCATACTGGAAAACCCGCGATTAATCATCGGACAATGGTCCCGTGGGCCTGGGGGGGGGGTGACGCGATGGACAGTTATTACACTGACCACGGGTGGGTGGCATTATGACTGGATCGACACGGTTTTAACTCCGTTCCTCCCTTTCGCTGTAATCCTGCTGCTCAACGCTCTGACAGTCCGCCACATTTTATTGGCCAGTCGGGTCCGTAAGGGGCTGAGGGGTGAGAGCAAGGGGGAGAACCGCAGTGACCCGGAGATGGAGAGCAGGAGGAGGTCTGTGGTTTTACTCTTCACCATCTCCGGCAGCTTCATCCTCCTGTGGCTGACGCTGGTTGTAGAATTCGTCTATTATCAGATCACAGGAACTGCAACTGACCGGAAGGATTCTCAATTGATCTTTCACTACGTCGGGTATGCGCTGAGTAATCTCAGCTGCTGCACCAACACATTTATTTACGCGGTGACCCAGTCCAAGTTCAGGGAGCAGCTGAAGAGCGCGGTGAAATATCCGCTCACCTCAGTGCTTCGGCTCATTAATAAATCCCCGCCCTGAGCGCATCCATCCATCCATCCCAGAGGCGGCCGCAGTCTCTCCGCTCCGGGCTCCGGCTCCTGACATTCACCGCCGGAGCCATGAGGGAGGGAGGAGCTGGCTAAAGTTGACTGGAAATATGCCCTAACAGGGATGAGTGAGAGAGAGTGGAACAACAATGGCAGGTATTTCTGGGAATAATACAGAAGGTGAAGCAGGATCAGTTCATTCCAAAGAGGAAGAAAGATTCCAAGGGGAGTGAGTAAGGGGCAACCGTGGCTGACAAGGGAAGTCAGCGACAGTATAAAAATGAAAGAGAAGAAGTGCAACGTAGCACAGATGAGCGGGAAGCCGGAGGTTTGGGTAATGTTTAATGAGCAACAAAATATAACTAAAAAGGCAAGACGAGGAAATAGGATGTTCGGAGGTAATCTAGCCAAGAATATAAAGCAGGATAATAAAAGCTTCTTTAGGTATGTGAAGAGGAAAAATTAGTGAAGACCACAGTTGGGCCCTTGAAGACAGAAACAGGTGAATGTATTATGGGGAACAAGGAAATGCCAGATGGGTTGCTCAGGTACTTTGGATCCATCTTCACTAATGAGGCCACAAACAATCTTCCTGATGTACTAGTGGCCAGAGGATCTGGGGTGACGGAGGAACTGAAGGAAATCCACATTAGGCAGGATATGGTATTGGGTAGACTGCTGGGACTGAAGGCTGATAAATCCCCGGGAACCTGATGGTCTGCATCTCTTTTTCTATTCGTGTTTCGTTCTCTCTCTCTTCTTTAAATCGTTTTAGATTCAATTTATGTTTTCCGCTCTGAGCTCTTGTTTTTTATTTAAAGCGGCGTTTCGGCCCGGTCTCCGTCTGAGCTGGACGGAGAGGGGGAACGAGAGAGGAGGGGAGGAGGAGAGGAGATAAAATAACTGGGAAATGGTGTTTTACCATTTAAAATATATATTAACCCCCCCCACCCGTGAAACCACACCCCCCCCCCCACCACACACACACACACACACACACACACACACACACACACACACACAATAAACTTTATCGTGGGATAATTTCTTGAAAAATTTCACAGTTTCAACTAGAAATGAGGCAGAACTGTGTGAGAGAAATAGATAGTTGTCACTTTCATCAATTAGCGTGTAGACGACTTCAGAAATGTGCAAACGTTGAGAGAGAGAGGGTGAGAGAGAAAGAAAGTGAGATAGAGAGACAGAGAGAATGAGAGAGGGAGAGAGAAAGAGAGGGAGAGAGAGAAAGAGAGAGACAGAGAGAGACGGAGAGAACGAGAGCGAGTAGAGAAAGAGAAAGAGGGGGGAGAGAGAGACAACGAGAGGGGAAAGAATGAGAGACAGAGAGAGAGCGAGAGAGAGAGAGAGAGAGAGAGAGAGAAATGACTGTTCAGAAATGGCTATTATTTAACAAATTAATTTTAAATAAAAATAAATCATGCAGTATGTTATTTGGTAGCAGACAATCCTTGGTAATTCTGTAGATCTGACTATATCATTTAATGAAGGATCACCATTAGAACAAGTATTGAACTTCAAATATCTTGGTGTTTGGCTCGACCCAACGCTTTCATTTACGCAGCATAGTGAGGCGATTACTAAAAAACTTAGCTGTAATTAGCTATTCTTACCGCCATAAAATTGTTGCACCTTTCAGATGAGAAAAATAAATTGTCTGTCAACTACTATTACCAACACTGGATTATGCTGATTTTTGTCTATCAGAATACATTTGATACACATCTTCAACCCTCAATGTAGTTTATTAATAGTCTTTGCAGATTTATTTTAAGGTGTCCATATCTAACTCAACCACTGTTCTATGTACGAAACTCTAGAACTGGTTATCCCCACGCTCGAAGATGCTACCACTGGTTCCATTTCATCTTTAAACGCATCCATCTCTATTACCCTTCTTATTTAAAACAAGACCTATTACCATACACGCCCTCATATTCACTAAGACATATTCAGCAACCCTTCTTTTTCATTCCAATTGGGAGACGTGCATTTAAATTCAAAGCTCCTTCTGACTGGAACACTCTGCCTAGTACCATAAGAACTATTAGCTCATTCCGTCTATTTAAAATTACACATTTATCCTTTCTTGTAAAACCATGTACCTGTTTCTAGTATTAGAGTCTTCGAGTTCCTTTATCTATCTTGCTCTGTGTGTGATCATTTGGCATAGCTATTGTATATGCATGGCCATTACACTTATGTATTAATGTATTGCATAGTGTAACAAGGTCATATTGTATCATGTCACAATACTATGAAATAATACATCATGTAATAATGTTGATAGTATGTATTAACGTACGACGTATGATAGGTGGTATATCGTATTATGCATCAACATTATGCTGTAACACATAACTTATTATTATTGGATATATAAAGTCAATTAACAATTGTCTAAACTATAACATGTGGGGATGGAGGGGTTTTGGGATTGGTGTGTGGGTAGGTGGGTCAATGAGAGCCTCTATGTATGTTATGTCTTGTGCTGTATGTTCTATGTTGGACCCCCTCGAAAACGAGGTGACTGTCCATCTCAAGGGGTTATCCATGAATAGACTTGTTTCAGACAGAGAGAGAGAGAGAGAGACAGAGAGAGAGACTCTTCTCTGGTGAGTGGAGGAGATTCGGGAGGGGATGGGGCGGAACCGACGAGAGGTCGTCGATCGCGGAGGGGGGGACTAAACGAGAGAGAGGGGGGGGGGGGGAGGGGAGGGGGAGTCTGTCCCCCAAACATGGGATCACACCAGGCACGGGCCGTCAGGGTAGGCAAGGTAGGCACTGCCTACCCTGACTAAAATGATAACATAGTAATTTATAAGTATAAATAATATTTAGAATGGAAGCTGAAAAAATAATTCATAGGATTAAATCACATAAAGGCGAACTGTTAACACAGCCTAAAGATATTAATGAAAGATGTATGCAATATTATAAAATCTTATACACTGCGAAAACAACAGATAATAAAATAGGAATTGAAGCATTTAAAAAAATGTAACTTGAAAGGATTGGATTCACAAAATATAGTTTATTGAAATGCTGATATACGATAAAAAAATCCAAGAATCTATTAGATTACTAAAAAAGGGTAAAACACCGGGACCAGACGGCATCGGCTCGGAATTTTATATAGTATTTTACGATCAGATTGTACCACGTTTGAAATTCTATATGATCATATATACCACACAGCAAAAACTACCAGAACATTAAATGAATCTAATTATGACACTTTTACCCAGAAATAAACAAAGACTTGGATGAACCAGGATCATTTAGAGCAATATCTTCTAAATACCGATCAAAAGATATTAACTCAAAATATTAGCACAAAGGTTAAGTTTAGTTGTTTACTAAATTAGTTCACCCAGATCAAACAGGATTTATACCAAAACGATACTTTTCGTATAATTTGAGATGTTATTCAATATTATATACTCGAAAAGAGATATTAATAAAGACCATAGTAGTTATTTCGTTAGATGCAGAGAAGTTCGCCTTTGATCAAGTGGAATGGCCTTACTTGTTCTCGGTTATGGAAGGCTTTTAAAACTGGAGAAAAGTTTATTAACTGGATCAAATTGCTATATACAAATCCGACAGCTCGAATAATAACTAATCAAATGGTTTCTCCTAAATTCAATTCATCTCGTGGTTGCAGACAAGGTTGTCCTTTATCCCCTTTATTGTTTGCAGTGGCAATAGAACCGTTAGCTCTGATGGTGAGATCACGATCCGGAAATATATGGATACGATACTAGAGACACTAAAAATAAAATCTCTCTATATGCGGATGATGTGCTACTTTACATCACAAAACCAGAAACTAGTATCCGTAATGTTGTTAAAATTAATAACTGAATTTGGATCTATAGGATATAGTATTAATGGAATAAAAATGAACTTATGCCAATAACGGTAAATAATTTACATAATATTACAACAATTCCCTTTTAAGATAACAAATGAAAAATTTAAATATCTTGGAATCTTTGTAACAAAAAGATTTGACTAAAGATTATTTAAAGCTAATTTTCCACCATTATTGAACAAATTAAATAAGAATATTATATATTGGAAAACTTTACCTATATCGATGATAGGCAAAATTAATATAATAAAAATGGTGTTTCTTCCCACAATTATGAGATACATTTTCCAATCAATCCCGATATATCTGCCTAAAAATGTCTTTAAAAAGGTGGACTCCTTAGTCACTAACTTCATTTGGGATTATAAGTGCCACAGAATAAACAAAAAACATCTATGCAAACCAAAAATAAATGGAGGTCTAGCTCTACCAAATTTTATGTTTTATTACTGGGCAGTTAACATTAAAAATATGAATTTTTGGTTCGAAGAAATAGATAATCAACCAACTTCGTTAAATATGGAAAAAGAAGATTGTTCTCCTTTTGAAATTAGTTCTATAATATTCGCTAATACTAATTTAGCTAAGAAAACATATAGTGATAACCCAATAATAGGAAGCGGAATATGTATTTAGAAACAAATAAAGAAAACATTAAAATTAAAATCTATACCACTATCTCTTAGCATTGTAAATAATGTTACGTTTAAACCTTCAATGATGGATAAAAGCTTTTTCACAATGGAAAAATAATGGAATTATTAAGATTGGGGATCTCTGTAGGGAAAACTCCTTCCTTTCATTTCGAGACATACAACAAATTTATGCACTACAATCTAAAGAGTACTTTAGATACTTACAAATTAGAGATTATGTTAAAGCAAATACGCAAGAACTCAGAAATAGAAAGATAGAAATATTAGACGAATGTTTGAATAAACATCCGAATACAGAAAAAAATAATAATTTCATTATATTTATATATATATATATATATATATAATATATATATATATATATATATATATATATATATATATATAACATCTTATTGGAAGGTGATGTTCCACCAACAGAAATACATAGACAATCGTGGGAAAATGAATTATGTCAAAACTATTTAGACCAGAAATATGGGATGATAGTTTACAACATATACATCATTGTTCGCTAAATGCTAAACACTCTCTTATACAGTTTAAAATATTACATAGATTATATTATTCAAAAACCAAATTACATAATATGTTCCCAAAGGTATCTCCTATATGTGATAAATGTCAACATTTAGAAGCCAATCTGGCACACTCATTTACAAACTGTATAAAAATTACAAAATTCTGGACTGAAATATTTAGGATAATTTCGAACGTTGTTAATATAACTTTGACACCCGATTCAAAGCTAATAATACTAGGAATATTGGAAACAGAACAAATATTAACAACAACCCAGAGAATTTTTATTGATTATGGGTTAATAATTGGGAAAAAATTAATATTAAAATTTTGGAAAGGCCCTACATCCCGTACAATCAAAATGTGGAATACAGAAATGTCGGAGACTCTTCATCTGGAGAGATTGATGTTTGTCTTAATGGACAGGTTAGATCTCTTCAGACGGATATGGTCTCCATATATTGAATATTTACAGAGTCATAATGGATCGGTACGAGGGCTTGACTGAGGCCTGAATATTAGAATGGATGAAGAAAGAAATATAATAAATCATGCCTATATCTCCAATGACGGAATAACGATTAATACTCCATTTGTTTTCATATTTTTTCATTATTTATCTCTATCTTTTCTTACTTTATAAATTGAATAATTAAAAAAGCGTTATAGAAGCATATAGTCCTAATTCTCAATATTAGTAATGATATTAATATTATTAATATTATGAAAGTAGTTAATGATGTATTTTCGTTTATGTAAAATATTGCAATTTTCATATATATGTTTCTATAATAAAAAATATTCATCAAAAAAAAAATCAATAAAAATAAAGTCAATTAACAACTGTCTAAACTATAACGTGGGGATGTAGGGGTTTTGGGATTGGTGTGTGGGTAGGTGGGTCAATGAGAGCCTCTATGTATGTTATGTCTTGTGCTGTATGTTCTATGTTGGACCCCCTCGAAAATGAGGTGACTGTCCATCTCAAGGGATTATCCATAAATAAACGTGTTTCAGACAGAGAGCGAGACAGAGACAGAGAGAGAGACTCTTCTCTGGGGAGTGGGGGAGATTCGGGAGGGGAGGGGGGAACCAACGAGGGTCGTCGATCGCGAAGGAGGGGACTTACCAAGAGAGGGGAGGGGGCGGGGGCGGGAGAGAGGGGAGTCTGTCCCCCAAACATGGGATCACACCAGGCACGGGCCGTCAGGGTGGGCAAGGTAGGCACTGCCTACCCTGACTATAATGATAACAGAGTCATTTCTAAATATAAATAGTAAAGGCAGGGGAGAATGACGCCTACGTAAGAGATCGATCTGTTAGGTAGGCATCATTCTCCGTGCCTTTCATCCGCAGCACTTGTCACCCTTGAAGGTGTGTGCAGCCCACGGGCCGTCAGCGCTGCTTCAAGCCGTCAATCTCAAGCGGGGCTGAAGGCGGCTGAAACTCTGCCTCTGCAGCAGCCCACTGCACATGCGCAGCGCTAGTTTCGTGGCCGGGTTTTCAAATATGGATTGTCATTATTTTAAGTGTGTGTTAGGAAACAGAGAGAGAAGAATGGGATGTGTGTTCCAATAACGTGGCGAGTACATTTCTTGGTGGGTTTTTTAGATACCGTATTTCCCGGGTGTGGGGGTGGGGGGAGAGTTCCTTTCATAGCGTTTGGGAGCCTGGCCCGGGGTAAAGTTGCGGGGAGGGCACGAATGTTGTGAAGGAGGGGATCGGGATGATGCCACTTGCGACGCTCCTTGCACGGAGCCACTGCATTGAGGATGGGAAGAAGCAGCTCGGGTGGCTTTGAGCGGCAGTCGGGCCGGACAGCGGAACCGGCCGCCACCTCAGCGCCTTCTGCCGGCCCCCGCTCACCTCTGGCAGATCCCCGTCTAAAAACCTCTGTCCTGCCGCTCGCCGGCCTCACTCATGTCCCGCAAATCCTTAAATTCCAACAGCGCGATTGAGGTTACTCGGCTGTCGGAATTTAAGGATTTGCGGGAAGAGGCTGACATGAGCGAAGTCGGCGAGCGGCTGATGAAAGGTGTTCCGACGGAGAGCACTGCCAGAGGTGAGCGGGCCGGCAGAAGGCGCTGAAATGGTAACCAGTTCTGCTGTCAGCTCCCAGTGGCCGCTCGCAGCTACCCGAGCTGCTTCTATCCCCGGCTACAATGCGTGGCTTCGCGCCCGGAGAGCTGCGGCAGCGGTGAGTGAGTGAGTTGCTGCCATTATCCCCGACCCCCTCCTTCTTAACACTCCTGCCCTCCCCGCAACTTTACCCCTGGCAGAGACACTGTGAAAGGAACTCTCCCTCCAATTGGTCCCTTGAGCAAGTGTTGTCATTTAATAAGATGACAACTGATTCAACTTTTCACTGTACTCCCGTTTTTCCCACCATCTCTCCACCTGCCATCACCCTTCACCCCCACCCACTCAGTCATTAAGAATAAAGGAGACTAGGAAGCTTGGGCAAATTGAATTGTTACTGTTTTTATTTTTATTTTTTATTTTTACGGAGTGAACAATCTGCGCATGCGCGGTTCAATTTTTTTTAAAGCCGACTGAGTGCCCACCCTGAGTAATTACTCACGGCACGTGCCTGGATCACACCCATCCCTCTTGCTCTCCCCCCACCCACCCACTCTTTCCCTCACTCCTCCCACCTCTCTTTGTCTCTCTCTCTCCTTCTCTCTCCCCCTTCTCTCTCTCCCTCTCTCTCTCCCTCTGTCTCCCTCTCACTCCTGCAACCTCTCTCTCTCTCTCCCCAGGGTTTCTCTCTTTCTCTCTCTCTCGCTCTCTCTCGATATGTCATTTTGACCCCACCAGCCCCTAGAGTTCTATCTAACTCTCTCATAAAACCATCCAGTGACTTAGCCTCCACTGCTCTCTGTGGCAGTGAATTCCATAAATTCACAACTCTCTGGGTGAAAACGTTTTTTCTCACCTTAGTCTTAAATGACCTCCCCTTTATTCTAAGATTGTGGCCCCTGGTTCTGGGGACATTTTTCTTGCATCTAGCTTGTCCAGTCCATTTATAATTTTATATGTTTCTATAAGATCCCCCCTCACCCTTCTAAACTCTAGTGAATACAAGCCTAGTCTTCTCAATCTTTCCTCATATGACAGTCCCGCCATCCCAGGGATCAATCTACGCTGCACTGCCTCAATCACAAGGATGTCCTTCCTAAACTTAGGAGACCAAAACTATACACAATACTTCAGATGTGGTATCACCAGAGCCCTATACAACTGCAGAAGAACCTCTTTACTCCTGTACTGAAATCCTCTTGTTATGAAGGCCAACATCCCATCAGCTTTCTTCACTGCCTGCTGTACCTGCACGCCAACTTTCAGTGACCGGTGTACAAGGATGCCCAGGTCTCGCTGCACCTCCCCCTTACCTAACCTAACCCCATTGAGATAATAAACTGACCCCTTGTTTTTACCGGCAAAGTGAATAAACTCACATTTATCTATATTATACCGCATCTGCCACGCATCTTCCCACTCACTCAACCTGTCCAGGTCCCCCTGCAACCTCCTAACATCCTCTTCACAGGTCACACTACCACCCAGCTTTGTGTCATGCGCAAACTGGCTAGTGTTGGGAAGAGAGAGAGGGGGAGAGAGAAGGGGGGGAGCTGGAGAGAGAGAGAAAGGGGGAGAGAGAGGGGAAGAGAGACAGAGACAGAAACAGAGGGGGTGAGATGGGGGTGAGAGAGAGAGGGAGAGAGAGAGTGGAGGAGAGAGAGGGAGGGTAGAGAGAGAGACGGATCGATTGAGACAGCGAGAGAGAGAAAAGGGGAGAGGGGGAGAAAGGGAGGAGGAGAGAGAGGGAGAGAGAAGAGAGCGAGAGAGGGGGAGAGAGAGATGGGATAGAGGGGGAGAAAGGGGGGATGGGAGGAGGGGGTGGGAGAGAGGGGGATGGAGAGAGAGGGGGGGAGAGGGAGAGAGAGCGGAGAGAGAGAGAGGGGGAGAGAGAGGGGGGAGGGAGAATGGGGAGAGAGAGAGAGAGAGAGTCAAGAGAGAGGGACGGGGAGAGAGAGTGGGAGATAGAGGGAAAGAGTGACGGGAGAGAGGGAGGGGGGAGAGGGAGGGGGAAGGACAGAGGAGTTAGAGAGAGAGGGAGAGAGAGGTGGAGAGGGAGAGAGGGGGAGGAAGATAGGGGGCAGGGATAGATAGGGGGCCAGAGAGAGTAGGGCAAGAGAGAGGTGAAGTGCGAGGGATAGAGAGAGGGGAAAATCACGGGGGTTTAGGGAGGAATGAGGAGGAAGGAGAGAGGAGGAGGAGGGATAGGAGAGATAGGGAGCGACAAGAGAGAGAGGGAGTTTGGCAGGAGGGGAGAGAGAGGGGAAGAGGGGAGGGAGATGGAGCTTTGGTTTTGAGCGGGGGGGGAGAGAGGAGGAGATGAGAGGAGGTGAGAGGGGGAGATGAGAGAGAGTGGGGAGAGAGGGGATCTTTTTGAGGGGAGAGAGCAGAGTCTTATGGGAAGAGAGATAGAGTGAGAAAAATGTGACAGGGAGTAGAGGAGAGGAGAGAGAGGCGGGAGGAGGGAGATAGTGAAGAGAAGGGAGAGGGAGAGAGAGGGAGCGAGAGGAGGAGGAGGAGAGAGGAGAAGAGGGGGGGGGGGAGGAGAGAGAAGAGAGGGGAGAGGAGAGAGAGAAGAGAGAGGGGTTAGAGAGAGAGGAGGGGGAGAGAGAGGGGGAGAGAGAGAGGGAGAGAGAGGGAGAGAGGAGAGGGAGGAGAGAGAGAGGAGAGAGAGAGGTGGTGAGAGTGGGAGAGAGATAGGGTAGAGCGGGTGAGAGAGAGAGAGGGAGGGAGCGATGAAGAGAGGAGAGAGAATGAGAGTAGAGAGAGTCAGAGGACGAGAGAGGGGGAGAGAGAGTAAGAGAGAGAGAGAGAGAGAGAGAGAACGAGAGAGAGAGATAGAGAGAGAGAGAGGAGAGGAAGAACAACAGCGAGAAATAATGAGACAGAGAGAGCGAGGGAGAGAATGAGGGAGATGGAGAGAGGGAGGGAGAGAGAGAGTGACAGAGAAAGAGAGAGAGAGAGATAGAAAGAGAGAGGAACAGAGAGAGAGTGAAAGGGAGAGAGAGAGGGGAGAGATGGAGAGAGGGAGAGAGAGATGGGGAGAGATGGGGAGAGAGAGAGAAGGGGCCAATAGAGAAGGGAAGAGAGAGAGGAAAGAGTGGAGGGATGAGAAAGGGTTGGAGAGAGGGGGTAGAGAGAGACAGGAGAGAGAAAGAGATGGGGAGAGAGGGCGGGAGAGAGGGGAGAGTGAGAGGGAGTGAGAGAGGGGGGGAGAGACGGAGAGAGGGGGGCGAGGGAGGGAGAGGAGGAGAGAGAGGGGAAAGAGAGAAGGGAGGAGATGGATGGGAGATAGAGGGGGGATGAGATGGAGAGAGAGAGAGATAGACGAGAGAGAGAGATGGCGAGAGAGGGGAGAGAGAGAGGGAAAAGAGAGAGGGGAGAGAGAGAGGGAGAGAGAGAGAGGGACTAGGAGAGTGAGATGGAGAGAGGGGACAGAGAGAGGGGACAGAGAGAGGGGACTAGAGAGTGAGGGGAGAGAGATGAGAGAGACAGTGGTAGAGAGAGAGAGGGGAGAGAGCGAGAGGGGGAGAGAGAGGGGTAGATAGAGAGCGGGGGAGAGAGAGGGTGGATAGGAGAGACGGAGGGAGTGATGGGGAGACAGAGAGGGGGAGAGATTGCGTAGGGTGGAGGGGAGAGAGAGAGAAGAGAGGGGGAGGGCGAGGAGGTGAGAGAGAGGGAGAGAGAGAGGGAGAGAGAGGGGGGAGAGAGAGATATAACGGGAGATAGAGAGGGAGAGTGACTGAGAGAGAGAGAGAGAGAAAGAGAGATGGACAGAGAGAGAGTGAAGGGAGAGAGAGAGAGAGAGAGGAGAGAGGAGAGAGAGAAGAGGAGAGAGTTGAGAGAGCAGAGAGAGAGAGGGTGAAGAGAGGGAGAGATAGAGAGAGTGGAGAGAGAGAGGGGAGAATGTTGGGGAGGGAGAGGGGGGAGAGAGAGGGGGGGTGAGGAGAGAGGGGACAGAGAGGGAGGGGATAGAGAGTGGAGAGAAGAGGGGGGAGAGAGAGTGCGAGAGAGGAGAGAGGAGGGGAGGAGAGAGAGGTGGGAAAGAGTGGGCGAGAGAGAGGGGAAGAGAGAGGGTTAGAAAGAGAGGAGAGAGTGAGAGGGGATGAGGGCGAGGAAGAGAGAGAGGAATGAGAGAGAGAGTGGGGAAAAGATGAGGGACAGAGAAGAGAGAGGGGTAAGGGGTGAGAGATGAACGGAGAGACAAATAAGAGAGAGGACAGAGAGAACGAGAGAGGAGAGACAGACAGAGAGAGAGAGAGATACCGTAGAAGAGACAGTAGAGGAGAGAGAGAAGTGAAGAGGGAGATGGAACGAGAGTGAGACGGAGAGATAGAGAGGAGAACAAGGAAAGAAGGGGTAGAAAGCGGGGTGAGTCCGAGACAGGAACGAGAGACAAAGAGGAGAGAGAGAACGAGCTATAGATGGGGAGACAGGAGAGAAAGAGAGAGAGATAGAAGAGGAGACAGAGGAGAAGATGAGAGAAGAGGGAGAGGAGAGGAGTTGAAGAGAGAGATCGAGAGAAGGGAGAGAGAGAGAGGGAGAGAGATAGAGATAGAGAGAGAGAGAAAGAGATGAGAGAGAGAGAGAGAGAGGGGACGGAGGGGGACGGCGAGTAGTGTGAGAGAGAGGGGGGAGTGAGAGGGGAATAGAGGAAGGAGAGAGATAACGAGCTATAGATGGGTGAAAGAGAGAGATAGAGAGAGATAGAGAGAGAGAGAGAGGAGAGGATAGAGATAGAGCGAGAGAGATAGAGATAGAGAGAAGAGAAAGAGAGAGAGGAGAGAGAGAGAGAGAGGGGACGGCGAGAAGTGTGAGAGAGAGGGGGAGTGAAAAGGGGATAGAGGGAATGAGAGAGATAACTAGGTGAGAGACAGAGAGAGAGTGAAAGGGAGAGAGAGAGAGAGAGAGAGAGAGGAGAGGGAGAGATAGAGAGAGTGGAGATGAGAGAGGGAGAGAGAGTGGGGCAGGGAGAGGGGGGACAGAGAGAGGGGGAGAGAGAGAGAGGGGAGGGAGAGGGGGATGGGAGATACGGGAGAGAATGTGACGGGGAGAGACAGGCGGGGTGTGAGAGACAGAGAGTGAGAGAGAGAGAGAGAGAGAGGGGGGTAGAGAGAGGGGGACGGCGAGGTGTTGTGAGAGAGGGGGGGTAAGAAGGGGATAGAGGGGTGGAGAGTGAGGGGGGGGGTGAGAGAGGGGGAGAGATAGAGAGAGGGGGAGAGATATAACAAGAGACAGAGGGAGATAGAGAGGGAGAGTGACAGAGAGAGAGATAGAGACAGAGATAGAAAGACAGATGGACAGAGAGAGAGTGAAAGGGAGAGAGAGAGGGGGAGAGATAGAGAGTGAAGGAGAGATAGTGGGCCGATAGAGAAGGGGAGAGAGAGAGGTGGAGATAGGCGAAACAGAACGAGAGGGGAGAGAGAGAGGAAAGAGGGGGAGAGAAAGGGTTGGTGAGAGAGAGCGGGGATAGAGACGGGAGAGAGAGAGAGAGAGAGATGGGAGAGAGAGGGAGGAGAGAGAGAGAGGGAGTAGGGAGAGGGGGAACGAAAGAGAGGGGAAAAGCGAGGAGAGAGAGAGGGGGAAGAGGGAGAGGGGGAGAGATGGAGAGGGGAGTGACAGGGAGAGGGGGGAGAGAGGGGGGACAGAGAGAAGGGCGATGAGAGAGAGGGGGAGAGAGAGAGAGGGGCAGAGAGGGGGGACAGAGAGAGGGGAGAGAGAGTGGGGGAGAGAAATGGGGGGAGAGAGAGGGGGAGAGAGAGGGGGGGAGAGAGAGGGGAGAGAGAGGGGGAGAGAGAGGGGAGAGGGAGAGAGAAAGCGAGACAGAGAGAGACAGAGAGAACGAGAGAGGGACAGAGAGAGGGAGAGATAGAGAGAACAAGAGAGACAGAGAGAGAGAGAGAGGAGGGAGGAAATGGGGAAGAGAGAGGGGGGAGAGAAAGAGACGAGAGAGAGAGGGAGAGAGGATGAGGGGGAGAGAGAGAGTGGAGAGAGAGAGACAGAGAGACAGACAGACAGAGAGGGCGAACGAGAAAGAAAGAGTGAGACACAGAGCGAGGAGAGAGAGAACGAGAGCTATAGATAGGGAGAGAGATAGGGAGAGAGCGAGAGAGAGAGAGAGAGCTAAGCTAGAGAGAGAACAATAGACAAAGAGGGAGAGGGGGACAGAGAGAGAGACACAGAGAGAGAGACATAGAACGAGAGAGAGAGGGGGGGAGAGATGGAGAGAGATGGAGAGAGGGGAGAGAGAGAGATGGCCAGAGAGAGGGGGAGAGAGCGAGAGGAAAGATAGAGAGGGAGAGAGAGAGGGTAGAGAGTGGGGAAGAGGGGGGACAGAGAGTGAGAGACGGAGGGGGATAGTCAGAGAGGGGGGGGGGCCCTCTTCTTTTTGTGAGAGAAGACGGAGAGGGTGGGAGAGGGGGAGGCGAGGAGTGTGAGAGAGGGGGAGAGAGAAGGGGGGTAGAGGGGGAGAGAGAAACGGGGGGAGAGAGAGGGGGTGAGAGAGGGGGAGAGAGAGAGGGAGAGGGAGAGAGAGATAACGAGACAGAGGGAGATAGAGAGGGAGAGTGACAGAGAGAGAGGGAGATATAGAAAGAGAGATGGGCAGAGAGAGTGAAAGGGAGAGAGAGGGGGAGAGATAGAGAGAGATAGAGAGAGAGAGAGGGGCCGATAGAGGAGAGAGGGAAAGGTGGAGAGGGAAAGAACGAGAGGGGAGAGAGAGAGGGGAACAATAGGGGGGAGAGAAAGGGTCGGTGAGAGAGAGTGGGGATAGAGACAGGAGAGAGAGAGAGAGAGAGAGATGGGAGAGAGAGGGAGGAGAGAGAGAGGGGGGAGAGGGGTATATAGGGTACAGAAACATTGCCGCTTCAGATGTGTCCTAAACCTACATAAAACGGCGAATGATGCAGCATCTCTCCCTCCTCTCTTTCTCTCTCCCTCCATCCTTACTGCTGTCCTCTCTCTGAACTGTCACTCTCTCCCCTACTCTCTGTACTCTCCCTCTCTGCGCCGGCATTATCTCTGTCAACCTTTCTTCACTTACCCCTCCCTCCCCTCTCACTCTCACTCTCACTGCATCTCTCCCTCCGTTTCTCTGTATCTCTCTGACCCTTCCCTCTCTCCCTTTTACCAACCCACTCGCTCCGAACTCTTCTCCATCTTCCCACGCTAGTATATTTAATAGTTGACTCCCCCTCCACCTCTTCCGCTTTCGTCTTGTCCGCTATCTCTTCCTTTCCTCTTTGTACTCCCTATCTGTCTCTTCATTCCCACAACTCTCCTCCTGCTCGCCCTCACTTCTCTCTCCAACGCCTTTCTTGAGAATTTGCGGTTAAAATGGTGAGCCACCATGGGATGTGACAGTGTCCATGTACCCCTTCCCTCACACTCCAGCAGCACTTCCAGGTGAGACAGATATTCACGGCACCTCCTCTAATCTGATGTGTTGCATGCGGTGTTCCTGATATGGCCTCCTTTACATCGGCCTGGTCGAGCGTAGATCGGCGAACGTTACGCGAAACACTTACCTTCGTTCCGCCAAGGCCTGCCGGATCTCCCCGTTGCTAACCATTGTAACTCCCCTTCCCACACTGACCTTTCTGCCCTGGGCCTCCTCCATTGCCAGAGGGAGGCTACATGCAAACTGAAAGACCGCCACTTCATATTCCGCTTTGGTACCTTGCAACCTAACGGTATGAACATTGAATTCTCTAATGTTATGTAGCTAGCGTGAAAATTCCCGTTTTCCCCCCCCTCGCTCTTCCTCGTGTCTCAAACTGACTCCCACCCACCCATCTCCTCTACCCCCTGCACCGATATTCCTTCCCCTCTCTTTATAATTCCATTCCTCTTCAATCTTTTATCTCAATCCTTATATAGTTGAATCTCAGGTATCAACCACATGACTATAAAAACCCCATTAATCTGCATCCGCACATCATTTCAACTCACTTTTTCCCGCCTCCCTCTGTTCCAGCCTTCTCCCCCTTCCTACCACAACCAGTCTGAAGAAGGGTCCCGAACAGAAACGTCACCTATTCATGTTCTGAGAAGGTATAGGTAGATCGGCATGACGCCTACAACTCTCACTAATTTCTACAGTTGCACCATACAAGGTTTTTTTTAAATCAAAAACCATCGCAGCTTGCTTTGGGAACAGCTCCATCAGGATAGCTCCGTGAAGCTGTACAGGTCGCTTACATTTCGTCAACACCTGGCTGGTCTCTGCGACAAGGTCCTGGCATGTAGCGGCCTCATCCGACGCCTGGCAGGAACAAGTTGGGTAGCCAATCCATCAACTCTTCACACCTCTGCCTTAGCTCTTGTGTATGCTCTAGCTGAGTAATGCGCTCCCGTATGGAGTAGAAGCAGACATACTAGCCTGGTAGACACGAGCCTGAACAGCACCTTTCGAACCTTCAACCTACTCCAGTCGAGCAGCTCCCTATACTCGCAGGCATTCCGCCTGCAGGGATCCGAAGGCAAGCAGCAACTCCGACACTATGTCGTCAAGCCATTGACCCAGATCACCTCCTCCATCAGGCTATCAGCAGAGTGCAGAGGCCACCCCGACTGAAGTCCCGTCACCCCTTTGCTCCACATGGGATACAACTCCTAGCATCCATCCAGCCAACTGAGACAAAAGCACACTGGATAGCCACCAAGTGGTCACAGGAGTGGAAGGCAACTCATCTCCATTAACAGCTACATATCTTCACCAGATAAAAGCTGTCCAGGGTCTGAACTCCCAGAGGAGCATGGGTGAAGCTGAACAGACTTGGTACTGGAGTTGGGCGTTTCAATGCCAGCGTGTGGAGATGGGGGCTCCCTCCGCCAGAGCCCAGCCTGTGAATGTGGAGCAGAACAACAGACAGCCAACCGTGTCATCTCTGGGTGCCCGCTCCACCACCCACCAAATGGAGCTGTGCCAGGGCCTGGCAGACATTGACGCCAACAGAGACAACAACCTGGCGGCTCAACAGCCGGCTTGAGATCTAACTATTCCTGTGGTTTATGTTTCAATGGCAAGAAGAAGAAGCTCCATCCAAGACAGTGAGTAATTGCAGCAAATTGTGGACGCAATCCAGACGGCGGCACAAACCAATGTCCCTTCCATTGACACAATTGATACCTCACGCTGCCTCGGCAAGGCAGGCCAGCTGCAAAATCGCCGATTCTCACCCTGGTCATTCCTTCTTCGCCCCTCTGCCATCCATCAGGCAAAAGATGGAGAAGTGTGAAAACGCACACCTCCAGATTCAAGGACAGTTTCTTCCCCGCTGTTATCAGGCAGGTGAACCATCCTGGGGGCAGCAACAGCGACCTGGCCTGCGGTACAGACACCGTCCCTGTTGCTCAGAAGGGTAAGGAAAAGGAGAGGAGGGCATTAGTAATAGGGGACTCTATAGTTAGGGGGTCAGATTGGCGATTCTGTGGATGCAGTCCGGAGACCCGGATGGTAGTTTGCCTCCCTGGTGCCAGGGTCCGGGATGTGTTCTGAACGTATCCAAGATATCCTGAAAAGGGAGGGAGAGGAGCCTGAGGTCGTGGTACATATTGGTACCAATGACATAGGTAAAAAAAGAGGAGAGATCCTTAAAGGTGAATTTAGGGAGTTAGGAAGAGAGTTAAGGAAAAGAACCGCAAACATAACAATCTCAGGATTACTTCCTGTGCCACGCGACAGTGAGAGTAGGAATGGAGCAAGGTGGAGGATAAATGACGGGCTGAAGGACTGGTGCAGAGGGCAGGGATTCAAGTTTCTGGATCAATGGAACCTTTTTTGGGGGGAAGGAGTGACCTGTATAAAAAGGACGGGTTGCACTTCAACCCGAGGGGGACCAGTATCCTCGCAGGGAAATTTGCAAAGGCAACCAGGAGGACTTTAAACTACAACGGTTGGGGGAGGGACTCAAATAGATAAAGCCAGTATACAGGGTCTGAGGCAGGAGGCAGAGAAGGGAAGCACTCAGACCCAACATGTCGGTGGGAAAGAAGAAAAAAATAATAAACAGAGAATAATAGGTGGTGGGTTTCCAGGGCAAAAATCAAAGGGACCACTTGTCAACATAATTGTAAAAGGAGTAAGAGTGTTGGAAAAAAACAAGCCTGAAGGCTTGTGTCTCAATGCAAGGAGCATTCGTAATAAGGTTGACGAGTTGAATGTGCAGATAGCTATTAATGACTATGCTATAGTTGGGGTCACGGAGACGTGGCCCCAGGGGGACCAAGGCTGGGAGCTGAACATCCAGGGATATTCAATATTCAGGAGGGATAGACAGAAAGGAAAGGGAGGTGGGGTAGTGTTGCTGGTGAGAGATGAGATTAATGCAATAAGAGGAAAGACATTAGCTTGGAGGATGTGGAATCGTTATGGGTAGAGCTGCGAAACTCTAAGGGGCAGGAAACGCTAGTGGGAGTTGTGCACAAGCCACCAAACAGTAGTAGTGGAGTTGGGGATGGCATAAACAGGAAATTGGGAATGCGTGCAACAGGGGTAAAACAGTTATAATGGGTGACTTCAATCTACATATAGATTGGGTGAATCAAATTGGCAGGGGTGCTGAGGAAGAGGATTTCTTGGAATGTATGCGGGATAGTTTTCTAAACCAACATGTAGAGGAACCAACGAGAGAGCAGGCTATTCTAGATTGGATATTGAGTAACAAGGAAGGGGTTAGTTAGCTGTCTTGTTGTGCGTGGCCCCTTGGGCAAGAGTGACCATAATATGGTTGAGTTCTTCATTAGAATGGTGAGTGACATATTTAAGTCAGAAACAAGGTTTGTAAACTGAAACAAAGGTAACTTTGAATGTATGAGACGTGAATTTGCCAAGATAGACAGGCAAGTGATTCTTAAAGGGTTGACAGTGGATGTGCAATGGAAGGGCATTTAAAGACTGCATGGATGACCTACAACAATTGTTCATCCCAGTTTGGCAAATTAATAAATCAGGGAAGATAGTGCATCAATGGATAACAAGGGAAATCAGGGATAGTTATAAAAAACAAAAGATGAAGCATATAAATTAGCCAGAAAAAGCAGCCAACCAGAGGACTGGGAGAAATTCAGAGTCCAGCAGAGGAGGACAAAGGTCTTAATTAGGAAAGGGAAAATAGATTATGAAACAAAACTGGCAGGGAACATAAAAACTGACTGCAAAAGTTTTTATAGATATGTGAAGAGAAAGAGATTAGTTAAAACAAATGTAGGTCCCTTGCAGTCAGAAACAGGTGAATTGATCATGGGGAACAAGGACATGGCAGACCAATTGAATGACTACATTGGTTCTGTCTTCACTAAAGAAGATATAAATAATCTGCCGGAAATAGCAGGGGACCGGGGGTCAAATAAGATGGAGGAACTGAGTGAAATCCAGGTTAGCCGGGAAGTGGTGTTGGGTAAATTGAATGGATTAAAGGCCGATAAATCCCCAGGGCCAGATAGTCTGCATCCCAGTGTACACAAGGAAGTAGCCACAGAAATAGTGGACGCATTAGTGATAATTTTTCAAAACTCCTTCGATTCTCGAGTATTTACTGAGGATTGGAGGGTAGCTAATGTAACCCCACTTTTTAAAAAAGGAGGGAGAGAGAGAGAAAACGGGGAATTACAGACCAGTTAGTCTAACATCGGTAGTGGGGAAACTGCTACAGGCAGTTATTAAAGATGGGATAGCAGTACATTTGGAAAGTGGTGAAATCATTAGACAAAGTCAGCATGGATTTACGAAAGGTAAATCATGTCTTACCAATCTTATAGAATTTTTCGAGGATGTAACTAGCAGAGTGGATAAGGGAGAACCAGTGGATGTGTTATATCTAGACCTTCAGAAAGCTTTCGACAAGGTCCCACATAAGAGATGAGTATACAAACTTAAAGCACACGGTATTGGGGGTTCAGTATTGATGTGGATAGAGAACTCGCTGGCAGTCAGGAAGCAAGGGTAGGAGGAAACGGGTTTTTTCAGAATGGTGACTAGTGGGGTGCGGCAAGGTTCAGTTCTGGGACCCCAGCTATTTACAGTATATATTAATGATTTGGACGAGGGAATTGAATGCAACATCTCCAAGTGTGCGGATGACACTAAGCTGGGGGGTAGTGTTAGGTGTGAGGAGGATGCTAGGAGGCTGCAAGGTGACTTTGATAGGCTGGGTGAGTGGGCAAATGCGTGGCAGATGCAGTATAATGTGGATAAATGTGAGGTTATCCACTTTGGTGGCGAAAACAGGAAGGTAGACTATTATCGGAATGGTGGCAAATTAGGAAAAAGGGGAGATGCAACGAGACCTGGGTGTCATGGTACACCAATCATTGAAAGTAGGCATGCAGGTGCAGCAGGCAGTGAAGAAAGCAAATGGTATGTTAGCATACATAGCGAAAGGATGTTAGTATAGGAGCGGGTAGGTTCTACTGCAGTTGTACAGGGTTTTGGTGAGACCACACCTGGAGTATTGCGTACAGTTTTGGTCTCCAAATCTGAGAAAAGACATACAGAGAAGGTTCACCAGATTGATTCCTGGGATGTCAGGACTTTCATATGAGGAAAGACTGGATAGACCTGGCTTGTACTCGCTAGAATTTAGAAGGACTGAGGGGGGATCTTATGGAAACTTACAACATACTTAAGGGGTTGGATAGGCTAGATGCAGGAAGATTGTTCCCGATGTTAGGGAGGTCCAGAAGAAGCGGTCACAGTCTAAGGATAAGGGGGAATTCCTTGTGGACCGAGATGAGAAAAGCATTCTTCATACAGAGTGTTGAGTCTCTGGAATTCTCTGCCACAGAAGGTAGTTGAGGCCAGTTCATTGGCTATATTTAAGAGGGAGTTAGATGTGGCCCTTGTGGCTAAAGGGACGAGGGGGTATGGAGAGAAGGCAGGTACAAGATACTGAGTTCGATGATCAGCCATGATCATATTGAATGGCAGCGCAGGCTCGAAAGGCCGAATGGCCTGCTCCTGCACCTATTTTTTATGTTTCTATGTTTCTATCCTATCACAACCAGTGCTGAGCTACTATCTACCTCTTTGGTGACCCTCGGCCAATCCTTGATGGGACTTTTCCTGGCATCTGGGTAGAATTAGAGTCGTGGGTAGATTTACATCTATGAAACAAAGATTTGAAAATATTCTTTTTTAAGTACTTCTTTGGTGACCCTCGGCCGATCCTTGATGGGTCTTTCCTGGCTTTATCTGGCACTAGACCCGATCCCCGTATCATGTATCTATACACTGTAAATAACTGCATTGTAATAATTTCTTTTCTTTCCGCAGCAAAAGCATTTCATTGTAACTCGGTACACGTGACAATAAACTAAACCAAACTGAAAAACTCAACTAAACTTCTCTAGAGATGCATCCTGACTCGAATTGGTTATTGTGTGTGCGTGCCTGTATGAGAGTGTGTTTCCATGCATGAGTGTGTTAGGCAGGGCCGGATTTACGTATAAACTTCACAAGGTTAAGATTAGGGCCTCGAAACATAGGGGGGCCTCGGCAGGCCCGGATTTACCTACAGGCGGCATAGGTTGAAGCCTTGGGCCTCAAAATCTAGGGGGCCTCCGGACAAGGTGTTTTTTCCCCAAAGTAAAAAAAAATCCCGAGATAAAAATTGGAGCGATATCAGCGAATCCACTTTAACGGAAATTACCCGAAATTCTGGTTCCGGCCCGCTGGAAGTTTTGGAGACAAAAATTGCGACCTGCGCAGTTGGGGAAAACCGGTGACGCAGAAACGACGCAAAAAGACGCTGTCTCTCCGAGCGTGCGCAGTGGGCCAGGGCTGGTTCAGATCTCCATTTGCACTCCACACAATCACCTCGATGCCTCTTGTCTACTCCAGGTAAGTAGTGGAATACTGCGTTGCGGGAGTGCCCGTTTTCTCCGGGACGGGGGGGGGGGGGGGGGGGTCTGCAGTGTCTGCGGTGCGGAGTCAGAGTCCCGCTGCGGGGGTGAAAAGGGGGGAGGGGTTGAGACAGAGGGGGAGAGACAGGGAGGGGAGGGGGGGAGAATTAGATAAAATGGGGAGGGGGGGCGGGGGAGAGGGGGCGGGGAGGAGAGAGACAGGTGGCGGGAGAGACTGAGGGGGAAGGAGCAGGGGGGAGAGGGAAAGGGGGCTTATCTTTAGTGAGATTGCAAATTAATTTAGGTTTTAGAGCAATTATATTTTCTCCTCCATATGAATAATATCAAACAATTGGAACTTCTTTCTTTTCATTGATATTTTCCAACTTTCATATTTTCCAACTTTCATTTTGCATCATATTTCTAATGTACACACACTAACGCAGTCGTACAGTCAGATTCAATCAAATCAACACACACAACATTTTCTAAAAAAAGTTTTATTTTACTGCAAAAAAACTTACAGTATTTCATTTGCACTGTGTATGCATGCTCCTTTATAACATTTTACATAACATTTTACAGTACAACTTGATTATTAAAACAACGACAACTTCATTTCTTGATTTAAAAAAATGTATACAACAATTACCCCAATCATCCCATTCTCTTTACTCAACCAAAATTATTTCTGAAATATTGATCATAAATCTGGTGGAAAAATGCTCCAAAATAAGGCTCAGAATGCACTGGAGAGCATCTAAAGCCCCAGATCTTCCATAGCCCCAGCCTCAAGGGACTTTTAGCTTCGCGTTTGTGATATGCGCTGCGTGCACTTATTTCACATCAAATGTTTGTAATCCTGCCACACCACCCCCTTTTTGAAAAGCTTCGTACGGGCCTGGTGTGTAATAATTCTGACAATGTCACAGGCCTTTCTTAAATATGCTGTCACAACGCATTGTAGTCTCTAAACAACATTTCAGTAATTTTCCTTGCCCTCCATTTCAGAATAATAGTGTTTTAAGCTGATAAATGGAAGCTAGCGCAGGCAAATAAATAAAAAGCGCAGCTTTCCATCCCTTATCTCTTTGGCAACGCTTCGCTGCACATCGGTGTCAATCTGGTGGGACTATTCCATATTCTTCTCGTGATGGGGGTGTAGGATTAGTGGAATAGCCTAGGGCCTCTCTTCATCTAAATCCGGCCCGTGTGTCATCACGTATAGTTAAGTGTGAATGTGTGAGATTGTGCAAATCTGGATCCCATGTTCACACGGGAGGGCTGGCCCAGAACGCAATATTCCACCTCTCCACCAATTCCAATGTTGGTGGCCTGTGGGGGGGGGGGGGGGGCTTTCTGGAGCGCTAGTATGGGTGTTGTGGGCCGAAGGGACTGGTTACCACAGGGCTAGTATGGACATTGTGGGCTGAATGGATTCTTCGTCTCGCAGTTTGGCTGGTGGGCTGGCAGTTCAGTCACTCACGGCTGGTGGGCTGGCATTTTACTCACTCACGGATGGTGAGCTGCGAGTTCACTCACTCACAGCTGGTTGTGCTGGAAGTTCACCCACTCACGGATGGTGGGCTGGCATTTCACTCACTCGCGGCTTGTGGGCTAGCATTTGACTCACTCTCTGACGGCAGGTGGTCTGCAAATTCACTCTCTCACGGCTGGTGGGCTGGCAGTTCACTCACTCACGGCTGGTGTGCTCACACAGACACAACCTTCATCACACACACACCACCCTCAATCACATACACCCTGCTTCACACTCAACCTCCGTCACACACACACCGTCCATCACATACACACCTCCATCTCACACACACCTCCATTTCTCACACACACACCCTCCATCTCACACACACCCTCCATCTCACCACACACACCCTCCATCTCACACACACAACTTCCAACTCTCCCACTCACACACCCTCCATCACACACGCATCCTCCATCTCTCTCTCGCACACATCTCTCCATCTCGCACTCACACCCTCCATCTCACACACTCTCACACCTTCCATTACTCACACCCTCGATCACTGACACACTGACACACTGACACGCTGACACACTCACACACACACACACACACGCTCACACACACTCACACACACTCACACGAACTCACACATTCACACACTCAAACGCACACACACATGGGACATATATATGAGAGTAAAACTCTATTCACGCGGCTGAGCTCGGCCTCTGGACTGAGCGGTCCTTCCGCAATGAGCGCGACCTCTCGACTGTGCGGATCGTCCGGAATGAGTGAGACTTACGGAATGAGCGCGAACTCTGCCCTGAGCAGGGGTTCCGGAATAAGCGCGATTTCTGTACTCAGCTCAGCGCAGCCTCACAGTTAATTTACTCACGGCGTAGACTCACAGTTAAATCAGCACGGTGCAGACTCACAGTTCAATCAGTACGGTGCAGACTCACAGTTCAGTTCACTGGGGGCATAGACTCACAGTTACATTCACTCACGGCGCAGACTCACAGTTCAGTTCACTCACGGTGTAGATTCAATGTTCAGTCAGCACGGTGCACACTCACAGTTCAGTTAACTCACGGCGTAGACTCAAAGTTCAGTTCACTCACGGTGTAGATTCAATGTTCAGTCAGCACGGTGCACATTCACAGTTCAGTTCACTCACGGTGTAGACTTAATGTTCAGTCACTCATGGCGCACACTCACAGTTCAATCAGCACGGTGCAGACTCTCAGTTCAGTTAACTCACAGCGGAGACACACAGTTCAGGACTCAACTCTCACTCTCGGTCTCCTGGGGTAACTGATTCTCCTGGCACCCGGAAGGGGTGTTACCTTCTTCATGGTGACTGACAGGCGAGAAGGCCTATCTGTTGATCTCACGATTTTTTAAACATTCATAACTGTTCTATTATTTCACCGATCGGAACAAACGTTGGGGCGCGTGGAGCGGAGGAGAACGGTGAGTAAGATGGCCGAAAAATCATAACGATATAGGGGAGCGTTTTGTAATAGTATTGTAGAGAAGATAGATAGATGGATGAGGGAATGTGAGTTTGTGAGAATGTTTGAATATCTGATTGTTTGATAGTGATAAAGCATGAGAGTGTGTGAGTATATGGTGGTGTTGAGTAAGTGATTGCCCGTGAGTGTGTTAGTGCGTGTGTGCAAATAAATGCGTATCTCTTAGTGGCAGTGCATGTATATATCTGGTAGCGTGCGTGCATGTGTGTCATTGTTTGTGAAAACATGTGAGAGAGTATTTGAGTGCATGTGATTGTATGTGTGAAGTTGTGTGCATGTTCGGTTGTGTGTGCGTGTGTGTGTGTGTGTGTGTGCTTGTGTGCGTCAGCTTGTGTGTGTGTGTGAGTGCGTGTGTGTGCGTGTGTGTGCGTGTGTGTGTGATGCACCCATGAGGTCGGTAGGGGAAGATAGATCAGCCATCATTGAACGGCGGAGTAGATTTGATGGACCGAATAGCTTAAATATGCTGCAATCCGTTATGACTGTATTTGAGTGTGCGTTTGCGCTTTTGTGACTGCGTGAGTGTGTGTAGGATGAGTGTGAGTGCACAACAATGTCAGTGTGTGACAGTGTGAGAGTGTATTTTAGTGTTAGTGGTGCAAACGTTTTCATGGGTATGAGTGAGTGTGTGAAAGTATTTGCGTGTATGGCGTGAGTGTGGGCTGGTGTTTGAAAAAATTATATGCCGTTGCTACGAACTGTGTAAGAATGTGTGCGTTTCGTGAGTATACGAGAGTGTGTGAGCGAGTTTGGGGTCGTGAATATGTAAATTTAAAAAAATTGCTCGAGAAACTCAGCGGGAGAGGCAACATCTAAGGAGAGAATGAATAGGCGACGTTTCGGGTCGGGACCGTTCTTCACAGAACATGAAGACCCTTATGGAGGGAATAAGAGTACGTGAATATGTAAGTGCATCCGCGAGTGGGTGTGTCTACGGGTCTATGTTTCGATGTGTCAGTGTCCGTGACTTTGAGTGCGTAGAGTTTTATGAGTGCCAATCTGCAGAGCCAAAAGAGATGGGGGAGATATTGAACAATGTCTTTTCTTCGGTATTCACCAAGGAGAAGGATATTGAACTATGTGAGGTAAGGGAAAAAAGTAGAGTAGCTATGGAAACTATGAGATTCAAAGAGTAGAAGTACTGACACTTTTGAAAAATATAAAAGTGGATAAGTCTCCAGGTCCTGACAGGATATTCCCTAGGACATTGAGGGAAGTTAGTGTAGAAATAGCAGGAGCTATGACAGAAATATTTCAAATGTCATTAGAAACGGGAATAGTGCTGGAGGATTGGCGTACTGCGCATGTTGTTCCATTGTTTAAAAAGGGTTCAAAGAATAAAACCTAGCAATTATAGACCTATTAGTTTGACGTCAGTGGTGGGCAAATTAATGGAAAGGATACTTAGAGATAATATATATAAGCATCTGGATAAACAGGGTCTGATCAGGAACAGTCAACATGGATTTGTGTCTGGAAGGTCATGTTTGACAAACCTTCTTGAATTTTTTGAAGCGGTAACTAGGGAAATTTATGAGGGTAAAGCAGTGGATGTTGTCTATACGGATTTCAGTAAGGCCTTTGACAAGGTTCCCCATGGAAGTAGCAAGATGGATTCAACAGTGGCTGAATGGGAGATGTCAGAGAGTAATGGTGGATGGCTGTTTGTCAGGTTGGAAGCCGGTGACCAGTGGGGTGCCTCAGGGATCTGTGTTGGGTCCACTGTTGTGTGTCATGTACATCAATGATCTGGATGATGGGGTGGAAAATTGGATAAGTAAGTATGCAGATGATACTAAGATAGGTGGTGTTGTGGATAATGAAGTAGATTTTCAAAGTCTACAGAGAGATTTGGGCCATTTGGAAAAGTGGGCTGAAAGATGGCAGATGGAGTTTAATGCTGATAAGTGTGAAGTGCTACATCTTGGCAGGACAAATCAAAATAGGACGTACATGGTAAATGGTAGGTAATTAAGGAATGCTGTGGAACAGAGGGATCTAGAAATAATTGTGCATAGTTCCCTGAAGGTGGAATCTCATGTAGATAGGGTGGTAAAGAAAGCCTTTGGTGTGCCGGCCTTTATAAATCAGAGCATTGAATATAGGAGTAGGGAAGTAATGTTAAAATTGTACAAGGCATGGTAAGACCAATTCTGGAGTATGGTGTACAATTTTGGTCGTCTAGTTATAGGAAGGATGTCAACAAAATAAAGAGAGTACAGAGGAGATTTACTAGAATGTTGCCAGGGTTCCAGCAACTATGTTACAGAGAAAGGTTGAACAAGTTAGGTCTTTATTCTTTGGAGCGCAGAAGGTTAAGGGGGGACTTGATTGAGGTCTTTAAAATGATGAAAGGGATAGACAGAGTTGACGTGGATACGTTTTTTTCCCATTGAGGGTAGGGAAGATTCAAACAAGAGGGCATGACATGAGAATTAAGGGACAGAAGTTTAGGGGTAACGTGAGGGGGAACTTCTTTACTCAGAGGGTGGTGGCTGTGTGGAATGAGCTTCCAGCAGAAGTGGTGGAGGCAGGATAGATTTTAACATTTAAGAGTAAAGTGGATAGGTATATGGACGTGAAGGGAATGGAGGGGTATGGTCTGAGTGCAGGTAGATGGGACTAGGGAAAACAAATGGTCGGCACGGACTGGAAGGGCCGAGAGGGCCTGTTTCCGTGCTGTAATTGTTATATGGTTATATGATTATATGGAGTGATTTTCATGTACGTGTGAGAGTGCATTGCCGTGCGTAAGAGTGGGTAATTGTGTGAATTGTGTGAGTGTGTGAGATTGTGAGTGCCTGTGAGGGTGCGTTTGTGTGGAATATGCAATGACGCGGTTTGGGGACAGCACCAATGGAGTGACCCGCTGTTGGAATTATTGATGGAGTGACACAATGTGGGGTAGATTGAGAACGTGACTCACAGTGGAGCAACACTGATGGACTGACACAAAGTGGGATAGTTCAGATGGAATGCCACACTGTGCAGCACTGATAGTTACGCTGGTTTGACACACTGTGGTGTAGTACTGGTGGAGTGACACCCAACGGGGTGGCATTGATGGAATGCACACTGTGGAATAGTACTGATGGATTGGCACACTGTTGTGTGTTACTGATGGACTGGCACACTGTGGTGCTATACTAATGGAGTGACGCAATGTGTGATAGTACTGATGGAATGACGCTCTGTGGTGTATTACTGATGAACTGACGTACTGCGGGTTAGTACTGATGAATGACACACTGTGGGTGTTTCTGAAGAAGTGAAATAATGTGGGGTAGTACTGATGGAGTGAGTCACTATGTGGTAGTACTGATGGAGAGACACACTATGGGGTAGCACTGATGGAATAACACACTGTGGGGTCGTACAGTTGTAGTGAAACTCTGTGGGGTAGTACTGATAGAATAACACACTGATGGAAAGACACACATATAATTGGTACTGATGGAATTGCACACTGTGGTGTCGTACATGTATTGAAGCACTGTGGGGTAGTACTGATAGAGTGATAACTATGGGGTAGAACTGATACAGTGACACACTGTGGGATAGAACGGATGGAATGGCACACTTGTATAGTACTGGTGGAACGACACTGTTGGATAGTACCGATGGAGTGAAACACTGTGGGGTAGTACTAATGTTATGGACACACGGTGGGGTAGTACTGATGGAGTGAAACACTGTGGGGTAGTACTAATGTTATGGACACACGGTGGGGTAGTACTGATGGAGAGACCCACGGTGGGGTAGTAAGTTTGGAGTGACAAGTTATAGGGTGGTGCTATTGGCGTGAGATAGTACTGATGGAGTGACACACGATGGGGCAGTACTGATGGCGTTAAACACGGTGTGGACGTGGTGATGGTGAGACTCACTGTGCATTAGTACTGATGGCGTGACACATTGTGCAGTATTACTGATGAAATGACACTGTGAAATACTACTGATGAAGTGTCACGCTGTGGGGTAGTTCTGATGTAATGACACACTGTGGGGTTGTACTGACGGAGTGACAGTGTGGAGTAGCACTGATGTAATAACACACTGTGTTGTAGTACTGAGAGGGAGATACTCTATGGGGCAGTAGTCATGTAATGATAATTTTCGTACATTTGTTTAAACATGTTCCACTCTTCCACCCGCTTCTCTTTGAGCTTTAGATTGGGTGGTGGAGCCACGTGGAAAGATGGACTGGCCTGCGCCGCCACTTCCATCCGTTAATCATCATAGCGTCCATTATATCCAAAATCCTCACTTTCACAGCTGCAACCATGTTTTGATATGTGTCTGCGTACGATGTAGGTAAAACTAGCACATTTTAGACGGAGAAAGATGGCTCCACACACACTCGTGTTGGGATCAAAAGCAAGAATGATTTATTTCCAAGTTAAAGGTCACTGACCGATTTACATAATTATATGCGCGAGGCTGAGCATGTGCGAGAATGAGTACAGCTCATATGCATAAATTACATGGATATTGTCACAAAAGCTAATGGCATGTTGGCCTTCATAACATCAGGAGTATAGGAGCAAAGAGGTCCTTCTGCAGTTGTACAGGGCCCTGGAGAGACCACACCTGGAGTATTGTGTGCAGTTTTGCTCTCCGATTTTGAGAAAGGACGTTCTTGCTATGGTTTACACGGTTAATTCCCGAGATGGCGGGATTTTCATATGTCGAAAGAATGGAGCGACTGGGTCTGTATACACTGGAATTGGAAGGTTGAGAGGGGATCTTATTGAAACGTATGATTATTAAGGGATTGGAGACGCTAGAGGCAAGAAACGTGTTCCCGATGTTGGAGGAGATTAAACCAGGGCCACAGTTTAAGAATAAGGGGTAAGCCATTTAGAACGGAGATGAGGAAACACTTTTTCAACCAGACAGTTGTGAATCTGTGGAATTATCTACCTCAGAAGGCAGTGGGGGGCCTATTCTTTGGGTGTTTTCCAGGAGCGATTTCGATAAAGCTCTTAAAAATAGCAGATTCAAGGGATATAGAGAGAAGGCAGGAACGGGGTACTGATTGTGGATGATCAGTCACGATCACAGTGAATGGCGGTGTTAGCTCGAAGGGCCGAATGGTACTTCTGCACCTTGACCACGTAAATTGCAACGAGGGCTCCCGCAATTCCCACTCGTACAATGTCCTCGATATGCCTGATCAGGCCCTGGAGATTTGTCTGACTTGATACACGATAGTACCATCAGTACTTCTTCGACGGTAACACTGACTGCTCTCAAGACACTTCCACTGACTGCCCCAAGATCATCCGTCCGACTGTTTCTTTCCTCGAAAAATACAGATACTTATTGAGGATCTTGTCCATCTCTTGTGCCTCCAGACAGAGGTGACGGCTTTGATTCGTGGGAGGTCCCCACTCTCTCTGTAGTTTACCGTTTTTCCCCTTGGCCGCAGACTGTTATGCTTGCCGTTATATATTTCAATGAGCACGATACGCGTCTTCAACTCGGTGCAGAGACTGAAGTCGAGATTTATCCCTCGTGAAAAATGGCCGCCAAAGGACCAACAGTTTATCAGATCGTCTACTCTGTGCAGTTTGGAAAAACGACAAGTAATTTTATTGACACAATAAATGTAGGCTTCTGAGAGGCCTTGACAGGATGGATATTCACCGAAATACACAAAGGGTTGCTGGATAATTTAGTCAGGGTAAATGTTTCAGAATACGAATTGGATGACTGAGATAAGATGGAATTTATCCTGGCAAACATATCTGAATACACTGTACCTCCTACCCAGAAAATAGTGATGCTCATTTATCAAGTACAAATATGGCTGGGCGAACATGTGTTTTGGACAACAGGGAAATGAAGAGTAATGTAATGAGGTATAAAATTATTCATCCGAGGTCAGTTCTGAAACTGCGCACCACGGGACATACAAATAACTTGTTACCCTCCGTTACCCGGCCCTAACCGTCAATGTGCCCCATAAACACTAGTCCCATCGGCTATGGCCCTGATCATTTTCAACCTTTTTCCTATTCCGCTACCTGTCCAAATGTCCTTTACATTTTGTGATAGTTTTAGCCTTAACTATCTCCTTTGGCAGCTCGTTCTATATACCCACCAACCCCTTTGCGAATCCACGCACTGACCACCCTCCGTGTCTATATCAACACTCACCACTCTGTGTGCTCGTGCTTGAACTGATTGAATCTGTATATGTTATATATGATCAGTTTGGACAGCAGGCACAACCACATTTTAGACTGTACCTTGATAACATGTGATAATAAACGTACGGCTAAAACCTAATGCCCTTCCCATCTAAATTGTTCACTACACCACGAACCTAGCGGGATGTCCGCTGGCTCACAACAGCACTGCATCATTCATCGTTCCAGCTGTGGACCTCGGCACAGTCAAATGATACGTTTTGCACATTGTACTAACTTTGCGTTTTTACAGAACTCGAATTCACCAACTGCACATGACCAGTTCCACGGCGGTCTGAATTATGCAATGTGGGCTGAGCAAATGATATTTATCCTTACAAACACACGGACAATTCTGGGATTCGGAGAAATAAAAGGCAATAATGAGCATAACATCACGAACAATATTTTGTATTCTGTACATTCCCTTTGGTCTATCTGATGTATCTGAGTTTGAAGAAGGGTTACGGCCCGAAACGTTGCCTATTTCCTTCGCTCCATAGATGCTGCTGCACCCGCTGAGTTTCTCCAGCACTTTTGTCTACCTCTGAGTTTGAACTGTTTGTACCTATGCACGATCTATCCGATCTGAGTGGATCGGAAGCAAAACAAAGCATTTCACTATACCTCGGTACATATCACACTGGTAAACCTTTGCCTAACCTTACCAATGCTAATTATCTGAGAAAAGTGATATTTATGATCAGAGTGGGAATGTTTGTAGAATGGTGGGGACTAAGATTGTCCATGTGAAACAGACGATATTGATATCTAAGATGGTTTTTGATTTCTCGACCTGGATAAAAGTGCATTTACCTTATCCATTTTCCTCAAGATTTTATACATAATCTTTAGATCATTCTCACCGTCTGGCACTCGAAGGAATAATGCCCGCACTTCTCATTATAACTCGACCCTTTCAAGGGAAAAGTAGCGACCCCTGCCATAACTAGTGACGGTGAGACCACATGTGGAGAATTGTGCAAGACTGGGTCGTGTGCCACAGAGTCACGGAGCAGAGAAGCAGGCCCAACAACGGTCTATGTCGATAGTATCCAATTACTAAATCCCATTTACTCGCACTTGGTCAGCAGAGTGTGATGCCGTCGAACTATTTAATTTAGGGAATACGCCACTTACAGTACCTTTCGACTAGGTGCCGAGGTAGAAGTGGAGATTTATCCCTCGGATGAACTGGTTGTCACATGACCCACCATCGATCAGTGTAGCTACTACATGTTGCCCGGCGTGGGCACGTTTACACACTTAACACTCCATGACTAATTGATAAAATCGTTCAATCTGCAGTTTGGATCAAGCAAAGTTCATTTTTTACACGATATAATTCTACGAGGCTCTGACAGGATAGATGTTGAGAGAATTACACAACGCGTCTGTGAATCATTACGTTTGGATCAATGTTTCAGAATAACATTTCACCATGGAGTGACTGAGTTAGGTGAAAAATACTCTGGAACATACATCTGAGCCCACAGTACCCTCTATCCCAGATAGTGGCGATGCTCGTTTGTTAAGTACAAGCAACGTTGGAGCGAATATATTTGTGGACATTAAAGAAATGAAGACTCATTAATCAATACGTGGAAATTATCGCCCAGTCAATGACAGAACCTGGACCAATCATAGTCTTCATCTGCACTTCACGCTGCATAACATTATCCAAACTCCCAACAAAATCAAAGACTTGTCAAATCCCGGTCAGTTTTTTTTCTTTCCCCTGCACCTATCCGGCAAAAGGTAGAGATGTTTGTAAGCACGCACCACAAGACTTAGGAATTGGGTCATTTCCTCTGTTATCGGGCATATGAAAGGTTCCTCCAGAGGCTAGGGCAATATTCAATCTCCTCCATCCCATTGGTCATTGAACTTTGTCTGAGGTACTGATGCATAAAATAGTAAGATTAAACGAGAACTTACCAGTTCGATGTTTGATCGTTATTTTATGAGGAGTTACGATGAGGGATTACGTGAAGAACCCGCCTCACGCTGGCAACGGCATACTTCAAAGCAGCGGCATGAAAAACACAGAACACCAAAAGCCGGAGTAACATAGTAAGGCTTCATAAAAAGACTTAGAACTACCATTTGATCATTTATTTTATGAGGGCGGGAGTGGAGGGCACGTAATCCCTCATCGTAACTCCTCATAAAATAACGATCAAACTTCGAACTGGTAAGTTCTCGTTTAATCTTACTATTTTACTTCGGAGTCACGTGAGTGACTACGTGAAGATTTTTAAAGCTTTCTGTGTTTTTTATGTCGTAGAATTAATCCGTACGACAGTCCGGCTAAGTAAACACATACATGAGAAACCAGACTAATGTTAGATCATTTCACAATTAACTTTTTTAATGGTTTAAAGACCATATAATAACCCTCCTTATATCTGAGGGAAATTATTACAAGCGATAAAAGATAGAAGTGACTACACAACTGATTATAGCAATTAATAGTAAACAAAGCAGGTGATTATAGTGCTCCCAAACACCGCGTGTCCAAAGCTTGTCATAGTGTGAACAGGTTTATTGTAGAACTTTGAAAACGTTTCTTCTTTACTCCACCCTGCGACTTTTAAAATATGCTCGAGAGGTACGTCCCGCCCCTTCGCCGCGGACGTAGCTGCCGCCCTGGTGGAGTGAGATTTGAACACATCAGTGTCTACTCCCGCTAAAACCAACACCTGTTTCAACCATTTTGAGATAGTTTGAACTGAAGCTTTTGTGTGTGGTTTTTTTGTGCGTAACCATTAACGTTTTTTCATTTCCTCAGTAACTTTAATATATTGGTTCAAATGTTTAACCACACACAAAGTAGGATCAATATGATAAGCTTGAAAGGTTACCTTTGTTCCAGATCTCCCTGGTCTGCTTTGTTTGATCAGATCGTAAACATAGAACACAACATTATCTGTAGTCACATGCATACAGTCTAAACGCAACATTTGTAAAGTTTGCACTCTTTGAGCTGAGACCAGTGACATTAACATAATTAATTTCAATGTCAATCTTTCCAATGTCAACCCTTCAATTGGAGTCCATTGTCTAAGTAGCGTAAGTACAATGCTCACATCCCAAATCTCTGTGTATCTTGGTTTGGGTGGATTAATATTAAAGATTCCTTTTCATGAATCTAGATATTAATGGATGCGACCCAATTGATCTCTGATCAGTCATAAGTCCTAAATAGGACGACAAGGCACTGCGTGCAGTGTTAATGGCACTGTAACTTAAATGTTGCTCAAAATGCAAATTGGCAAGGAATTCCAAAACATTTTGCAATATTTTACAGTATCATAAGAAATATTTGACTGTGTGCAAAAGTCTTCCCATTTCTTAATATGTGTCATATATTGCTTTTGTGTGCTAACTCGCCATGATGCGACTATAACTTCCATAGTTTTGTCCGACAATCCCAGCTCCTGTAGTGGTCTGGTCAAAACCTGCAGATTAATAAATTCATATATGCATACAATGGGTAAATTTCTTTAGTTACCGGATTAGTCAAGATATCACTACAGTTAGGAATCGACATATATGGTTCTTTAATCATATTCAGCATTACTGGGAACCAAGGTTGAGTTGGCCAATTTGGAACTACCAACAATCCAGAAGCAGAATCTTGTTCTATCTTCTTCAGGCATCTCATAGAACGAATTACACAATAAGCCCAAAGTATCCTTTTGAATCTTTTCCATTTCCAGATTCTCCATTTGCCTGCCATAGGCCGTAATGGCAGCAGAAATTAATTTGAGCACCTTTTGAAACTTCACTTCTTGGGCTCTCATACTTGGAGTCATAGACGTCCATATCATCGGATTCACCGTAGGCACTTCCAATGAGGCACAATTTCTTGGAGCTTTATATAATTCTGATGTTTCATTCATCACAGAATTGTGAAGTTGGTGAGATACCATATAATTATGTTGGCAGCTAGGTTTTCTTCCATAGCCTCACCACTTCCTTCAGGTATAGCAAAATCTTGTGCTATCCCAGGCACATTAGGCCTTTTCTTTTTACTTTGTGGTGTGCTTTCAAAAGCCATAATAACCACCAGCAGGGTCTGCCTTCTGCAGCCCTAAATCAATTGGGATATCACCCCATGAGACTTCTTCCAGCCCAAATCCTGGGTCCGGAGTATCATATTCCCAACTTGGCCCACAGCATATTCATCATATTCAAACCCCTCAGGAATTTTTGGATTCATCTGGGTACTGTGACCCTTGTCTCATAATTGTTTGGAGAACTTTCTCCATATGCTCCATTTTTAGCCACATAGTTTTATTGTCTGGAGGTCTTTCAGTATCAGAGTCATCAGAAACCACGGGCCTCTCAGATTTCTTTTTGCATTTTTTAGGAACATTTTCCTCCGTGGTTATTATTTCTGGAGAATCTGGAAACTCACTATCGGGTAAATCGGCGGCCAACGGTATCGGAACCGGTCCGCACTAACATCGCGTCCCGTATTTTTACTTTCACCCCGGGAAGATCATTTTACCCGCGAAAACTTCTTTCCCGATTTCTCCATTTTTCTTTAATAATCAGTGCTCAATCAGCACGTTAACGTGGCTCTAAATTTTACTTTTGGTTTCGTTTGCTGGAGCCACCCAGCGTAACCTAAAAAACGCCCCGATCTAACTGCACTTACCTGCGGGCCGTTCCGACCGCTGCGAGGAGCTGCTCCTTACTGCAGCTCCTTCTTCCGCCGTCAGCGTTGACGTCATGCCGTTGCCAGCGTGAGGCGGGTTCTTCACGTAGTCACTCACGTGACTCCGAAGTAAAATAGCGTTACAATGCTGATCAATGTATTCTGCACTCTATATTTTCCACTTTGCTCTCTCTATTCTCATGAGTCACACGACGCAGGAACAGGTCCTTCAGCCCAAGCTCCCAACGTCGACCAATGTACACCAATGAAATAAGTCCCGCCTGCCGTTTTTGTCTCGTGTCACTTCCGATATGTGTTTGGCCAAATGTATTTTAGATCCTGTGTAGTTTCTACCTCAGCTACCTTCTTTGGCAGCTAATTCTATATGTACGCCATCCGCTGTGCGAATCCATATAGCAACCACACTGAGTGGATCCATATGCCCAGTGCCCTGTATCATCGCGTTGGAACCGATAGTATCTAATTATGATATATGTAATCTGTTTGGATAACATGCAGAACAATGTTTTTTCACAGTACATCGGTACAAGTGCCAATAATATCCTTACACCTGAAGCTCCAACCTAAAGCGCCTGTCATCTGCATTGTTTACAACACCATGAACCCGGCGGCATGTCTCGTAGGTTGCAGAAGCATTGCATCATCCATTTTGAGGATGCAACAAGTAAAATGGACAAGGGAGCACCACTGGATGTAGTGTACCTGGACATTCAGAAAGTATTTATTAAGGTCTCACACAGAAGATTAGTGGCTTCAATTATAGCACATGGTATTGGGGTTGGGAATTGTCATGGATAGAAAATAGGACCGCAGCTAATTAAAATATATACTGGACTAAGTGGGACCCGTTGGGTCCCAGCTACACACGAGAGGGCTGGTCCCCCAACGCAATATTCCACCTCTCCACCAATTCCAATATTGCTGGCCAGTGGGGGCGGGGTTTCTGGAACCCTAGCATGGTTGTTGTGGGCTGAAAGGCCTGGTATCCAGAGGGATAGTATAGCCCTCTGGAAACCAGTCCCTTTGGCCCACAAGACCCATGCCAGCTCTCCAGAAAGCCCCTCCCACTCCCATTGGCTTAGTTTTGCTTTTAGATGGTGTGGTCGAGTTGGGCCACAGGGCGTTTCAGTACTCTATGACGTTATGACTCTTGGCGGTGCCTGACTTGTCTCCATCATTTTCTGTGTATGTTGGAGTATTGTGTTAAACAGAGCGCCACATTTCAGCAAAGCTCTAGAAGCTTCAGAGAACGGGTATAAACGAATAACTGCAGGGGCAAGAAGATTTTCATCAGATTATATGTTGAAGAAACAGGCGTCACTCCGTGTGAACTTATCGTCCAGACATGTCGTCTCTAGATTTCTGTAGGATTCGGCAATAAAGACGCCAGGAAGATGCACGCGTAGTTTCACCGCTTTACATGGAAAATGAGGAGGACGGGAATTCTATCCCTGACCCAACGACTAGTGTGGGTCAGTGAATCATAATTCGTCATGGAATCCATACCGCAATTCATCATTCCATATCATTCCTATTAAGTTGGGTATTAATTGGAATCTGAACGAAATCTCCAAAGCTCTCGGGAGTCGGGCTTCGCGTGGATCGGGTCAACTGCGGCGGCCGGGAATGGAATTCCGGCCGACATGTTGGGAGGAAGCTGGTTTGCCGCCATCGTCTACTGAAGAAAGGACACATGGAGTAAGACGTTTTTTCTTCAGGTCCGGGAAGCGGATGATTGGTGATCTGACGTAGCACATTACCCAGCATACACGCGGAACCTGCAAGTTTTCCATACATGACTTATTGATTGATTCGTGCCCGCTCGCATGCAGTGCTCTTGCCGTCCACCTGATGTCCCCATCATTGAAAAGCTGGACATTGCACAACACCCCGGTAATTATTGGATCAAGCTTCATTGTTTGAGGAGCCAAGAACAGAACTTCGAGCCGATCAAATGATCCAAAGGACTTTATTGTCACATGTACCAATTAAGATGCAGTGATATGCGAATTACCATACAGCCATACGAAACAAAAGTAACAAGACACACGATTACATAAAAGTTAACAGGAACTTCCACTCATAGCGGATTCCCCACATTCCTCACTGTGAAAGAAGGCAAAACAGTCCAATCTTCTTCCTCTTTATATTCCCGCGGTCGGGCCAATCAAACCATCCGCAGTCGGGGCGATCAAAGCGCCGCAGCCGACGATCGAAGCCGTCTTCGGGGTGATCATAATTTCCGCGTTGGAGGCGGTTGAAACTCCCTCCGCGGCATCGAGTTCCGAGTCTGCCTCTTCTTAACAGAGACAGCGGACTTCACGATGTTAAAGTCCACAGGTCCCCGCGGTTGGAGCTTCGATCCCCGGCAAATGCATCGCAAGCTCTGCGATGTTAAAGTCCCGCAGACTCCCGCGGCTTGGACCGCCGGATCGGTCTCAACGAAACGCCGCCAATTACATGATGTTAGGGCACAGTGCAGACGGAGATGCGATACGGAAAAAAAATTGCATCTCCGTCGAAGTAAGAGATTGAAACAAAGGTCAACCGACCACTCCCCCTCCCCCACAACCCCACATAAAACACACCAAGGAATACTAAAACATAATTTTTGACACATTAAAAATAACAAAAAAGAAGAAAGGACAGACAGACTGTTGGCGAGGCAGCCACTACTGGTGCCCAGGTCAGTACGCGGATAATATTGAAAGTAAGAACAGACTCAAACTTTACTGTATGCGTTTAGCAATGTGTGCATGTAAGCGCAGAAGGATGGGGTGGTTGGCATCTAAAAAATCCGGGACCGAGGTATATTTTCCCCCTCTTCCACTGAATGCTCCATTACACCACCTCCAGAATAACACCAGAGCCCTGCAAGTATTGCTTTTCAGTCCGCTACTGTACCTCATTTACACTCGCCACCGTGCGGCCAAACACGGCTCTTATTGTATCTACGAGTTTGCAGATGATACAAATGGGATGGGTCAAATAATGTGTAATGTGGAGACGGAGTAGAAGACGAAGATAGTGAACTTAGTGTCATGGTGTCAGGACAATAACCCCTCTATCAATGTCAGCAAGTCGAAGGAGGTCATTATTGACTTCATGAAGCATGGTGGAGTACAACCCACATCTGCATCAATGGTATGGAACTGAAAATGATCAAGAGCTCAAGTTGCATGGAGTCACATTACCAACGATCTGTCGCAGGGTAACCACACTGATGCGACTTCCAAGGCACATCAAAGCCTCTACTCAGGAGGATTCTGAGGAAATATGGCTTTTCACCAGTGACTCTGAAAAGCTTCACGGGATATATCGTGGAAAGCATATTGTCGGGTTGCACCACAGATTGGAGTGGTAACGGGTCTGCCAAGACCGCGAGAAATTGCAGTTATAAATAGAGCCCAATCCATCACACATACCAGACGTCCCGCCATTGGCTCCATCTACACTTCACGCTGCCTCGGAAAGAAAACAACCAACGTAATCAAAGACTTGTCCAGACCGGTCAGTTCCTGCAAGTAACGGATGCACTACAATGCGCTCAATAGTGCGAACTATATGCTGCAATCTGTATCTTCTGCATTGGTCTCTATATTGTAACAGAACACGGTAACAGACCTTTCGGCCCAGCTGCCGACCATCTACACTAATCACTCCAACCCATCTTTCGCCCACATAACCCCATATATTTCCTATCCACCAAACAGTCTAACTGCCATTGCAAGGTTGTAACACAGATGTCCTCAACGTCCTCCTCTGGTAGCTCATTCTCCATGTCAATCTATATCCCCACCGCTCGATGTCCTCGAGTTTAAACTGGTACTGTATATATATTGTATACCTGATGTGTCTGGAGAGCATGCAACCCGCCGTTTTTTACATGTACTCATGTAACAATAACAAACTTAAACCTGAAGCTGAAACCTAAAACGTCTCTCATCTTAATTGTTTACAACATCGCGATCCCACGGGGATATTTCGTGGCTTATTGCTCCAGATATACACATGCACATTTAAATAATATTTTTACACACATTCTTTGTTTTGAGTCTTTACAAAACTCAAATTCTGTAACTGCACTTGTCCAGTAGTACGGAGAACTGAATTATGCAATGTGACTTGGACTAATGTTATTCATTCTCATAAATACACGGAGAATTCAGGGTTTGATGGAAATAACCAACAATATTCAGGATGATATGCTATATAATACCCTATACTCTGCCATCTGTATCTTCCTCCACGCTCCAACTACTGGATTTGTATTGATTGTATCGATGTATGGCATATCTGGATTGAATAGATAGCGTGCAAAGCCACGCTTTCCACTGTACCCAGGAACATGTGACAATAACAGACCAGCTTCACCTTACCTGATCTAATGATCTGATATAAGTAACAACCATAAACAGAGCGGGATGTTCGTACTCCGATGGGTATAAGAATGTCCATGTGTCGGAAACAGTATTGATTAAACTAGAGAATGGGTTGAATGGTGGTTACCGACAAATGAACTGTTGGACAAATGCGAAGACAAAGTGACGAGTGGGCGCGGCTGGAAGGACACAGTAAAACACCCGATACGTATCGTGGGCCGTATTAATTGCCGGACATTTGCAATACAACATAAAACATAATATATTCAGAAGACTCAGAAAACTCATACGTAATGTCAGAAGTAAATTATCTTACCTAAGTTTGTCCCTTTTACCCAGCACAATCTTTGTGTCAAGTCTTCCCTTCAGGTTCCTTGTAAATCTTGCCCCTCTCACCATAAACCTATGATATCTGATATTTGATTATATTCCTGGATAAAAGACTGCATTCACCCTATCTATTCGTCTCATGGTTTTAACACACCTTCAATATCATCACCCCCTCAGCTTCCTTCGCTCCAGTGAGTAAAGTGCCCACATCTCCCTACAGCTGGAACGTACAATGAAATGGCAGTACAGTCCTGCTATAACTAGTAACGATGAGGGATTACGTGAAGAAGCCCCGCCTGGCGCATGATCGGCACACTTCAAAGCAGCGGCATGAAAAACACAGAACAAAATAGCCAGAATAAGATAGTAAGGCTCAACATAGATTTAGAACTACCAGGTGATCATTTATTTTATGAGGGTCGGGAGTGGAGGGCGCGTAATCCCTCATCGTTACTCCTCATAAAATAACGATCAAACTTCGAACTGGTAAGTTCTCGTTTAATCTTACCATTTTACTTCAGAGTCACGTGAGTGACTACGTGAAGATTTTGTAGCTCTGTGTTTCTATGTAGTAGATTCATTCCATACGACAGTCCGGCTCAATCAACACAGTAATGAGTAAATAACACATTTTTCCCAAACATTGCTTCAGTTTATGTGATAAGTTTTTTCATTATAAAAGAATGAAAGTAATGCCCTTTCTATTGAAAGGCAAATTTATCACCAAAATATCAATTGATAACATAATTTGATAATATAAGCAAAGCAACAATTACAGAGAACCCAACACTACGTGTCCAATCCTGACACCATGACTGGTTCCTTGTAACGTTAAAATTTATTTTAGATCCTCCTACGGCCTTTAATCATTGCTCGAGCGGGCCATCCCCATCCTGTGAATGTATCCACCTCCTTAGTGGAGTGATTTTCCACATCTCAATGTCTACTTCCACTGAGTCTTAAACATGTTATAAGCATCTATAATGTAATTATCTAGAACCATCAGTTTTTACTGATACTTAATGTGGTTTTGTGTGTAATAAGTAGTGCTGTCTCACCACTACAGGGACTCTTACCTACTTTAACATATTGAGTCAATGCTGACCCACAACCAATTTTTGGCCGACAGGATATGCTTAAATTTTACCTTGTTTCCAGCTCCTCTTCGTCTGCTTTGTTTGGTAAAGTCATAAACATATAAGATAATGTAATCTGTAGCCACATGCAATTATATAACATAACATTTGGCAATGTTTGCACTCTTATGCTGATACTAAAGTCATGAGCATTATTACTTTCAATGTTATTTTTTTTGAATCATTGATAGAATTGGGAGTCCATTGCCTAAGGCAAGTCAAGACTATGCTGACCTCCCAACTTCTGTATTTCAACTTTGGAAAGATTATATATATATATATATATATATATATATATATATATATATATATGATATAGATTATATTGGACAGATTATATATATATCTATCTATATATATATATATATAATCTGTCCAATATATCTATATCATATATATATATATATATAGATAGATAAACACTATGAGCCCTATTATTGGCCCTGTCACTTAGATGCTGAGAAAAAATGCAATCCACAAGGAACTCCCATATATCTAATATTATAAAATAACCTTTGCTGTCTACAATAGACTTCCAATTTCTTAATAAAACAAAATATTGTTTTTTAATGCTATTTCTCCAAATTGCCGGTATAGCATTCCTTTTGTACATAATTGTTATATTGTTATATTGTCAAAAATTCATAGACCTCTTTGACCGTGAAACTGTTATAATTGTCTGTCAAACATGCAGATAGCCAAATTCATATCTTCCTGCCATGGATGAACAACAATAAATTACTGCAACTATGAGTCATCATATCTGGTTCAAACATCACTCTCAACGTTAATGAGAACCATGACAGTCCGGTTTGGCCATCAAAGCGCCCCTGGCAGCGTCTTGCTACATTTTCATCAGACACTGCCCTATCAGCCAGAATGAGGAACATAAAATAACATCTTTCCTCATTTAATTTAGCGAAAATGCATCCACTGCTCCTACTCCTGCTTTTCCCACGAGAAACATTTGAGCAATCAGTGATTTCATCTGGACACAAACAGATTATTGTTAAGTAATCCATATTACTGACACTGTTTTTTCCAATGATTTGTATTCTGCGACAACATTGTCTCTCCCCTTAGAGATAAACAGCTGAACTCAAATATTGTTAGAATACGCCACGTCTGGTTACCCAGATAATCACTTGATAATGATCTTCCTTGACCCATGTGATTGATATATGCCACATCTGTGGTATTATTCACCTGATTGAACATGCAAACTTTCATAGTAGAACAATAAGCTTTTAATCCATAAAAAGTTCCTGATACTCCAATAATTAATACAAATGTTTGGAGAAAAAAGTTTCTTAGGACAATCAATTTGCAACTCCCTGGTGTTATTGTCCGTAGTCCCCTAAACAAGGGACGTATCAAATATTAATTTGATAAGAACAAATATTATACTTATCTTGGCCCAAATAATCACAGAAGCTATCCATCATCCGAGAATACTTGCTTCAGTTTGCAACGGCTGCTAAGTTTATATGTTTAACGCAGCTTGTGGAACCTTCTCTATCCACCACTTTAATTCTGATAAAGTAATCATTTGGTAATCGCAAAGTATCCTTTGGTAATTTGTAATATTGACATTTTGTTTCTTGGAAAAACAAAATTCCCCCATATGGTGCTGAATTACTCCTAAACCCAGAATAGCAATTTGTTTAGGAATGTCTAAAATGGCCAGTGGATGGGTCAGGAACATTGCCTCTCAACAGGCTTGAAATTGCTGCACTCATTTGCAGCTGACTCCTGATCCAATTTAAAATGTGATCAAGATAAACCATGACCATGTGTCCTCATTAGTGCAAGTGCTGATCTTCTATCAGTGCAAATACTGTTCCAATAATTGTGTGAACAACCTAGAACTGAATTTAATCCATTATACAATGTCTTAACTTGCAACAGCTGACCCATCTAATTAATTTCAAGCACCTGTAAATATGATAATAAATTGGTACTAAATTCCATCCTTCAGGTCTTAGAGTAATGATTAAAAATTTGTTAATAACAACTGTTTTGCAGTGTTGAAAATGTCCATTTTGATAAAATGTTTTACACTGTAAAAGTGTATTTAAAATTATGTCTCGTATGTCTTTACCACCACATCTTCCTTTTTCCTGGGGAAATTTATCTGATACAAATTTGCTTACCGCTTCTTTATTGGAGATATTTCGGGTGCAAACCTAAAATCAATTTTTAGGTTTTCCTATACACGTGAATCAATTCCTTCTACAATTTTTTTGTAGATCCTTTAGACATTAAAATAAATCAATCCGTTGTTATGCCATATCATTGATCATAACACACCTGTAATCTCCCACAATTGGAGATGTCATCAATTTCTTCTGTAACACGTGTTTGCACCTCTTCAAATGTACACGAAGCCTTCTCTCCCCAACCATATGGGTCACATAAGCTGTTGGATAAAAATATTTCTTTATCATACTCCTGCCCTCTGTTTGATCCATTATCAAATCTTTACATTGGATCATAATTTTGCCAAAGTTTAATGACCAATAGTCTTTCCTTTGTAATCAAAAGTCTTTGATTTATCTTCAGGCAGGTTTACTCCATAAATAGTCAGGAGTTTAACATAACTTAATCTGTATTGACCTGCAAATCTAAAGTGCAAAAATGTCCCAATAACAATTTACACACACACACACACACACACACACACACACACACACACACACACACACACACACACACACACACACACACACACACACACACACACACACATATATATATATGTGTGTGTGCGTGTGTATATATATATATGTGTGTGTGTGTGTGTGTGTGTGTGTGTGTGTGTGTGTGTGTGTGTGTGTGTGTGTGTGTGTGTGTGTGTGTGTGTGTGTGTGTGTGTGTGTGTGTGTGTGTGTGTAAATATATATGTGTGTGTGTGTATATGTATGTATATATAGCATTGGATTTATTTATTTATTACCATTGAGCTCCAAAAACTAATGGCAATTTGTGTTTTTATTAAAAATAAATGGTTCTTGCACAATGTTTTTACTTGTTTTACATAAGTAGTGATGCCACGCACCAGCTTGAAATTCTTTTAAAATCGTATTTCCTTATGTCTCCATATAATTGAGACATGGGTACCGTAATGGGATTCACCGTTGGTACCTTAGTAAAACAAAATGTTTTATCAATTACTCTGCTGTTTCAACAAGCTGGTGAGAGACCAATTCATGTTGGTTACCATGGTTTTTCCTTCCATGGCCTCACTCCTTCAATTCAGGTATCGTACTTAGTACACCTGTATATATATTTGTGCTGTGGTGGGTAACTTATTGACCAGCCACCACTATCAATGCACCTTCAGGGTCAGTTTTTTCATTTTCCTTTTTACTGCCCTGGTAAAAAATCCAGAGATTTTGCTAAAGGAGACTACCTCCAAACCAAATCTGAGGTAGATATTCCCAACATTGGTAAAAAACACCATATATATTAGTATATGGGAAACCACTCAGGGTCTTTTTTTGGGAATATTCTGGCCTTTTTTAAACTCTTTTGGTTGAATTTTTAATTTGGAGTCTTTCTCCATTAATTTATTCTAAGCCATAAAGCTTTTTTGTCTGGAGGCCTTTTTTAATGAGAAACTTTTAAATCATGGCCTCTCTAACTTCTTAAAATTTCTCCCTACTGGAGTTTTTCTCATAGCCAAAAGTTTATGGAGCAACTAAAGTCTGCATATGGTAACCTTAACGGCCACCGGTATCGGATCCGGCTCCGCACTAATCTGCCATCCCGATCGCTGAGTTTTTCCCCCGGACGCTTTTTAAAAACTCCGCTTTTTTAAACCGAGAGTATTTTCTTTTCTCTTTAACTTTCAAACTCCGTTTTTTTTTTCACCCGGAGTATTTACTTTTTCGTTTTAACTCCTGGTGGCTCTAATTACACCAGCCACGGAGTTTTCGACATGCCCTGTAAGTAATTCAAATGTGCCTACCTGCGGGGTTACACATAAAAGCTGGCAGAAACTCAGCGGGTGCAGCAGCATCTAAGGAGCGAAGGAGATAGGCGACGTTTCGGGTCGAGACCCTTCTTCAGACTGGTCAGGGATCAGGGAAAGGAGAGATATAGACGGTGATGTGGAGAGATAAAGAACAATGAATGAAAGAAATGCAAAAAAGTAACGATGATAAAGGGAAACAAGCCATTGTAAGCTGTATGTGGTGTGAAAATGAGACGCTAGTGCGACGAGGGTGGGGAGGGAGATCGAGATAGAGGGAATGCCAGGGCCCGAGGGCTGAAGGAGAGGTAGGAAGGGGAGGAGACAGCAAGGGTTAACAGAATTGAGAAAATTCAATGTTCAAGCCAAAGGATGCAGAACTTGCCCAAGCGGAATATGAGGTGCTGTTCCTCCAAGTTGCGGTGTTGCTCACTCTGGCCGTGGAGGGGGCCCAGGACCGAGAGGTCGGATACGGAATGGGAGGGGAGTTGAAGTGCTGAGCCACCGGGAGGTCGGGTTTTTTTTGCGGACCGAGCGGAGGTGTTCGGCGAAACGATCGCCAAGCCTCCGCTTGGTCTCACCGATATAGATCTCCTGGCATCTGGAGCAGCGCGGATGCAGTAGATGAGGTTGGAGGAGGTGCAGGTGGACCTCTGTCGGACCTGGAAGGACTGCTTGGGTCCCTGTGTCGGGGATGGGGCCCTGGTACGCCGAGAACAACGGATTGGTCAACTTACCCAACAAAGAGGCAAGCGTAGCTGGGGCCCATGCGTGTGCCCATAGCTACTCCTTGTGTTTGGAGGAAAATGGAGGAATCAAAAGAGAAGTTATTGAGGGTAAGGACCAACTCCGCTAGGCGGAGAAGGGTGTCAGTGGACGGGTATGGGTTGCTCCTCTGGTCGAGGAAGAACCGGAGGGCTTTTGAGACCGTACCTGGTGGGGGATGGAGGTGTAGAGTGACTGGACGTCCATGGTAAAGATGAGAGGATGGGGGCCTGGAGAATGGAATGCACGGAGCCGACTTTGTCGGGGATAGGGCCCTGGTACGCCGTGAACAAGGATTGTTCGACACCCAACTTTGTCGGGGATAGGGCCCTGGTACGCCGTGAACAAGGATTGTTCGACACCCAACTTTGTCGGGATGGGGCCCTGGTACGCCGAGAACCTACCTGCGGGCCCGTTCCTACAACTGAGAGGAGCTGTGCTCTGCAGCTCTTGTACTGCCGTCAGCGCCGACGTAATGACGATCATGCGCCAGGCGGGGCTTTTTTTCTTCACGTTGTCACTCACGTGACTTCCGAAGTAAAATAACTCTCAACACCGGCGACATGCAAGGGTGATTTCTCGGGCCCCCGCGATTCTCTCTTTACATTCTCCATTGTCGTCTGACTGCAACCTTGTGATGGGCCGGATCAGGGACAATGATGAGGCGGAGTTCAGGAAAGAGATAGTGAACCTACTCACAATGTGTCAGAACAATAGCCTCTGCATCAATATGATCAACACGAAGGGGCTAGTTATTAATTCCTAGAAGCATGTTGGAGTACATGCGTAAATCAGGATTAGTGGCGTGGAAGTGGAAATAGTTGAGGCTCAAGTTGTTTGGCGCTAACATTAACACCGATGTGTCCTGGATGAACCAGACAGTTCAGACCAAAGATAGTATCTTTGGTTCATACAACCTAGAACGCACACTCGACTTCCGGAGGAGACTGACAAAACCTCTACAAACATCTCCAGATGTGCCATTGAAAGCATAAGGCAGGATACATCACAACCTGGTTTGGAAATAGTTCTAGCCAAGACGGCAAGAACTTGCAGAGATAGTTTCTATCGTGTCCATGTATGGTGTAACTGGTCTGAATGGATAGCATGTGAAACCACACTTTTCACTGTAACTACGTACATGCGACAATGTTAAATCGAGCCTCTCCCAGACAAATCTAATGATTGGAGATAAGTAGCAGCTGTGATCAGAGCGTGAATATAAGTACAATGATGGGGTCAAAGATGACACACGTGACACAACCGGTGTTTAGATACAAGAGAAGTTGTTGAATCGTTGTTAACCGCAAATGAACAGTTCGACAAATGTGTGAGAAGATTAGGTGTGGGGGTAGGAGACAGAATAGAGTAAAATTCTAATACTGTATTGCGGACCGCAGTTGTTGCCGGGAATCGGAAATAAAACGGGAAATACGCATAAACCCAGGTGATTCGGAAGTCTTCCTCTTGAGAGGACAACATATCTAATGTCTGAAATGAATGACCGTATCAAAGCTCCGATCTTGTCTAACCGAATGCACGCTGTGTTACTGTTTCGCAAAGCACACCCAGGCAACCATTGGCGTTGCACCGCGCTCTAGACGAGAGTGTAAACAGGCTCGTCAGCTCACCTCAACATTGCTGCAGAATCAGTTGCTGCCTAACAATTATTACTCAACAGAAATAACCAAACGTGGCTACCCAAAGCAACTGCCGAGATACCCATACAAGGGAATAGTGGTGAACCCTGCTATAAATACTGACGGTGATACCACGTGTGGGGAAACGTGCACACACTGGACCATTAGTCATTCAGTCACACAGCAGAGCAATAGGCCGCAAAACGGTCTGTGTGTATGCTGTCCAATTACTAAATCCCATCTACCAGCACTTAGTCTGCAGAATATTATGCCCTGGCACTATCTTTTTTTAAGGAAGCGATACCTACCTTCGACTCGGGGCAGAAACTGATTTCGAGACGTATCCGTCGCATCCAGTGGTTCTCCAAGGGCGAACAATTGATCAGGTCATCCATTCAGCGCAGTTCGTAAGAATAACAAGTGAATGTATTGACCCCGACATCGAGACTTCTGCGAGGCCTTTGCAAGATGGATTTGAAAGAATTACATCCCGCATATGGATTATGACGTTATGATCATTGTTCAGAATAAGAATTCACCTTGGAGTGACATGAGGTGAGATGTAATATATTCTCGCACATATATCTGAATAGACAGTATTATCTACCCCACAAAATGAGGATGACAATTTATGAAATACAAACATGGTTGGGGTGAACACATCTGTGTCAAATAGGGAAATGAACACTGATGTGACCTGGATGGAAATGAATATAAAACCAAGAACAGTTTGTAATTATGATATTGAATTCCACACAGATTTGATCTTGGCATTGTGCGTGTGACGGTGTGCACCTGTGTCAGCTGGGGAAGGGGTGGATGTTATCTCCAAACCACGGGATCTCGGAATCTGCTCTTCCTCTGTCACTGCTTCCTAGGCTCCAATGCCCACGGACCTCAGTCAATGAGGATCGGGGACAGCATCTCCTTCATAATACATCTCTACCCTAATATTCTCCCTTTACATTCTCGACTGTGCGGATAAATTTAGCTCTAATCATATCTACAGGTTTACGCACAAGCCCACTGTGGTAGGTCAAATCAGGAATAATTGCAATATTGAGTACAGGATGGTGATAGAGAACTAGATACATGGTGTCCGACAATAATCTTTCCCTCAATGTCAGCAAGACGAAGGAGCTAGTTATTGACTTCAGGAAACATGGTGCAGGACATGCCCAATCAGCATCAATGGCGAAGAAGCGGACATAGATGACAGCTTTCCCTTGGTGTTAATACTATCAAAGGCCAGCCGTGGATCACCCACATAGATGCAACAATCCAGAATGCAGACTAACACCTTTATATCCGAGGAGACAAAGAAATCTCGTCATGTCTCCAGTGACTGTTCCAAACTTCTGTCGATGCAGCATAGAAAGCATAATGTAGGGTTCTATCACAGCTTGTTTTGAGAAAAGCTCTGCCTAGGAACACAAGCAATTGGGGAGATTTGTAGATGTAGCCCTGTCCGTCACACAGACCAGACTTCTCACCACTGACAGAATCTACACTTTACTCTGCCTCGGAAAAGCAGCCATATTGACAGAGACCTGTTTCACCCCGACCATTCCTTGTTCTCCCTGCTCCAGTCTGCAGGAAGTGCACACGCGTGAAAGCGCACACCACCAGTAGCTTCTTCTCGTCCGTTATCCGGCTTCTTAAGGGTAATTTTTTAAGCTATTATGCTGTTTATTTCACATTTACCAGTTGATGACATTGGACTTGTCTCTGGAGCTGATACGCTACATCGCTGAAACTGTATTCTACTCTCTGAATCGTCTCCTTGCCTCTATCTGTTATACGTGAGTTTGAAATGATTGTCCCAATGGTCGGAATATCTGTTCTGCCTGGATTACATGCAAACACAGTTGTTTTCACTGTACCTCGTTATATTTCGCAATAATAATCTTAATCCTGAACCTGTGCCTGAAACCTAATGTGCCTCGCATCTTAATTGCTTACAACTCCGCCAAGGCAGTGGGAGGTCTCAAAGGTGAGATAGGTATTGCATCATCTGTCGCTCGAGCTGCGCACTTTAGAACAGTTAAATAAGGATTCTGCATCTGCTTGAATGCATCTTTTGTGTTTTTACAAAAAGCACTAATTCTACAACTGAGAATGTCCGTTTCTTCGGACAAAAGATAGACCGGAATTACGCAATACGGTTTGCGCAGATTTTGTTCATTCTCACACATTTACGGATAAATCAGGCTTTTGATAAGAATCAAGAACGATATTCAACATGGTATTCTAATTCCTGAATTTAGTCTACATTCTGTATCTTCATCTTTGCTCTATGTACAAGTTTGAACTGTTTGCATCAACATATGATGTATCTGAACATTTTGAATAACATGCAAAACAAAGATTTCCACTGTACCCCAGTTCCCTTGACAGTAACAGACCTTACCTAAGCTAACCAAACCTAATGATCTGCGGTGAGTAACAACCATGTCCAGAGCGGTAATGTTCGTCATATGATGAAGACAGGAGTCTATTGGAGACGATGTTGATATGAAAGAGAAGGTGATTCAGGGCTGTTAAAAACAAATTAATTGTTGGACAAATGCAAAGGGAAGGCGCCGAGAAGCGGATAGGATGTAACATCGCCGCTGGACCCACTCACCAGATTTAGGCAAATGTCCTTCTAAACCTAACCTGTTTATGTCCCTGTCTAAAAGTGCCTTATACAGTGCGGTAGCACCTGCCTCACCCCCTCCTCCGACAGCTCGATCCACACACCAGCCATGTTTTGTTTAAACAATTTGCCGCTCAGGTTCCTATTAAATCTCTCAACCCGCGCCTTGAATCATGTACCATTGTTCCCGATTCCCCTACCCTGTTTCAAAGTTTGTGTATTTACCCTATATTTTCATCTCGTGGTCGTGTATACACGTCCTTCCGTGCTCCAATAAATAAAGCCCTAGCCTCCTAAACTGCCCCTTTTCGCTCAGCCACTCAAGTCCTGGCGACATCCCAGTAGATCTCTTATGTACCCCTTCCGGCTTGACACTATCATTCCACCAACAGGATGAGCAAAGCTGGACTCAATACTCTGTCAGGCCCTCACCAATACCTTGTACACGTATAATCTGACCTCCCCACATCTATTATTCAATACTATGATTGATGATGGCCCATGTGCCAAAAGCCTTCTTGACCAGTCTATCTACTTGTGACGCCACATTCAAGGAGCTACAATTAGTACCTGCAATGTTGGAACCCTCTTCACTACAACACTGTCCTGACTCCAACAATTCATTATGTAAATCCTGCGCTGGTTTGACATCCCAAAATGCAAAACTTAACAATTATCAGCATTAAATCCAACACAACTCCTCATCCCACCTGCTCAACTGCTCAAGATCCTTCTGTCATTCTTAACAACCATCTTCGCTATCGACAATACTACCAACCATGGTGACACACCGGCAAACTTATTAAGGATGTATACGTCCTCATCCAAATCCTTGATATAGATGACAAACAGTAATGGGTCCAGCACGGACGCCTGAATGTGTATGAATAATTGGTGACAAGCCGAAATACCTCAGCTTCCTTTTGATGTGCTTTTGTGGCTGACGCTTCAATATGGTCGGTGCCCGACAGATCTTTGTTGATATTACTGCCATGGAATTTCAAGTTCTCAACCATTTCCACTTTCGCCCCATAGGTGCAGATTGGGGCAGGGTACTCCATCAAGATTCCGGAAGACAGTAACTAGTTCCTTCACCTTGATGGCTTTGAGTGAGAGGGTGATCTCCTGACACCCACCATGTTGCTCAGCTCCCCGTCTTCCTCTTGTGCTCCGTCTCGTCAGTGTTCATGATCCGCCCACCACAGAGTTGTTATATGCAGACTGTAGATGTGGCTTTTTGCCGAATTTGGCCGCACAGTTCTGAGTGTACATGAGTCAAGGGGCTGCATCCGAGCCAGTAGCTCTCCACAGATTCACTCTCAGGATACCTGCCACAGTAACCGTTTGGTACAGGTGAACAACCCGAGACTGATGGAGAGGGAAATATTCTTCCAGACAATGTATTCAAAGCGGGCGGGAAATGCATTCAGCTCCTCGGCGAGGGACCCATCGGTGCCATCGATGTTGCCCGCCTTCGCTTTGTAGCCCGTTCCAGCTTGTGGGTAAACATTGCCACAATCTGCGGGTAAATCCGTCTCATTGCCTCGGGTCTCCAGCTTGGTCCGGAATTCCTCTCTGGCATCTTTAATGGCTCTGCGACGGTCATAGATAGATTTCTCGTGCCGCACGCACATAGGACTGACGTGAAACGCAGCAGGCTTGTGACGGCACGGTGGCGTAGCGGTAGAGTTGCGGCCTTGCAGCACCAGAGACCTGGGTTCCATCCTGACTTCGGGTGCAGTCCGTTAAGAGTTGACATGTTCTCACCCCGTGACCAGCGTGGATTTTGTCCACTGCCTCCGATTTCATCCCACACTCCAAAGTCGCACAGAACAAGTTTGTAGATTAATTAGTTTAATAGAATAGTAAATTGTTCCTGGTGTTTGTATGATAGTGTTAGTTTTACGGGGATCGCTCGTCAGCCGCGGACACGGTGGGCCGAAGGGCCTGTTTCCCGGTTTGTAACTCTAAAGTGAACACAAAAGTAAACTTGAAGGTAGACAAAAATGCTGGATAAACGCAGCGGGCGAGGCAGCATCTACGGAGGGAAGGAGTAGTGACGTTTCGGGTCGAGACCCTTCTTGAGACTTGAGATTCACCCTGGGAGTGGAGCTCACTGATCATCCAAGGTTTCGGTTGGGGATTTATGCGAAATCGTATTCTTTGGTTCCCAGTTGTCCTTGTGGTGTGTTAATCAGCGTCTGCAATTCTTTGTTTCCGAGCATCTGTTTATGTGCTGTGCTGGTTCCCTGCTCCCCTTGTTCTGCAGCTATCGGTGTATAACTGGCTTTGTCGTGAGCCCAGGGGTACTCCGCGCCCGCCCCCAACTCTCGGCCGAGGCGGCGCTTGCCAATAGAGACGGGGGAACAGTTTACTGGGAGGGTCGGGTGTCTGGTTTCCTTTGTGTGGACAGAAGGCTGCGGTGTTGTTTACCTACTGCTGCAAGTCCCGCGCAAAGCAGTGATTGCCATTGAAACTGGGGCAGACTGATTCACAGTCCGGAGCAGTGACAATGTTTCCGCGAATTCATTGCCCAGTGTGTGGGCAGTGATCCTTTATGGAGACGCCCCACTGGATAAACCTGTGTCCGTTTTGTATCATTGTCCTCCACGACTCACAAAGAACTGAGTCCTTTTTTTATCCCTTCTGTGGCCGACGTCTGGCCACCGGGGACGCGGGTGAGAAGGCGACAATGTTGATCCGCGCTATCGCTCGTTTTGTCTTGGACGGAGCTGACTGCGATTTACTCTGAAGTTTTTAATTTCAAAATACACAATTTTTACTGGCGATTGGGCGATGGTTCAGTTGCATCGGCTAATGGATCCTTAGTGTGTTGAGGGTCTGAGTCGCGGACTAAAGGAGAAACCGGAAATGCCGGTTTTCTCCTTGGAACACTGCTCGGAATGTCAACTGTTGGTCGGAGAAGTGAAGCAGAAATTAATTTGTTTGAGGTAAGGGTTTGAATCGGAAAAAAAATAAGGGTAGTTGTGGATTGGATGCAGAGACAGCAGATGAGCACATGTTTTTTTTTTGTTTTTGTTTTTTTGTGTGGGAAGAAATTGTTAATGCTGGTTTAATGCAAGGCGAATAAAGCTGGAGTAACTAAGCGGGTCAGGCAGCATCTCGGGGGAAGAGCAATGGGTGATGTTTCGGCACGATACCCTTCTTCAGACTGAGAGTCAGAGGAGAGGGGAACAAGTGATACGGATGTTACGGTAAAAATAATTGGAAGATATGGAAAAAGCCGATAATCAAATAAATACATTCCCCTCTTTCACCCTCCCCCTTTGCCCCTCCCTCTTCCCCTCCCTCTGCCCCTCCCTCTGCCCCTCCCCTCCCGCTGCCCCTCCTCTCCCTGTGCCCATGGGCGGAAATCCCGGGAGGGGGTGACAGGGGACATGTCCTCCGTGTTTTGAGAGTGGTGGGGGACAAACACCCCCCCCCCCCATGTTTTGATAATCCTCCGGGTTTTTTAATTCGGTTGTAAAAAATCTATTACCAATCTCCGGTTCAATCATCGAGACATTGTGGGGTGGGACTGACGATCGTGAGGGCGCACGATTGACGGAAAGAGACATCAGCCACTCAACAGGCAGGTGCGCCGCCTGTGGGATTATTGATTTCAGCGGAATGATTCGTGTGGACTGGTCTGGAAGCCGGTGACCGACTGGTACACCGGCCCATCACACTGGAAATCCTAAACAGTCATCCACACATTTCACTCTCTGCACCACATCTCCCATTCAGCCCACTGTTGAATCCATCTTGCTACTCCGACCATCAACAACCCAAGATTGCCCCCATCTTAACCAAACTCTTCCATGGAGAACATTGTCAAAGGCCTTACTGAAATCCATATAGACAAACGTCCACTGCTTTACCCTCATCAATTTCCCATAGTAACCGCTTCAAAAAAATTCAAGAAGGTTTGTCAAACATGACCTTCCAGGCACAAATCCATGTTTTGGTTCACAAATGGGTTCCTGATCAGACACTTTTTATTCAGATGCTTATATAGATTATATCTAAGTATCCTTTCAATTAATTTGCCCACCACTGACGTCAAACTAACAGGTCTATAATTGCTATGTTTTATTCTTTGAACCCTTTTTAAACAATGGAACAACATGCGCAGTACGCCAATCCTCCGGCACTATTCCCGTTTCTAATGACATTTGAATATTTTCTTGTCATAGCTCCTGCTATTTTCTGCACTAACATCTCCTCAATGTCCTAGGGAATATCCTGTCAGGACCTGGAGACTTATCCACTTTTATATTTTCAAAAGTGTCAGTACTATCCTCTTTGAAATCTCAGTTTAGTTCACTTCATTTTTTTTTCCCTTACCTCACAGAGTTCAATATCCTTCTCCTTGGTGAATACCGAAGAAAATTGTTGATATATCTCCCCCATCTCTTTGTGGCTCTGCAGATAGCTGTCCATTCTGGCTCTCTAATGGTCCAATTTTATCCCTCGTTATCCTTTTGCTATTAATATAGCAGTAGAAACCCTTTGGATTTACTTTCACCTTTCTTGCCAAAGCAACCTCATATCTTCTTTTAGCCTTCCTAATTTATTCTTATGATTCCTTTTTACATTCTTTATACTCCTCTAGCACCTCATTTACTCCATGCCTCCTATAATTATTGTAGATATCTCTCTTTTTTCGAAACAAGTGTCCAATTTCCCTTGAAAACCATGGCTCTTTCCAATTTTTTACTATTTCCTTTCAACCTAACAGGGACATAAAGATTCTGTAACTCTTACAATTTCCCCTTTATGTCCTAATGTCCTCCATTTCTCTTCTACATTCTTCCCATAAAGCAAAGTGTCCCAATTCACTCTTTTAAATCCTTACGCATTCCCTCAAAGTTAGCCTTTCTCCAATCAAAAATCTCGACCCTAGGTCCAGTTCTGACTCTCTCCATACTTATATTGAAACTAATGGTAATTTGTGATCACTGGTCCCGAAGTGCTCACCAACGCATACCTCCATCACCTGACCTGCCTCATTTCCTAGACAGGAGGTCCAGCATTGCCCCTTCTCTCTTGATCGATATATATCTATGTACTGCTGCAAAAAACTATCTGCACACATTTTACAAACTCCAAACCATCCTGCCATTTACATAAATGTGTTTCCCAGTCTATTTTTTTGTAAAATTGAAATCTCCCACAATCACTACCTTGTGCTTACTAATAATATCTGCTATCGGTCCTTACAATATTTGCTCTTCCAATTCTCGCTCCCCATTTGGCGGTCTATAATCACCCCTAAAAGTGTTGCTACACCATTCCCACTTCTCAGTTCCAAACCAAATAGCCTCCCCTAGACGAGCCCTGAAATGTATCTATCCTGCCAAAGCACTGCTGTAATATCACCTCTCTGGACAAGCAATGCAACCTCCACCTCTGGTCCCCTCCAATTCTATCACACCTGAAGCAACGAAATCCTGGAATATTTAGTTTTCCAAATACAGCCCTCCTGCAACCATGTTTCACTGATTGCCACAACATCATATTCCAGTGGTGTCAATCCAGGGCTCGAAGTTCATCCACTTCTTTCTTACAATAGCTCCTAGCATTAAAAATATCACACATTTTAAAAAAAACTCCCACCAATCCCTTATTATCTGTCTATTATCTTTTTCCTCTTTCTCGCTACTACATTTGGGTCCGAGTGCTTCCCTTCAACTCTGCCTTTTGCCCCACACCCTGCCTGTCCCCTAGCCCCCTCTACCGAGTCCCTCCTCCCCAGCCTTTCTAGTTTAAAGAAGTCTCCCCATTTTTTTGAGTAGCCTTTTCAAATACTCCCTGCCAGAATGTTGTCCCCCTCGGTTCAAGTGCAAACCCGTCCCCTTTTTGTACAGATCATGCCTTCCCCAAAAGAGGTCCCAGTGAATCAAGAAATACTTGAATCCCCTGCCAACTGCACCAGTCCCCTCAGACCCGCATTTATCCTCCACCTCATTCCATTCCTAACTCTTCACGTTGTCAACGCGGGCACAGGCAGTAATCCTGAAAATCGTTAACCTTTGGTCTTACCTTAACTTTTCCCCCCAACTCCCTAAAATTCTCCCTTCAGGGACCTCGTCTCTTCCTTTTTTCTGCCTATTCATTGGTACCTATAAGCTTACCCACAACATCAGGCTCCTCTCCCTCCCCTTATCAGAATCGTTTTGTACACGTTCTGACACATGCGAGACCCTGGCACCAAGGGAGGGCAAACGTACATCCGGGTCCCCGACTGCGTCCACAGAATCGCCCATCCGAACCCCCTAACAATAGAGTCCCCTATTACAATTGCCCTCACTCTTTTTTGCTACCTTTCTGAGAGGCATCGCCAGGGCCGGTCTCTGTGCCGAGACCCGGCCGCTGCTGCTGCTAGCCCCAAGTATGCTGACCCCTCCAATCGTACTCAAACCCGAGTACCTATTTTCCCAGGTGTAACAAGTCATCAGGGAGTATCACTGCCATCATTTCTTACCCCCACAGTGGTTCAACTCACATCAGTACTATCCCACAGTGATCACTCCATCAGTTCTTACCCCACATTGTATCACTCCATCAGTACTACCCCACAGTGCATCACTCCATCGAATAACCACAATGTTGAATTATGGATCTAAAACGTCTCTGGATCAAACCAATCACTGAGACGAACACGACAATCCAAACCCTTGGTTTATTTGTGAGGTGTAACCCACGGAGACCGGGTCGACTAGGATCCACTCACTCGACCCCTCAGCACCTCGCGTAAACAGAACCGAAGGCAATACAATCGTATACGCCCCAAAGGAAAATAATCACCGTTTTATACCCCTATAAACAAAAGCGCGAAGAAGTACAGGGGGAGGGCAACCCTACAAGCCAATTACAGACGCGAAACATAACCTGGGGGAGTTAACTAATTTTCCCCAATCGCAAGATCAGTACACTGTACATCCATGTGCAGTTCCACCCTCCTGGACCAATCACAGGTAACCAGCGGGAAACAGTGAAACAAAGTAAGAAACATAAAAACTCCCCTAACCAATCATAAAACATGCTTTACGTCTTTGTGCACCAAACATACCAGACACCTCTTTAAGAGCGCAGAAATAGTGGCAACAGTTGGGTCACATATGGCAGAACTTCCTGGAGCTTCTTCAGAGTTACAGACTTTGTGGACCAGCTATGCTCTCATAGGTCTGTAGCACCTTGCAAAGTAAGAGGGGGGATGTGATTAGCAGTGAAGCCCATTCCTCTCTCACAGATACTTTGCCATTTATCCAAAGATCCAAATCCCTGGCACATTCAAACACCCACACGTGTATCCTCTCCATCAGATACTACCCACAAGTGTATCACTCCAATCAGTATTACCCCACAAAAGTATCATACATCGGTATTACCCCACTGTGTATACACTCCATCAGTACTACCCACCACAGTGCATCACTCCACCGGTATTACCCCACAGGTGTACTCACTACCATCAGTACTACCCCACTGTGTTCACTCCAACAGTAATACCCCACAGTGTATCACTCCATCAGTATTCCCCCACAGTGTAATCACTCCATCAGTACTGACCTCCCCCAACAGTGTATCACTCCAATCAAACAAACATCCCCACAGTGTATCACCCTATCAGTTCTATCCACAATATATGTACCACATCATAACTGTATTACCATTTAGCATAACTCAGTATGTTATTACCTATAACCTGTTACCTTTTACATTTTATCTGCTGTAATTAGTGTGGGTGGGACTTATACGTAGTCTGAGTCGGGGGGTTGCGGCTGGAATCTTTTCCGCAGTACTCGCTAGAGTTTTAACTTTACAGGTTTGAAAAAGCATGGGGAGAGGTCACAGCTTTCGACGACCATGGCACGAGTTTCACCACGTGTAAGATCAAAACAGTTACCTTGCAATACTATCTCTCAAATGATCG
>JAVHYY010000458.1:52500-134015 GCA_035221665.1 Okamejei kenojei | reverse complement strand
GGGGGGGGGGTTGATGTGGCGGGGAAATCCCTCTCTCTCACCAATTCTCTCTCTCACTCTCTCTCTCTCATCTTCTCTCTCTATCACTCTCTTCTCTGTCACTCTCTCTTCTCACACTCCTCTCTCTCACACACTCTCTCTCTCTCTCTCTCTCACACACAATCTCTCCCCCTCTCTCTTCACATTCTCTCTCTCACTCTCTCTCTCTCTCTCTCTCACACACTCTCTCTCTCTGTCATATCTCTCTCACACTCCCTATCTCTCACACACTTCCTCTCTCTCTCTCTCTCTCTTCCTCCCCCTCTATCCCTTCTCACACAATCTCTCCCCCCCTCTCTATCTCACTCTCTCTCTCTCACACACTCTCTCTCTCTCTCTCTCACACAAACTCCTCTCTCTTCTCCCCTCTCTCTCTCACACACACAGACTCTACTCTCTCTCTCCTCCCCCTCTCTCTGGCCCTTCTCTCCTTCTTACCCTGCTGCTCCTCTTCTCTCTTCTCCCTCCCCCCCGTTCTCTCGTTCTCTCCCCTCCCTCTCTCCCTCCCGCTGCGCCTGCCTCTGATCTAAGGTTGGAGTCATGGGTCACAGGGGCAAGCCAATGTATGCATGTCTGCGGTCGCCTGCCTTCAGTGCATCAAGTGGGAACAGGCTGGAGGGAAACCTAAGGTTGAATTTGTCACCAGCCTGTTGTTGTTGAACAAACACTCGCCCTTACTCACACACTGCCGGGCGAGAACAAACCTGCGTCCAGGTCTGGCGAAGCTATCCTGCCTGAGTTTTATTGGCCTTATTGACTGAGATTATTTAAAATTAACCTCCTGGACGCGCAAAGGTCAATTAATGCAAGGCGGGAGGGGTAATTCACTGATTCCCGGGATGTCTAAAACAGGAGGGTAGACTATTATCTGAATGGTGGCCGATTAGGAAAAGGGGAGAATGCAGTTCAGCGAGACCTGGGTGTCATGGTACACCAGTCATTGAAAGTAGGCATGCAGGTGCAGCAGGCAGTGAATAAAGCGAATGGTATGTTGGCATTCATAGCAAAAGGATTTGAGTACAGGAGCAGGGGAGGTTCTACTGCAGTTTGTACAGGGTCTTGGTTGAGGCCCACACCTGGAGTATTGCGTACAGTTTGTTGGTCATAACTACCTATCATGAGGAAGTATTCTTGCCGTAGAGGGAGTACAGAGAAGGTTCACCAGACTGATTCCTGGGATGGCAGGGGGGGACCTTCCATATGATGGAAAGACTGGATAGAATCGGCTTGGTACTCGCTGGAATTTAGAAGATTGGAAGATTGAGGGGGGATCTTATAGAAACGTACAAAATTCTTAAGGGGTGTGGGACAGGCTAGATGCAGGAAGATTGTTCCCGATGTTGGGGAAGTCCAGGACAAGTTCTCCACAGTTTAAGGACAAGGGGGAAGTCTTTTTAGGACCGAGATGAGAAAATCATTTTTCAGCACAGAGAGTGTGAATTCTGTGGAATTCTCTGCACAGAAGTAGTTGAGGCCAGTTCGTTGGCTATTATTTAAGAGGGAGTTAGATGTGGCCCTTGTGGCTAAAGGGATCAGGGGGTATGGAGAGAAGGCCAGGTACAGGATACTGAGTTGGATGATCAGCCGATGTTCTCATATTTGGATGGCGGTGCAGGCTCGAAGGGGCCGAATGGCCTCCTCCTGCACCTATTGTCTGTGTTTCTATGTTTCTATGTAGCATAGAGAGGACTGACTGACATGTTTTTTCTTCCCTGTGCTGGCTGAAATGCTAGATAACAGCAGCAAACAAAACCAGCGTGTATGGGCTCGGAAAAACAGTAAATTAGACCAGATTTTCTTTCGTGCCAAGTACAAAAAAAATCAAACATTTTGAACGCAGTTTAACAAAGATTCTTTGCGATGAGAAGGATGAGAGGGAATTTTAATTGAAACATATAAGATTGTTAAGGGTTTGGACACGCTGGAGGCAGGAAACATGTTCCCGATGTTGGGGGAGTCCAGAACCAGGGGCCACACACACACACAGTTTAAGAATAAGGGGTCGGCCATTTAGAACGGAGACGAGGAAACACTTTTTCACCCAGAGAGTTGTGAGTCTGTGGAATTCCGTGCCTCAGAGGGCGGTGGAGGCCGGTTCTCTGGATGCTTTCAAGAGAGAGCTATATAGGGCTCTTAAAGATAGCAGTCAGGGATATGGGGAGAGACAGGAACGGGGTTACTGATTGGGGATGATCAGCCGTGATCACATTGAATGGCGGTGCTGGCTGGAAGGGCTGAATGGCCTCAACTCCTGCACCTATTGTCTATTGTCTATGGATATGGGCCAAATGCAAGCGTGTGGGGGACGTGTGTAGATGGGGCAACTAGCAAGTTGAGCCACAGGGCCTGTTTCCACACTGTTTGACGATAATTCTAATTCCAAATATTTTCCCCTGTGACCCGCTGCCTCTCAGTCTGGAGAAGGGTCTCGACCCGAAACGTCACCCATTCCTTCTCTCCAGAGATGCTGCCCGTCCCGCTGAGTTACTCCAGCCTTTTGTGTGTCTCTCTTCGGTTTAAACCAGCATCTGCAGTTCCTTCTCTCTGGGCTGCCTTTGCAGAAACATAGAAACATAGACAATAGGTGCAGGAGGAGGCCATTCGGCCCTTCGAGCCAGCACCGCCATTCATTGTGATCACAGCTGATCGTCCCCAATCAATAACCCGTGCCTGCCTTCTCCCCATATCCCTTGACTCCACTCGCCCCTAGAGCTCTATCTAACTCTCTCTTAAATCCATCCAGTGACTTGGCCTCCACTGCCCTCTGTGGCAGGGAATTCCACAGATTCACAACTCTCTGGGTGAAAAAGTTTTCAGTCTTAAATGGCCTCCCCTTTATTCTAAGACTGTGTGGCCCCTGGTTCTGGACTCGCCCAACATTGGGAACATTTTTCCTGCATCTAGCTTGTCCAGTCCTTTTATAATTTTATATGTTTCTATAAGATCCCCCCCCCCCTCATCCTTCTAAACTCCAGTGAATACAAGCCTAGTCTTTTCAATCTTTCCTCGTATGACAGTCCCGCCATCCCAGGGATCGATCTGGTGAACCTACGCTGCACTGCCTCAATCACAAGGATGTCCTTCCTCAAATTAGGAGACCAAAACTGTACGCAATACTCCAGATGTGGTCTCACCAGAGCCCTGTACAACTGCAGAAGAACCTCTCTACTCCTGTACTGAAATCCTCTTGTTATGAAGGCCAACAGGCCAAAACTGTACACAATACTCCAGATGTGGTCTCACCAGAGCCCTGTACAACTGCAGAAGAACCTCTCTACTCCTGTACTGAAATCCTCTTGTTATGAAGGCCAACATTCCATTAGTAGGTAGCTCACTGAGGGCCTCCTGTGGCAGCAGCTGGCAAGATGTATCATCAAACCAGCTCCAAGCGTTCCAGACTTGGATGGACACCAGTGGATCCAAAGATAGACGCAAAATGCTGGAGTAACTCAGCGGGACAGGCAGCATCTCTGGAGAGAAGGAATCGGGTACAGCAGGCAGTGAAAGAAAGCGAATGGCATGTTGGCCTTTGTAACAAGGGGAATCGAATATAGGAGCAAAGAGGTCCTTCTGCAGTTGTACAGAGCCCACCTGGAGTATTGTGTGCAGTTTTGGCCTGTTGGCCTTCATAACAAGAGGAGTCGAGTATAGGAGCAAAGAGGTCCTTCTGCAGTTGTACAGGGCCCTGGTGAGACCACACCTGGAGTATTGTGCGCAGTTTTGCTCCCCTAATTTGAGGAAGGACATTCTTGCTATTGAGGGAGCCCAGCGTAGGTTCACCCGGTTAATTCCCGGGATGGCGGGACTGTCATACGCTGAGAGAATGGAGCGGCTGGGCTTGTACACTCTGGAGTTTAGAAGGATGAGAGGGGATCTCATTGAAACATATAAGATTATTAAGGGTTTGGACACGCTAGAGGCAGGAAACATGTTCCCGATGTTGGGGGAGTCCAGAACCAGGGGCCACACACACACACAGTTTAAGAATAAGGGGTCGGCCATTTAGAACGGAGACGAGGAAACACTTTTTCTCACAGAGAGTGGTGAGTCTGTGGAATTCTCTGCCTCAGAGGGCGGTGGAGGCCGGTTCTCTGGATGCTTTCAAGAGAGAGCTAGATAGGGCTCTTAAAGATAGCGGAGTCAGGGGATATGGGGAGAAGGCAGGAACGGGGTACTGATTGGGGATGGTCAGCCCATGGATCACAGTGATTTGGGAATGAAAGGGACAAATGTTTAGGGGTAACATGAGGGGGAACTTCTTTACTCAGAGAGTGGTAACTGTGTGGACTGAGCTTCCAGTGGAAGTGGTGGAGGCAGGTTCGATTTTATCGTTTAAAAATAAATTGGACAGGTGTATGGACGGGGAAGGAATGGAGGGTAATGGTCTGAGTGCAGGTGGATGGGACTAGGTGAGAGTAAGGGTTCGGCACGGACTAGAAGGGCCCAGATGACCTGTTTCTGTGCTGTAATTGTTAGATGGTTATATGAATGGCGGTGCTGGCTCGAAGGGCCGAATGGCCTCTACTCCTGCACCTATTGTGTAATGTCTATTGTCTATTGCTGGCACAGTAGAGAGCTTGCTGACTGGTTGCATCGTGGCTTGGTTTGGCAACTTGAGTGCCCTGGAGGGGAAAAGACCACACACAGTAGTAAACACTGCCCAGTCCGTCATCGGCTCTGGCCTCCCGTCTATCGAGGGGATTAATCGCACAGTCGCTGCCTCAAAAAGGCCGGCAGCATCATCAAGGACCCACACCACCCTGGCCACACACTCATCTCCCTGCTACCTTCAGGTAGAAGGTACAGGAGCCTGAAGACTGCGACGACCAGGTTCAGGAATAGCTCCTTCCCCACAGGTTCAGGAATAGCTGCTCCCCCCACAGGTTCAGGAATAGCTGCTCCCCCACAGGTTCAGGAATAGCTGCTTCCCCCCACAGGTTCAGGAATAGCTGCTCCCCCACAGGTTCAGGAATAGCTTCTCCCCCACAGGTTCAGGAATAGCTACTCCCCCCACAGGTTCAGGAATAGCTACTCCCCCACAGGTTCAGGAATAGCTACTTCCCCACAGGTTCAGGAATAGCTACTTCCCCACAGGTTCAGGAATAGCTGCTCCCCCCACAGGTTCAGGAATAGCTACTCCCCCACAGCCATCAGGCTATTAAACCTGGCTCGGACAAAACTCTGATCATTAATAGCCCATTATCTGTTATTTGCATTTCATCAGTTTATTTATTCATGTGTGTATGTATGTAGGTATATAATGGTATACGGACACACTGATCTGTTCTGTAGTCAATGCCGTCTATGTTCTGTGTGGTGAAGCAAAGCAAAGCATTTCATTGTCCTATCAGAAACACGTGGCTATAAACTCTCTTGAACACTAGAACTTGGTGACATGTTTGCAACGCCAGCCAGATCCATTTTGTGCGTCTTCCCCCCCCCTCCCTCGGGCAGACAAAGGCGTGATGAAGGCCCTGAAGCAGCTCCACAAAGACATCACTGCCAGGAGCAACCAGGACATCGCCAGCGCTGCCAGCGCTGTCTTCGTCCAGAGGGACATGCGGCTGCCGAGGGCGTACGTGAGGAGTTACCGCAAGGCCTTCAACAGCCGCCCAAAGCAGCTGTTCTTCCAGGACAGCGGGAAGGCTGCCAGCATCATCAACACGTGGGTCGAGGCGCAAACCCGAGGTACGTTGGTCCCTCCGGAAACATGTGGCACCATTTAAGGGGTTGTTCCCGTAAAACGGATCCCCCCCGGTCAGCACGGACCCGATGGGCCGAAGGGCCTAGCCCAGGTTCAGGAATAGCTGCTCCCCCACAGGTTCATTCATGACCTTATCCTCTGCAGTTCCTTCCTGCACTATTAAGAATTTCACTGTTCGGTTTCAATAGACAATAGACAATGGGTGCAGGAGGAGGCCATTCGGCCCTTCCAGCCAGCACCGCCATTCACTGTGATCACGGCTTACACACTAACACTGTCCCACACACACTAACACTGACCCACACACACTAACACTGTCTTACACACTAAACACACACACTAACACTGTCCCACACACACTAACACTGTCCACACACACTAACACTGTCCCACACACACTAACACTGTCCCACACACACTAACACTGTCCCACACACACCAACACTGTCCCGCACACACTAACACTGACCCACACACACTAAACACTGTCCCACACACACTAACACTATCCCACACACACTAAACACTGTCCCACACACACAAACACTGTACACACACTCTATTTACAACACACTAACACTGTCCCACACTAACACTAACACTGACACACACTAACACTGTCCCAACACACACTAACACCTGTCCCACACACACTAACACACACACTAACACTGTCCCACACACACTAACACTGTCCCACACACACTAACACTGACCCACACACACTAACACTGTCCCACACACACTAACACTGACCCACACACACTAACACTGTCCCACACACACTAACACTGACCCACACACACTAACACTGTCCCACACACACTAACACTGACCCACACACACTAACACTGTCCCACACACACTAACACTATTCTACACACACTAACACTGTCCCACACACACTAACACTGACCCACACACACTAACACTGTCCCACACACACTAACACTGTCCCACACACACTAACACTGTCCCACACACACTAACACTGTCCTACACACACTAACACTATTCTACACACACTAACACTGTCCCACACACACTAACACTGACCCACACACACTAACACTGCCGTGGGCAATCGAGGGTGGTCGAAGGTAGTTGTAGACAGTCTTCAACATGGTCCAAGGAGGTCTTCAACTTGTCAATGTTTTCAAACTCTTCTAAATTAGGTCGCCCAAGTGGGACGGCCCCGTACACTAACACTGTCCCACACACACACCAGGGACAATTTACACTAACGCCAAGCCAATTAACCTACAAACCCTCAAGCACGACTCTGGAGCGTGGGGGGGGAACCCGAAGATCTCGGAGACGACTCACGGGGAGAGCGTGCAAACTCCGTGCAGACAGCGCCCGTAGTCGGGATCGAACCGGGGTCTCTGGCGCCGCAAGGTCGCGACCCAACCGCTGTGTTAATGTACACCGGACATGATGTACAACGGGATGGCGGGACTGTCATATACGCTGAGAGAATGGAGCGGCTGGGCTTGTACGCTCTGGAGTTCAGAAGGATGAGAGGGGATCTTAATTCCCGGGATGGCGGGAGGAAGGACATTCTTGCTATTGAGGGAGCGCAGCGTAGGTTCACCAGTTAATTCCCGGGATGGCGGGAGGAAGGACATTCTTGCTATTGAGGGAGCCCAGCGTAGGTTCACCAGGTTAATTCCCGGGATGGCGGGACTGTCATACGCTGAGAGAATGGAGCGGCTGGGCTTGTACACTCTGGAGTTTAGAAGGATGAGAGGGGATCTTAATTCCCGGAATGGCGGGACTGTCATATGCTGAGAGAATGGAGCGGCTGGGCTTGTACACTCTGGAGTTTAGAAGGATGAGAGGGGATCTCATTGAAACATATATGAGATTATTAAGGGTTTGGACACGCTAGAGGCAGGAAACATGTTCCCGATGTTGGGGGAGTCCAGAACCAGGGGCCACACACACACACACAGTTTAAGAATAAGGGGTCGGCCATTTAGAACGGAGACGAGGAAACACTTTTTCTCACAGAGAGTGGTGAGTCTGTGGAATTCTCTGCCTCAGAGGGCGGTGGAGGCCGGTTCTCTGGATGCTTTCAAGAGAGAGTTAGATTTGGCTCTTGGGGCTAACGGAATCAAGGGATTTTTCACCCAGGGAGTGGTGAGTCTGTGGAATTCTCTGCCTCAGAGGGCGGTGGAGGCCGGTTCTCTGGATGCTTTCAAGAGAGAGCTAGATAGGGCTCTTAAAGATAGCGGAGTCAGGGGATATGGGGAGAAGGCAGGAACGGGGTTACTGATTGGGGATGGTCAGCCGTGATCACATTGAATGGCGGTGCTGGCTGGAAGGGCCGAATGGCCTCTACTCCTGCACCTGTTGCCTGTTGAATGGTTGATCTAATTGGGTTTGTGATTTAAACGTTTTTTTTTAACGCCTGTTCCAGGAATGATATCCAACTTTCTCCGCCCGGACTTGCTGGACCCGCTTCTGACCCGCATGGTTTTGGTCAACGCCATCTACTTCAAGGGCCTGTGGAGAATTCCCTTCACCCCGGAGGAGACGCACCAGCGCACGTTCTACAAAGCGGACGGGACCCAGATCCAGGTGCCCATGATGTCGCTCATCACCAAGCTGAATTTCAGTGAGTGGACGAGTCCCTGATCTACTCTGGGGGGGGGGGGGGGGGGGCAGAGGACAGGCATGTTGGCCTCCATAACAAGAGGAGTCGAGTACAGGAGCAAGGAGGTCCTTCTGCAGTTGTACAGGGCCCTGGTGAGACCACACCTGGAGTATTGTGTGCAGTTTTGGCCTGTTGGCCTTCATAACAAGAGGAGTTGAGTACAGGAGCAAGGAGGTCCTTCTGCAGTTGTACAGGGCCCTGGTGAGACCACACCTGGAGTATTGTTCGCAGTTTTGGCCTGTTGGCCTTCATAACAAGAGGAGTCGAGTACAGGAGCAAGGAGGTCCTTCTGCAGTTGTACAGGGCCCTGGTGAGACCACACCTGGAGTATTGTGTGCAGTTTTGCCCCCCTAATTTGAGGGAGGACATTCTTGCTATTGAGGGAGCCCAGCGTAGGTTCACCAGGTTAATTCCCGGGATGGCGGGACTGTCGTATGGGCTGGGCTTGTACACTCTGGAGTTTAGAAGGATGAGAGGGAGTCTCATTGAAACATTTAAGATTGTTAAGGGATTGGACACGCTCGAGGCAGGAAACATGTTCGCGATGTCGGGGGAGTCCACTCTGGCCATGGAGGAGGCCCAGGACAGAAAGGTCGGATTGGGAATGGGAGGGGGAAGTTGAAGTGCTGAGCCACCGGGAGATCAGGTTGGTTATTGCGGACCGAGCGGAGGTGTTGGGTGAAACGATCGCCAAGCCTGCGCTTGGTCTCACCGATCTGGAACAGCCGACACCTAGAGCAGCGGATGCAATAGATGCGGTTGGAGGAGGTGCAGGTGAACCTCTGCCGCACCTGGAAAGACGGCTTGGGCCCTCTGATGGAGTGGAGGGGGGAGGTGAAGCGACAAGTGTGTGTTATCATTAATGTTTTATTATTATTAATGTTTAGTGTTTTCTGAGTCATTCGTAACTGTCACTGTATGTCATGTTGTGGGCGGAGCACCAAGGCAAATTCCTTGTATGTGAATGCTTGGCCAATAACCTTACTTACTAATGCCCCTGTCCCACCTTAGGCCCCTGTCCCACTTAGGAAACCTGAACGGAAACCTCTGGAGGCTTTGCGCCCCCACCCAAGGTTTCCGTGCGGTTCCCGGAGGTTTTTGCCGGTCTCCCTAATGGTCGAGAGTGGTTTCCGTTTTAAAAATCGGTAATTTTTTTAGCCGAAGCCGGTTGCGATGCGAGTCGAAGGTGGTTGCCGGAGGTTGTAGGGAGTGGAAGGTGAGACCTCCCTGGTGGAATAAAACTGGGTGAAAAAAAAGGTCTTACCTTCCACTCCTTACAACCTCCGGCAACCTCCGGCAACCACCTTCAACTCGCATCGCAACCGGCTTCGACTGCGAAATGACCGATTTTTAAAACGGCAACCTAACGGCGGCCGGTTTTGAACTTTTTGAAATAATGTCCGGGACATAGAGGAAGTGGAAACCACTTTCGAGCATTAGCGAGACCGACAAAAACCTCCGGGAACCGCACGGAAACCCTGGGTGGGGCGCAAAGCCTCCAGAGGTTCCCGTTCAGGTTTCCGAAAGTGGGACAGGGGCGTTACTTACTTACTTAAGTAAGTGCGGCATTTCCTTAACGGTGTCGCTTGGTTGTTGCAGGTGAGATGGTGACCGCCAGCGGCATGGACTACGACGTACTTGAGTTGCCCTACCACGGCGAGACGTTCAGCATGTTCGTCGTGGCGCCGTATCGGAAGGCGGATCCGCTGAGCGCTCTGACCGACATCATCACGGTCCGGCTGGTTAACGAGTGGAAGGACAGCCTGACCCCGGGCAAACGGGAGCTGGTGCTGCCCAAGTAAGTGGCATCGGTGGCGGGCGGGCGGGGGAAGCGGGACGGGCGGTGGCGCTGGAGAGAAGGAACGCGTCGCGCTTCACGGTTTAAGGATAAGGGGGACGTCTTTTAGGACCGAGATGAGAAAATCGTTTTTCACACAGAGAGTGGTGAGTCTGTGGAATTCTCTGCCACAGAAGGTAGTTGAGGCCAGTTCATTGGCTATATTTAAGAGGAAGTTAGATGTGGCCCTTGTGGCTAAAGGGATCAGGGGGTATGGAGAGAAGGCAGGTACGGGATACTGAGTTGGATGATCAGCCATGATCATATTGGATGGCGGTGCAGGCTCGAAGGGCCGAATGGCCTCCTCCTGCACCTATTGTCTATGTTTCTATGTTTCGGGTCGAGACCCTTCTTCACTCTGAGAGTCAGGGAAGAGGGAAATTGGGTTTCGTTTAGTTTAAGGTAGATGAAAACAAAGATCCTACAGTGGAGCAAGATCGTCCACTCGACGAAAAATACGGCCGTGGGCAGATCCACGGGTAAATTTCGGCCCCCATTTCCGTAACCGGCTTCCGTCTCCGCGCCAAAGATCCCGTCGCAGCGGAGCAAAGATGACCAGTGCGGAGACGGAAGCCGGTTGCGGAAACATCCCGGTAAAAATCAAAGATCTTTGGGAAAAATCTCTTCCTCATTTTCGGAATTTTAATTCATTAACACGGACTGTTCCCCCCGCAATGTTGGTGACACTGCGAGTCATAGAAACATAGAAACATAGAAATTAGGTGCAGGAGTAGGCCATTCAGCCCTTCGAGCCTGCACCGCCATTCAATATGATCATGGCTGATCATCCAACTCAGTATCCCGTACCTGCCTTCTCTCCATACCCTCTGATCCCTTTAGCCACAAGGGCCACATCCAACTCACTCTTAAATATAGCCAATGAACTGGCCTCAACTACCCTCTGTGGCAGAGAGTTCCAGAGACTCACCACTCTCTGTGTGAAAAAAGTCTTTCTCATCTCGGTCTTAAAGGATTTCCCCCTTATCCTTAAACTGTGTGACCCCTTGTCCTGGACTTCCCCAACATCGGGAACAATCTTCCTGCATCTAGCCTGTCCAACCCCTTAAGAATTTTGTAAGTTTCTATAAGATCCCCTCTCAATCTCCTAAATTCCAGAGAGTATAAACCGAGTCTATCTTTCTTCATAAGACAGTCCTGACATCCAGGAATCAGTCTGGTGAACCTTCTCTGCACTCCCTCTATGGCAATAATGTCCTTCCTCAGATTTGGAGACCAAAACTGTACGCAATACTCCAGGTGTGGTCTCACCAAGACCCTGTACAACTGAAGTAGAACCTCCCTGCTCCTATACTCAAATCTTTTTGCTATGAAAGCTAACATACCATTCGCTTTTTTCACTGCCTGCTGCACCTGCATGCCTACTTTCAATGACTGGTGTACCATGACACCCAGGTCTCGCTGCATCTCCCCTTTTCCTAATCGGCCACCATTTAAATAATAGTCTGCTTTCCTGTTTTTGCCACCAAAGTGGATAACCTCACATTTATCCACATTATACTGCATCTGCCAAACATTTGCCCACTCACCCAGCCTAGTCGGGTCGGGTCGGGTCGGGTTACTAAAATGGCCGACGTTCCGCTCTTTTGCGTACTACACGTCAGCCCCATTGCGTTTAGCAGGAGCGGTCTGTCTTGCTCCGCTGTAGGATCTTTGGATAAAAATGCTGGAGAAACTCAGCGGGTGAGGCAACATCTATGGAGCGACGTTTCGGATCGAGACCCTTCTTCAGACTGAGAGTCGGGGGGGGGGGAAGGGGAAAGGAGAGATCTAGACGGTGATGTAGAGAGAACAGTCTGAAGAAGCGGTCTCGACCCGAAACGTCACCCGTTCCTTCGCTCCATAGATGCTGCCTCACCCGCTGAGTTTCTCCAGCATTTTTATCTACCTTCGATTTTTCCAGCATCTGCCGTTCCTTCTTAAACATTTCGTTTAGTTTCGAGATACAGCGCGGAAACACCGGGTCCGCGCCGACCAGCGATCCCCGCGCGTTAATACTAACCTACCTACGCACAAACACACACACACACACACTAGGGACAATTAGATTAACCTACAAGCAGATTAACCGACAAACCTGCACGTTTTTGGAGCGCGGGAGGAAACCGGAGATCTCGGAGAAAAACCCGCGCAGGTCACGGGGAGGACGTGCAAACTCCGTGCAGACCGCGCCCGCAGTCGGGATCGAACCCGGCGCTGCGAGCGCTGTAAGGCAGCGAATCTACCGCTGCGCCACCGTGGTTCGAGGGGACATCTTTGATGTTTTTCCTGTTTGTTTGTTTTGTTTTTTTCGCACGGCAGGTTTTCCCTGGAAAACGAGATCGATCTGAGAAGGCCACTGGCCCGCATGGGGATAAAGGACATGTTCGATAGTTCGAGCGCGGACTTCACGAAGATCAGCAGTAAGTACCTTCTCATGGCACCTATGAGTCTTAAAAGAGACACTGCCCTTGGTTTCAGGGAAGGAGAGGATCTGGCGGTTAACAGCACTCTGTTAAGAAGAGATCAGGAGTTCAAGAGAGTTTATTGTCGTGTGTCCCTGATAGGTCAATGACATTCTCGCTTTGCTTCAGCACAACGGAACATAGACGGCATGAATACAGAACAGATCAGTGTGTCCGTGTACCATTTATGTACATACATACACACATGAATAATTCAACTGATAATGGGTTATTAATGATCATAGTTTTGTCGGAGCCAGGTTTAATAGCCTGATGGCTGTGGGGGGAGCAGCTATTCCTGAACCTGTGGGGGAGTAGATATTCCTGAACCTGGTTGTTGCAGTCTTCAGGCTCCTGTACCTTCTATCTGAAGGTAATGGGGAGATAGATGAGTGTGTGGCCAGGGTGTTGTGGGTCCTTGATGATGCTGCCGGCCTTTTTGAGGCAGCGACTGCGACAGATCCCCTCGATGGACGGGAGGTCAGAGCAGGATTAGGCCATTCAGCCCATCAAGTCTACTCCGCCATTCAGTCATGGCTGATCTATCTTTCGCTTCTCGACCCCGTTACCTCCTGCCTTCTCCCCTGACACCCGCGCTAATCAGGAATCCGTCAACCTCCTTCCTTGAGGTGCCTGTCCCACTTTCAGGGCGTAATTCACGACCTTTTTTTCACCGGTGGACATCTTTCGTCGTGTTGAAAAACACGCCCCGACGGTCGAGGGCGGGTTCGCGGGTGATTTTCGGCCACCGTTTCCGTAACCGGCTTCCGTCTGCGCACCAACAGATCCCGTTGAAGCGGAGCAAAGATACTAGCGCGGAGACGGAAGCCGGTTACGGAAACATCCTGGTGAAAATCAAAGTTATTTGGGAAAAAAATCTTCTCGTTTTCAGAATTTTAATTTATTGACACAAACTGTTCCCCCCGCAACGTTGGTGACACTGCGAGTCGGGTCGGGTCGGGTTACTAAAATGGCCGACGTTCCGCTCCGTTGCGTACTACACGCCAGCCCCATCGCGTTTAGCTCGAGGATCTTTGGTCCGGACGGGAGTGGCCGCTCCCGGGCCCTTGGGCTGACCTTCTCCCCTCTTGCTCCATGGTTTTGCAGAAACACAAAAGCTGTTCGTGTCGCAGGCTCTGCAGAAGGTGAAGATCGAAGTGGATGAGAGCGGAACCAAGGCGTCAGCGGCCACCGGTAAGTTGGAACGGACTCTAAAATTTAACTGAAGGCCCCATCATGGATCAATCGCCCACTCTACAGTCTGGGGCGATTTATCGTTTGGTTCAAATTTTTGGTTTGGGTTTTCGAGATACAGGCGCGGAAACAGGCCCTTCGGAGGGTCGGTGGAGGCCGGTTCTCTGGATGCTTTCAAGAGAGAGCCAGATAGGGCTCTTAAAGATAGCGGAGTCAGGGGATATGGGGAGAAGGCAGGAACGGGGTTACTGATTGGGGATGGTCACATTGACTGGCCTCGAAGGGCCGAATGGCCTACTCCTGCACCTATTTTCTATGTTTCTACGTAACAAACATATGCATTTGATATATAACGTTTATATAATATATTTAGGAAGGCATATGGAGCGGTATATGTTTCATGGAAGGATAAGGAAGATGAACGGGTTAATATAAATTAGCTTTTAAAAAATCGATCATTAGGAGCAACAGAAACACTTTGTGGTAAGGCAGCGATCCCACAGAGCAGCTGGTGGAGCGCGTTTGTGAAATCTCTCTTCCCACGAAAGCATTAAAAACCAAACACTTGCACCCACGTCGAAAGAAACTGCAGATACTGGTTTACACCCAAAACCCAACCGGGGGCCACACACACACACAGTTTAAGAATAAGGGGTAAGCCATTTAGAATGGAGACGAGGAAAGGCTTTTTCTCACAGAGAGCGGTGAGTGCAGTTTAAAACTAAAAGGCCGTGAATTAGGTCGCGAAAATGGAACAGCCCTTGACCCGCAAACCCGGGACGATGTGTTTTTTTTTATACCAAGCCAATCGACCGACACAAGCCCTGCACGCCTTTGGAGTGTGTGGGGGGGAGGCGCAGATCTCCGGAGAAAACCCACGGGGGCGGGGGGGGGGGGGGGGGGGCGAATGTGCGGGCAGGCCCCCGTCGCAGTCGGGATCGGACCCGGATCGGAGGCACCAACTCTACCGCCGCTGATCGAGTCTCTAACTCTTTTGAGCACGGAATACGAGTACGAGCCAACAATGCAGAGAGAAAGCAGCCAGGGGGAGCGTAGGCCGTGCGTGCGAGGAACTGACGACTATGGTGGCCATTTTGTTTTTGCAGCCGCCATCATGTACGGGCGAATGGCGGTGGAGAAAGTTGTCATCGACAGACCATTCTTATTTCTGGTGCGACACAACCCTACAGGTGAGACATGGCTTTTGCAGAGGGTCGGGTAGATGTTAGCGTGACAAGGGCCATTTAGCCGACGGCTTCATCTGACAAGGGTAGACAAAATGCTGGAGAAACTCAGCGGGTGAGGCCGCATCTACGGAGCGAAGGGAACAGGCGACGTTTCGGGCCGAAACCCTTCTTCAGACGCCAACACCAGAACACTTGAAAGAGGGTTTTTGGCCCGAAACGTCGCCTATTTCCTTCGCTCCATAGATGCTGCCTCACCCGCTGAGTTTCTCCGGCAATTTCTGTCTACCTTCGATTCTCCGGCATCTCCATTTTAAACGAGTTAATCTGAGCAAACTGGTCTTTAGGGAAGGCGTTGAGACTTGGATAGGGTAGACACTCGGAGCCTTTTCCCTCAGGGTGGAAAAGTCCGACACTAGAGGGCGTAGCTTTTAGTTCCGTTCAGTTTAGAGGTACAGCACGGAAACAGGCCCTTCGGCCCTCCGGGTCCGTGCTGACCGGCGATCCCCGCTCGCTAACACCACCCCAACACTCGCACCAGAGACAATTTACAATTTTGACGCAAGCAAATTAGCCCGCAAACCTGCGCGCCTTTGGCTCGTGAGGGGAGACCGGAGCTCCCGGAGAAAACCCACGCAGGTCACGGGGAGAAACGTGCAAGCTCCGTACAGGCAGCGCCCCTGGTCGGGATCGAACCCGGGTCTCTGGCGCTGTGAGGCAGCGACTCTCGGTGCCTCCCATGGCTATAAGGTGAGAGGGGGAACGTTTGATGGAGATGAGCGGGGCAAGATTCTTACACCGAGTAGCAGGGGCCACACAATTTAAGAATAAGGGGCGACCCTTTTAGAACGGACACTTTTTCTCACAGAGAGTTGTGAGTCTGTGGAATTCCCTGCCTCAGAGGGCGGTGGAGGCCGGTTCTCTGGATGCTTTCAAGAGCGAGCTAGACAGGGCTCTTAAAGATAGCGGAGTCAGGGGATATGGGGAGAAGGCAGGAACGGGGGGGGGGGACTGATTGGGGATGATCACATTGAATGGCGGTGCTGGCTCGAAGGGCCGAATGGCCTCTACACCTGCACCTATTGTCTATTGTTGAATCCCTCCAAGACGTGGGGAGTGCGAAAAGAGCAAATGCACGTGTGAATCCGCGAGGAGGATGAACTTGGAATTAACGATGCCCCGTCTTGTTTCGTAGGCACCATTCTATTCATGGGACAAGTTATGGAGCCCTAGGTTTAAGGCTCTATGCCGACATCATATCTGGGAAACTGCGGAGAACACTGGACTCGAACTGGTGAAATAAAGAGAGGGGAGCTTCAACTCCATGGCGATCGATCATTCTGTCACCCGCCTGCCGCTAGCAATCACTCAGATTGGGAAAAGAGCGAGAGACTGAATTAATTCCACACCCCCCCCCCCCCTCAAGTCTCTCATCGCACCCAAGCCACTTGCAAATTCTTAACGCCTGACCCCTACCAGAATATTTAGTTTTTGGGGTTTTTTTTTTTCCGTTTTAGAGATACAGGCCCACCAGCGATCCCATCACGTTAACGCTACCCCCCGCACGCGCTGGGGACAATCTGCGCTTGCCCCCGGCCAATTTGATCGGCAAACGTGCACGCCTTTCGGAGCGCGTGGGAGGTCCCGGAGAAAACCCACTCGGGTCACCTGGGGGGGGGGGGGGGGGGGGGGAGAACGCACAAACACCGTACGGACAAACGGGCGTGCGTGGTCGGGATCGAACCCGGGTTTCCGGCCCTACCGCTGCGCCCTTCCTTACCCCCCCAAACCCCCCCTGCAGTTCTTGGTTTCCACCGGAGTGGTTTGGTTCTAAAATAGACAATGCATGCTGTCATTGCCACCGTGGTCCAAATCCGATGACCGAAAAAAAAAAAACCCCGGCTCTTTTCTGACCATTCAGAGCTGCCCCCAAATTATATTTCCACAAGTCTCGGCAGGCTGGAGTTTGACAGACGTGTTGGCAACCCGCCCACGATGAACGGGCGATATCGCCATCCTTATTTATTTATATATGTATATAAATATATATATATATCTATATACCAAATCTTGCACTGTTGCATTGCACAATGTATTTGAAAATATTAAATATTCCGTTTAGTTTGTAATATACTTTTGGAATTTATGCAAGTTATTTCTTGATCTTCCAGGCTTTGCGTTTTGTAAGGAAATATTCTGTATTGTTGTGGAATGGTATTCAGGGGCTGAGCAAATGGAAGCCCCAATGCTGTGCGTACATTCTTCACTGTCTTGCGTGGGGCGTTGTCGGACCACTTGTTCTATCTGATCTTATTTCATTTTTCACGCCGGGTTGATTGCATTCGTTCAAAGCAGGGCGGACCCCGTGAAGGTTGCAATCTCACGCCCCCGCATACATTCTGGGAACGTACCACAGAAACGCAGAAACATAGACAATAGGTGCAGGAGGAGGCCATTCGGCCCTTCCAGCCTGCACCGCCATTCAATATGATCACGGCTGATCATCCAACTCAGTATCCCGTACCTGCCTTCTCTCCATACCCCCTGATCCCTTTAGCCACAAGGGCCACATCTAACTCCCTCTTAAATATAGCCAACGAACTGGCCTCAACTACCTTCTGTGGCAGAGAGTTCCACAGACTCACCACTCTCTGTGTGTGAAAAAAAAATGATTTTCTCATCTCGGTCCTAAAAGACTTCCCCCTTATCCTTAAACTGTGTGACCCCTTGTTCTGGACTTCCCCAACATCGGGAACAATCTTCCTGCATCTAGCCTGTCCAACCCCTTAAGAATTTTGTAAGTTTCTATAAGATCCCCCCTCAATCTTCTAAATTCCAGCGAGTACAAGCCGAGTCTATCCAGTCTTTCCTTCATATGGAAGTCCTGCCATCCCAGGAATCAGTCTGGTGAACCTTCTCTGGACTCCCTCTATGGCAAGAATGTCTTTCCTCAGATTAGGAGACCAAAACTGTACGCAATACTCCAGGTGTGGCCTCACCAAGACCCTGTACAACTGCAGTAGATCCTCCCTGCTCCTGTACTCAAATTGGACCATTCGGCCCATATGACCTAGCCTGGCCTACAATCTTCTTCTTCCCGCCTCCCCCCCCCCCCCCCCAACCCCACATCAGTCTGAAGAAGGGTCTCAACCTGAAACGTTGCCTATTTCCTTCGCTCCATAGATGCTGCTTCACCCGCTGAGTTTCTCCGGCATTTCTGGAATTCTCCGGATTGCTGGGGTAGCTCAGCGGGACAGGCAGCATCTCTGGAGAGAAGGAACGGGCGACGTTTCGGGTCGAGACCCTCCTTCAGACTCACAAGAAACGTAAGGTACGCTGGGAGAATGGAGCGGCTGGGCTTGTACACTCTGGAGTTTAGAAGGATGAGAGGGGATCTCATTGAAACATATAAGATTGTTAAGGGGTTTGGACACGCTAGAGGCAGGAAACATGTTCCCGATGTTGGGGGAGTCCAGAACCAGGGGCCACACACACACACACACAGTTTAAGAATAAGGGGTCAGCCATTTAGAACGGAGACGAGGAAACACTTTTTCTCACAGAGAGTGGTGAGTCTGTGGAATTCTCTGCCTCAGAGGGCGGTGGAGGCCGGTTCTCTGGATGCTTTCAAGAGAGAGCTAGATAGGGCTCTTAAAGATAGCGGAGTCAGGGGATATGGGGAGAAGGCAGGAACGGGGTTACTGATTGGGGATGATCAGCCGTGATCACAGTGAATGGCGGTGCTGGCTCGAAGGGCCGAATGGCCTCTACTCCTGCACCTATTGTCTATTGTAAGACACAAAAAGCTGGAGTAACTGAGCGGGACGGGCAGCATCTCCGGAGAGAAGGAACAGGCGACGTTTCTGGTTGAGACCCTTCTTTAGACTCACGAGAAACATAAGGGCAAGATACAAAAAGCTGGAGTAACTCAGCGGGTCAAGATAATTCATCAAACTGAAGATAATGGCTCAATTCATCAGACTGAAGAAGGGTCTCGACCCGAAACGTCACCCGTTCCTTCTCTCCCTGAGATGCTGCCTGTCCCGCTGAGTTACTCCGGCTTTCACTGGAGTTTAGAAGGATGGGGGGGGGGGGGGGGGGCGTGATCTTTGGATCCACTGGTGCCCATTCAGTCTGGAACGCTTGGAGCTGGTTTGATGATACATCTTGCCAGCTGCCTCCACAGGAGGCCCTCAGTGAGCTACCTACTAATGGCATGTTGGCCTTCATAGCAAGAGGATTTCAGTACAGGAGTAGAGAGGTTCTTCTGCAGTTGTACGGGGCTCTGGTGAGACCACATCTGGAGTATTGCGTACAGTTTTGGTCTCCTAATTTGAGGAAGGACATCCTTGTGATTGAGGCAGTGCAGCGTAGGTTCACCAGATCGATCCCTGGGATGGCGGGACTGTCATATGAGGAAAGATTGAAAAGACTGGGCTTGTATTCACTGGAGTTTAGAAGGATGAGGGGGGGGGGGATCTTATAGAAACATATAAAATTATAAAAGGACTGGACAAGCTAGATGCAGGAAAAATGTTCCCAATGTTGGGCGAGTCCAGAACCAGGGGCCACACACAGTCTTAGAATAAAGGGGAGGTCATTTAAGACTGAGGTGAGAAAAAAATATTTTCACCCAGAGAGTTGTGAGTTTGTGGAATTCCCTGCCACAGAGGGCAGTGGAGGCCAAGTCACTGGATGGATTTAAGAGAGAGTTGGATAGAGCTCTAGGGGCGAGTGGGGTCAAGGGATATGGGGAGAAGGCAGGCACGGGTTATTGATAGCGGACGATCAGCCATGATCACATTGAATGGCGGTGCTGGCTCGAAGGGCCGAATGGCCTCCTCCTGCACCTATTTTCTGTTTCCAGAGATTCTGCCTGTCCCGCTGAGTTTCTCCAGCATTTTGAGTTCATCTTTGGTGTAAAGCTGCATCTACAGCTCCTTCTGGCACATGTTAAATGTTCCATTTATTGTCGTTTGCGATCCAGGGAGCTTTGTAAACAAAAACTTTAGTCAGAGACTTATGCGGCAGTCTTTTTATAAAGCAGTCTCCTGAGGCCGCGAATAATTCAGAGTCATCTGCTTACAATTAGCCCCTTACATCTGCACAGAGCTCTTATTGACTGGTCCTCCGATCCCAGCCTCCGGATGAATTCCTTGTTGCGGTGACAGAGGTGTTGGGAGAAGGGCAGGGGAAGGAAGGATGCTGCCTCGAACCAAGGTCTGAGTCAACGGTGGTGTTGCAAGTCGCGTGGGCATTGGGAATAAAGTGGGAGTTGGGCGGAGAGAGGCTGGACGGGAAGCGATGGGGGAAGAATATATGTGTAGGGAGGAACCGCGGATGCTGGGTTACTCCCAAACACGGACAACGGACAATAGACAATAGACAATAGACAATAGGTGCAGGAGTAGACCATTCGGCTCTTCGAACCAGCACCGCCATTCAATAGACAATAGACAATAGGTGCAGGAGGAGGCCATTTGGCCCTTCGAGCCAGCACCGCCATTCATTAGACAATAGACAATAGGTGCAGGAGGAGGCCATTCGGCCCTTCGAGCCAGCACTGCTATTCATTATAATCATGGCTGATCGTCCCCAATCAATAACCCGTGCCTGCCTTCTCCCCATATCCCCTGACTCCACCCGCCCCTTGAGCTCTATATAACTCTCTCTTAAATCCATCCAATTCCACAAATTCACAACACTCTGGGGGAAAACATTTTTTTCTCACCTCAGTCTTAAACGGCCTCCCCTTTATTCTAAGACTGTGTGGCCCCTGGTTCTACCATATAACCATATAACAATTACAGCACGGAAACAGGCCCTCTCGGCCCTTCCAGTCCGTGCCGATCATTTGTTTTCCCCTAGTCCCATCTACCTGCACTCAGACCATACCCCTCCATTCCCTTCACGTCCATATACCTATCCACTGGTTCTGGACTCGCTTTTTCCTGGGAACATTTTTCCTGCATCTAGCTTGTCCAGTCCTTTTTATAATTGTATATGTTTCTATAAGATCCTCCCCCTCATCCTTCTAAACTCCAGTGAATACAAGCCTAGTCTTTTCAATCTTTCCTCATATGACAGTCCCGCCATCCCAGGGATCGATCTGGTGAACCTACGCTGGGCTCCCTCAATCACAAGGATGTCCTTCCTCAAATTCGGAGACCAAAACTCTACACAATACTCCAGATGTGGTCTCGCCAGAGCCCTATACAACTGCAGAAGAACCTCTTTACTCCTGTACTGAAATCCTCTTGTTATGAGGGCCAACAGGCCAAAAATGTACGCAATACTCCAGATGTGGTCTCACCAGAGCCCTGTACAACTGCAGAAGAACCTCTCTACTCCTATACTGAAATCCTCTTGTTAAGAAGGCCAACAGGCCAAAACTGCACACAATACTCCAGATGTGGTCTCACCAGAGCCCTGTACAACTGCAGAAGAACCTTTCTACTCCTGGACTGAAATCCTCTTGTTATGAAAACCGCAAAGACAGACACACATCTTGCAACCTCATCTACTGTATTCAATTCAATTCAATTCAATTCAATTCAAATTTAATGTCATTGCACAGATACAAGTATGGGTACAACGAAATGCAGTTTAGTGTCAGTACGTAGTGATAGCAATGACTGTCACGATAGTATTCGTTGATCTTGCTGTGGGCTCCTGTGTATCGGCAAGACCCAGCACAGACTGGGTGATTCTTTCGCTGAACACCTCCGCTCGGTCTGCCTCCGCGATCTCCCGGTTGCCAAACGCTCTCAAGGGCCTGTCCCACCAGCGTGCGGCTCCGGGCGGCGAGCGCGACCTAACGTGGTCGCTTGAGCCGTCCGGCCTCGCGGGGGCCGGTCCCACTTTGATCGCCGGCGCCGTATGGGGTTGTGCGGAGCTGGTCCCGACATCAGGCGGGGCTCCGAAAAACTGACCGTGATCAAATATTCCACGCGGCAACGGCCTGGCAGCCCGCAGCCGTCGTGCCTCCGTGTCCCTCTCTCTGTGTGTGCCTCCGTGACCCTCTCTGTGTGTGCCTCCGTGACCCTCTCTGTGTGTGCCTCCGTGACCCTCTCTCTGTGTGTGCCTCCGTGACCCTCTCTCTGTGTGTGCCTCCGTGACCCCCTCTCTGTGTGTGCCTCCGTGACCCCCTCTCTGTGTGTGCCTCCGTGTCCCTCTCTGTGTGTGTCTCCGTGACCCTCTCTGTGCCTCCGTGACCCTCTCTCTGTGTGTGCCTCCGTGTCCCTCTCTGTGTGTGCCTCCGTGACCCTCTCTGTGTGTGCCTCCGTGTCCCTCTCTGTGTGTGCCTCCGTGACCCTCTCTCTGTGTGCCTCCGTGTCCCTCTCTGTGTGTGTCTCCGTGTCCCTCTCTGTGTGTGTCTCTCCGTGTCCCTCTCTGTGTGTGTCTCCGTGTCCCTCTCTCTGTGTGTGCCTCCGTGACCCTCTCTCTGTGTGTGTCTCCGTGACCCTCTCTGTGTGTGTCTCCGTGTCCCTCTCTGTGTGTGTCTCCGTGTCCCTCTCTGTGTGTGTCTCCGTGACCCTCTCTGTGCCTCCGTGACCCTCTCTGTGTGTGTCTCCGTGACCCTCTGTGTGTGTGTGCCTCCGTGTCCCTCTCTCTGTGTGTGTGCCTCCGTGCCCCTAATGAGGCCTCGGCCGTCGCCTTCATGGAGGCCCGATGTTCCAGGCCCTCTCGCCGGGTGATGGTGCTCCGGCGTCTGTAGACCCTCTCAGCGGCTTGGGGAAGCCTGGAACGGCCGCTTCCTTACTGGAGACCGCGGCTTCCAAAGCCAACAAGGCCTGCGACAGATCCCAGGCTCCTGATGTAAAAGTTCAGCGCCGCCCGCTCGCAGCTGGCCGCTCCGCACCTGGATCCGCATCTACCTTGCTCCGCCATAGGATCTTTGGTGTTGGATTCCTTCCGTTGCTGTCTCCCTGTTTTACGAGACATGGTTGTTAGCCCTGTGGTCAACCTCCAACCTGGAGGACCAGTGGATCGCTCTTCGTCTCGCCTCTACCCTTCGGACTGTCCAGCATGGAAGACCCTAACAGGCGATGAATCTCCCGTTGGCCTAGCTCTAGGAGTGACTGAGACACAGCGCTCCCATGATAACAGGTTGCAATCCAACGGGGGAACAGCACCTCGTATTTTGCACGGGCAGCCTACACATCCAGCGGTGTTCATGCTGATTTCTCTGATTCATCCTGGTCCACATCCATATATCCCTTCATGATTCATCCTGCTCCACAGCCAACAATGGCCCATTGCGGGCTCCACCTTTCCCCGGTCATCTGTGGAATTCTCTGCCTCAGAGGACGGGTGGAGGCCGGTTCTCTGGATACTTTCAAGAGAGATCAAGATAGGGCTCTTGAAGATAGCGCAGTCAGGGGATATGGGGAGAAGGCAGGAACGGGGCTACTGATTGGGGATGATCACATTGAATGGCAGTTGTTTAGGAAGGAACTGCAGAGTCTGAAGAAGGGTCTCGACCCGAAACGTCGCCCATTTCCTTCGCTCCATAGATGCTGCCTCACCCGCTGAGTTTCTCCAGCATTTCAGTCCACATTGAATGGCTGTGCTGGCTTGAAGGGCCGAATGGCTTACTCCTGCACCTATTGTCTAGTGTCTATAGCAAGGAACTGCAGATGCTGGTTTAACAAGGAAAGACATATTCTACAGAGATGCTGCTTGACCCGCTGAGTTACTCCTGGTTCAGAAATAGCCCCTTCCCCACAGCCATCAGGCTATTAAACTCAACTGAAACACATCTGTGAACATTAATGGACCATTATCTCTTTATTTGCACTTTATCTGCTTATTTATTGATGTGCGTATATATATATATATATTATATATATAATGGTATTTACACTGGATAGACTCGGCTTGTACTCGCTGGAATTTAGAAGATTGAGGGGGGATCTTATAGAAACTTACAAAATTCTTAAGGGGTTGGACAGGCTAGATGCAGGGAGATTGTTCCCGATGTTGGGGAAGTCCAGGACAAGGGGTCACACAGTTTAAGGATAAGGGGGAAGTCTTTTAGGACCGAGATGAGAAGATCATTTTTTCACACAGAGAGTGGTGAGTCTGTGGAATTCTCTGCCACAGAAGGTAGTTGAGGCCAGTTCGTTGGCTATATTTAAGAGGGAGTTAGATGTGGCCCTTGTGGCTAAAGGGATCAGGGGGTATGGAGAGCAGGCAGGTACAGGATACTGAGTTGGATGATCAGCCATGATCATATTGAATGGCGGTGCAGGCTCGAAGGGCCGAATGGCCTAATCCTGCACCTAATTTCTATGTTTCTATCAAAGACATATTCTACAGAGATGCTGCTTGACCCGCTGAGTTACTCCTGGTTCAGAAATAGCCCCTTCCCCACAGCCATCAGGCTATTAAACTCAACTGAAACACATCTCTGAACATTAATAGACCATGGGTACACAAAAGGCTGGGGAAACTCAGCGGGTGCAGCAGCATCGAAGGAGCGAGGGAGATAGGCGACGTTTCGGGTCGAGACCCATCTTCGGACCATTAATAGACCATTATCTGTTTATTTGCACTTTTTCTGCCTATTTATTGATGTGTGTATATATGTATATAATGGTATACGGACACACTGATCTGTTCTGTATTCATGCCGTCTATGTTCTGGTGTGCTGAAGCAAAGGAAGAATTTCATTGTCCTATCTGGGACACGTGACAAAAAACGCTCTTGAATCTTGACTTGCATTTTGAGTCTCACCTCAGAGAGATTATGCGTCTGACTTCTCCCCTGCATTTTACATCCTTAATTGGATGGCAAGTTTCCCTGGTCACCGCAGGCAGCTCTTGCCACTATCATGTTTAATTAAGCCTCTTAACTAGTTGCTGAGATGCGATAATGACACTTGGAGGAAGAATCATCGGATCTCAGGCAAGGGTTGCGAGCAAGGCTTGTAATTACGTGGCATCTTTATCTCACCCGCTCAAAATCTCCAAGAATGATTCACAGTAAAACAAGTTACTTCTGCATATAATGAGATCGCAAAATCATTTTAATGAACTTTGGCTTATAAATCTGCTGTGTGAGGCCCCCACGCTCTCGGAAGGACCTGAAGACCTTTGAGATGGAGTTGGGGAAGATTTACGCCTCTGCTCCGTCAGCCTAGATCTCCCGGTTGCCAAACACATTCATTCCCCTTCTCTCCTTAGATGCTGCCGCACCCGCTGAGTTTCTCCAGCTTTTTGTGTACCCTCGATTTTCCAGCATCTGCAGTTCCTTCTTTAACACTTTAATATCCCCTTCCCAATCCCACAACGACCTTCCTGTCCTGGGCCTCCTCCATTGTCAGAGTGAGGCCCAACACAAATTGGAGGAACGGCATCTTATATGTTGCTTGGGCAGCTCACACCAAAGATCCTACAGCGAGCGAGATAGTCCACCCGACGAAAAAGACGTAGTCCGGTCACGGGGCAGATTCACGGGTGATTTTCGGCCCCATTTCCGTAAACCGGCTTCCGTCTCCGCACCAAAGATCCCAAAGGATACGAGTGCGGAGACGGAAGCCGGTTACGGAAACATCCTCGTAAAAATATTTGGCTTACTTGGGAAAAATCTTCTCCTCATTTTCAGAATTTAAATTTATTAACACAAACTGTTCCCCCCGCAACGTGACGACACTGCGGGTCGGGTGGCGTCGGGTTACTAAAATGGCCGACGTTCTGCTCCGTTGCGTACTACACGTCAGCCCATTGCATTTAGCAGGAGTGGTCTATCTTGCACCGCTGTAGGATCTTTGGCTTACATCCCAACAGTGTGAATATTTGATTTCTCTAACTTCAAGTAACCCTTGCATCATTTATTTTCCGGAACTATAAGCACAACAGCAAGCACGGGTATTACCATTCGGGAACGTTACACCTTCCATCCCCTCTCACGGCCATACAGCCTGTTGCTATTCTTGCTATTGAGGGAGCGCAGCGTAGGTTCACCAGGTTCACCGGGATGGCGGGACTGTCGTATACTGAGAGAATGGAGCGGCTGGGCTTGTGCACTCTGGAGTTTAGAAGGATGAGAGGGGATCTCATTGAAACATGTAAGATTGTTAAGGGTTTGGACACGCTAGAGGCAGGAAACATGTTCCCGATGTTGGGGGAGTCCAGAACCAGGGCCACACAGTTTAAGAATTAGGAATAAGCCATTTAGAACGGACATTTTTCTCACAGAGAGTGGTGAGTCTGTGGAATTCTCTGCCTCAGAGGGCGGTGGAGGCAGGTTCTCTGGATTCTTTCAAGAGAGAGCTAGATAGGACAGGCTAGAGGCAGGAAACTTGTTCCCGATGTTGGGGGAGTCCAGAGCCAGGGGCCACACACACACACACAGTTTAAGAATAAGGGGTCGGCCATTTAGAACGGAGACGAGGAAACACTTTTTCTCACAGAGAGTGGTGAGTCTGTGGAATTCTCTGCCTCAGAGGGGGGTGGAGGCCGGTTCTCTGGATGCTTTCAAGAGAGAGCTAGATAGGGCTCTTAAAGATAGCGGAGTCAGGGGATATGGGGAGAAGGCAGGAACGGGGTTACTGATTGGGGATGGTCAGCCGTGATCACATTGAATGGCGGTGCTGTCTCGAAGGGCCTACTCCTGCACCTATTGTCTATTGTCTATGGCCGTGAGAGGCCTCCAAAGTGTCGTGGTGTCTTTCTGGTCGCCGCTGAATTTTCGACATGTTGAAAATTTCGGCGAGCGATGGCGGCTGTGAAGGTCGCGTAAGTGGGACAGGCCCTTAAGGCAGCAATTCTACCGCTACACCCCCGCTGCTGCTGCTCGACACCGCCAGTTTATTATCATTAGTTTATTATTATTACATCTACCGAGGACCAGCGAAAAGGCCTTTGCGTGCCGCAGACAATCCGAATGCTATGCAAATGGGAAATATCAGGGATGCTTAAAATGGAGTTGAAAGCTGAGGTGAAGCTCCTGGCTAGTGGGGGAGGCTGGTGATGACCAGGTTGGTGAGAAGGGTGTGGATCTTCAGGCTCAGCAACCCCACAAAACAGCCCGCGCCTGTTTCTCCAGCCTGGCATGACCAGATCGAGGGGTTGAGAGCAACTCAGCCCGCACTGAGGGAACAAACGGCGAGTTAGGAAACCTGCCATCTCTGGTTATACTTGTGGCGTTGAGCCACAAGGGTGGGCCCGCAGTTACTGTTGTGCATATTTACCATCTGTTTCAAACAAGTGCAAAAATAACTTCTGAGTATTTTTGACAATGAACAAGGAGCGCGTAGGACGAGGTGTGACATTCACCAACCCGCTTACCCAATAAAACAAGGCTTGGTAGAATTTAGTTATAGTTTAGCGATACAGCGCGGAATCGGGCCCTGCGGCCCACCCAGTCCTCACCGACCAACGATCCCTGCACATTAACACTACACAACATAGAAAGATAGAAACATAGACAATAGGTGCTGGCCCTTCGAGCCAGGGCCGTCATTCATTGTGATCAAGAAGGGTCTCGACCCGAAACGTTAATTACAGGGGCATGCCTTCTCTACCTTCTGTGGCAGAGAATTCCACAGACTCACCACTCTCTGTGTGAAAAATGATCTTCTCATCTCGGTCCTAAAAGACTTCCCCCTTATCCTTAAACTGTGTGACCCCTTGTTCTGGACTTGCCCAACATCGGGAATAATCTTCCTGCATCTAGCCTGTCCAACCCCTTAAGAATGTTGTAGGTTTCCATAAGATCGCCCCTCAGTCTTCTAAATTCCAGCGAGTACAAGCCGAGTCTATCCAGTCTTTCTTCGTTTGAAAGCCCTGACATCCCAGGAATCAGTCTGGACTCCCTCTATGGCAAGAATGTCTTTCCTCAGATTAGGAGACCAAAACTGTACGCAATACTCCAGGTGTGGCCTCACCAGGACCCTGTACAACTGCAGTAGAACCTCCTTGCTCCTATACTCTTGGCGAACTCGCATAGTGGGACAGGGGCTTTAAGAGGAAAAGTAAGGATAAAGGGAGTTCCTTGTCAATGCCATTGCATAAAAAACTTACAGATACCCACACAGACGGCTATATGGAGTGAGCTGCCAGAGGAAGTGGTTCTGGCAGGTACCATAACAACACTTAAAATACATTGGGCATACAAGGCTAGCAAAAGGTTTAGAAGGATATGAGTCAAACTTGTGTTAATGGGAATAGCTCACATGGTTTTGTTTCTGGAAATACAAGGTAAATATGCTTCAGTAATAGCCCTGTCCCACAGTGCGAGTTCATTTCAAGAGCCCTCCCGAGTTTAAAAAAAAAATCAAACTCGTGGTAAGCACGGAGAATGAACGTAGCGGGTACGTCGGAGCTCGGGGACGTCTCTTAGCGGCTCGTAACGCTAACGGCGGGTACTCGGGAAGACTCGCTAACTAACGGCAGGTAAGCACGGGAAGACTCGTGAAGATTTTTCCACGTGATGAAAAATGTCCGCGAGAGCCCCGAGTGCCGACGAGCGGCCGTTGCCGTAAATCTCCGAGTTCGAATCGGGGCAAAACTCGGGGAGAACTCTTGGAATGGACTCGTACCGTGGGACGGGGCTTTAAGGATTGTAAATCATCTCTAGTGCGTAGGATAGTGCTAGTGTATGGGGATTTCTGGTCAGCGCGCACTCGGTGGGCCAAAGGGCCTGTTTCCACTCTGCTTCTCGAAACCAAAAAAAAATGGTTCAATGATTTTATAGTATCACAAAGCACAGATGTACAGTGACAGGCAATAGTCAATATGTGCAGGAGGAGGCCATTCGGCCCATCGAGGGCATCTGTTTGAGAAAGAATTCCAGATGCTGGAAAAATCAACAGGTAGACAAAAATGCTGGAGAAACTCAGCGGGTGAGGCAGCATTTATGGAGCGAAGGAGTGGGCGACGGTTCGGGTTGTCCTCACCCGCTGAGTTCCTCCAGTACTTTTGTCTACTTTTTGATTTTTCCAGCATCTGCAATTCTTTCTTAAACAGATGCACAGTGAAATTCTTTTTTTCCAATACAATTCTGTAAAGTATTGCTAAACCTAAGGACAATTCCCCAATTATTACACCGAGCATAGAAATAGTCTTCTGAGATGGACGCAAGGAGGGCCTCCACCCGAAATGTCACCCGTTCCTTCCATCCAGGTACGCTGCCTGTCCCGACGAGCTACCCCAGCATTTTGTGTCCATCTTCAGTGTAAATCAGCATCTGAATTGGATTAGGAAAAGGGGAGATGCAGCGAGACCTGGGTGTCATGGTACACCAGTCATTGAAAGTAGGCATGCAGGTGCAGCAGGCTGTGAAGAAAGCGAATGGTATGTTGGCATTCATAGCAAAAGGATTTGAGTACAGGAGCAGGGAGGTTCTACTGCAGTTGTACAGGGTCTTGGTGAGGCCACACCTGGAGTATTGCGTACAGTTTTGGTCTCCTAATCTGAGGAAAGACATTCTTGCCATAGAGGGAGTACAGAGAAGGTTCACCAGACTGATTCCTGGGATGGCAGGTCTTCCATATGAGGAAAGACTGGATAGACTCGGCTTGTACTCGCTAGAATTTAGAAGATTGAGGGGGGGATCTTATAGAAACTTACAAAATTCTTAAGGGGTTGGACAGGCTAGATGCAGGAAGACTGTTCCCGATGTTGGGGAAGTCCAGGACAAGGGGTCACACAGTTTAAGGATAAGGGGGAAGTCTTTTAGGACCGAAATGAGAAAATCATTTTTCACACAGAGAGTGGTGAGTCTGTGGAATTCTCTGCCACAGAAGGTAGTTGAGGCCAGTTCATTGGCTATATTTAAGAGGGAGTTAGATGTGGCCCTTGTGGCTAAAGGGATCAGGGGGTATGGAGAGAAGGCAGGTACGGGATACTGAGTTGGATGATCAGCCATGATCATATTGAATGGCGGTGCAGGCTCGAAGGGCAGAATGGCCTCCTCCTGCACCTATTGTCTATGTTTCTATCTGCAGTTCCTTCCCACAAAATGTTTAAGAAGGAACTGCGGATGCTGGAAAATTGAAGGTAGACAAAATTGCTGGAGAAACTCAGCGGGTGAGGCAGCATCTATGGAGCGAAGGAAATAGGCAACGTTTTGGGTCGGGACTGAAGAAGGGTCTCGACCCAAAATGTCGCCTATCTCCTTCGCTCCATAGATGCTGCCTCACCCGCTGAGTTTCTCCAACATTTTATTCTACCTTCCTACACAATAGACCTCCGAGACCGCTTGCAAGAGTTGCAAAGTTTTGGCGCTATTATTAAGTTCCAGTCCGCGTGCTGGGGGTTCTGGGGCGATTGTAAAGCGCACTTAGACTTACTGCACACATAACGTTTATACGCACTAACATAGAAACATAGAAAATAGGTGCAGGTGGAGGCCATTCGGCCCTTCGAGCCAGCACCGCCATTCATTGTGATCATGGCTGATCGTCCCCAATCAATAACCCGTGCCTGCCTTCTCCCCATATCCCTTGACTCCACTAGCCCCAAGAGCTCTATCTAACTCTCTCTTAAATCCATCCAGTGACTTGGCCTCCACTGCCCTCTGTGGCAGGGAATTCCACAAATTCACAACTCTCTGGGTGAAAAAGTTTTTTCTCACCTCAGTCTTAAACGGCCTCCCCTTTATTCTAAGACTGTGTGGCCCCTGGTTCTGGACTCGCCCAACATTGGGAACATTTTTCCTGCATCTGGCTTGTCCAGTCCTTTTATAATTTTATATGTTTCTATAAGATCCCCCCCCCCATCCTTCTAAACTCCAGTGAATACAAGCCTAGTCTTTTCAATCTTTCCTCATATGACAGTCCCGCCATCCCAGGGATCGATCTGGTGAACCTACGCTGCACTGCCTCAATCACAAGGATGTCCTTCCTCAAATTAGGAGACCAAAACTGGACACAATACTCCAGATGTGGTCTCACCAGAGCCCTGTACAACTGCAGAAGAAGCTCTCTACTCCTATACTGAATACCCTTAATGGAATAATTTTCAAGGGTTTGAGATCGAGACGAGAAAGGGTTGACTCAAGATTGACTGAAGGATTGTACTAAAACAAAATGAAGTCACGATGAAGTCACAGTACGTGGGGAGCAAACCGCCAGAGACATTCATTGAAGTCACGACCTGCCACTTGGATGAGCCCAGTAAAGGACTCCCTTCTTTCCTGTGAGATCAAAAAGAGACATTAGAGGTAACCGACCTAAAAAAAAGATTCTAATGCCCCTAAGTCCCACTTAGGAAACCTGAACGGAAACCTCCGCAGACTTTGCGCCCCACCCAAGGTTTCCGTGCGGTTCCCGGAGGTTTCTGTCCTCCCGCGACCACCTTCAACTAGCATCGCAACTGGCTTCGACTAAAACATTACCCGTTTTTAAAACGGAAACCACTTTCGACCATTAGGGAGACTGACAAAAACCTCCGGGAACCGCACGGAAACCTCACGGAAACCTTGGGTGGGGCGCAAAGTCTCCAGAGGTTTCCGTTCAGGTTTCCTAAGTGGGACAGGGGCATAGGTAAGCAAGTTTATTGGCCAAGCATTCACATACAAGGAATTTGCCTTGGTGCTCCGCCCACAACATGACATACAGTGACAGTTACGAATGACTCCGAAAACACGAAACATTAATAATAATAAAACATTAATGATAACACACCATTGTCGCTTCACCTCCCCCCTCCACTCCATCCGAGGGCCCAAGCAGTCTTTCCAGGTGCGGCAGAGGTTCACCTGCACCTCCTCCAACCTCATCTATTGCATCCGCTGCTCTAGGTGTCGGCTGCTCTACATTGGCGAGACCAAGACTGACGAAAACCTCCGGGAACCGCACGGAAACCTTGGGTGGGGGCGCAAAGTCTCCAGAGGTTTCCGTTCAGGTTTCCGAAGTGGGACTTAGGGGCACAACTGCAGTAAATCTATACCAAAAATACTTTCACCCCGAATAAGCAAAATGAAATCTGTTTTTCCCCCTCAGGCCGATCAGATAGATTTGAATACATTTTCTCATATCCTTTAAATAGCAATATTTTTCCATTCGAGATGTGGAGATATAAGGGAGCCTACAGCGATCCGCATCTATGGAAACCTTTCCCTCTCTGCCTGTTGCTAAGCAGCAGATATATTCCACCAGCTTCGCTGACATACAGAATCTCCACAAGTGGAGGCGTTGACGGGCTTACATTCTGACAGCATCGACTTTGCATTTATACATTTGTATATAGATGTGCGGGGTGAGCTAGTTCCATCACGGACTGGTTTGGCAACTCTAACGGGAATGAGGAATGAAGATTACAAAAAGAGAGAATGGAACGGCTGGGCTTGTACACATCTGGAGTATTGCGTACAGTTTTGGTCTCCTAATTTGAGGAAGGGCATCCTTGCGATTGAGGCAGTGCAGCGTAGGTTCACCAGATCGATCCCTGGGATGGTGGGACTGTCATACGAGGGAAGATTGAAAAGACTAGGCTTGTATTCACTGGGGTTTAGAAGGATGAGAGGGGATCTTATTGAAACATATAAGATTATTATACCCCTGTCCCACTTAACCGCACGGAAACCTCTGGAGACTTTGCGCCCCACCCAAGGTTTCCGTGCGGTTCCCGGAGGTTTTTGTCGGTCTCCCTAATGGTCGAAAGTGGTTTCCGTTTTAAAAACGGGTCATTTTTTAGTCAAAGCCGGTTGCGATGCTAGTTGAAGGTGGTTGCCGGAGGACAGAAACCTCCGGGAACCGCACGGAAACCTTGGGTGGGGCGCAAAGTCTCCAGAGGTTTCCGTTCAGGTTTCCTAAGTGGGACAGGGGCATTAAGGGTCTGGACACGCTAGAGGCAGGAAACATGTTCCCGATGTTGGGGGAGTCCAGAACCAGGGGCCACACACACAGCTTAAGAATAAGAGGTCGGCCATTTAGAACGGAGACGAGGAAACACTTTTTCACCCAGAGAGTGGTGAGTCTGTGGAATTCTCTGCCTCAGAGGGCGGTGGAGGCCGGTTATCTGGATACTTTCAAGAGAGAGCTAGATTGGGCTCTTAAAGATAGCGGAGTCAGGGGATATGGGGAGAAGGCAGGAACGGGGTACTGATTGGGGATGATCAGCCATGATCACATTGAATGGCAGTGCTGGCTCGAAGGGCCGAATGGCCTCCTCCTGCACCTATTGTCTATTGTCATTTTGCATGTAGCTTCGATTTAAACCGGCATCGGCAGTTCTTTCCTGCACCTGTACATGTTTGACCCAACTTACCCACACAGGCTATCAATTCCCGGTTACACCAGTCCCACCTGCCCGCGTTTGGCCCCTATCCCTCCAAACCTGTCCCATCCACATGTACCTGTCTAACTGCTTCTTAAACGTGGCGATAGTCTCTGCATCAACCACCTCCTCTGGCTGCTCCTTCCATACACCCACCGCCTTTTCTGTGAAAATGTTACCCCTTCTGATTCCTATTCAAAGTAGGGGAAGGAATCGAGGAATAGAGGACACAGGTTCAAGGTGAAGGGGAAACGATTTAATAGGTATTCGAGGGGGAAACAGATGGTGGTGGGTGTATGGAACAAGCTGCCGGAGGAGGTAGTTGAGGCTGGGACTATCCCATCGTTTAAGAAACACTTGGACAGGTACATGGATAGGACAGGGCACACAAAAAGCTGGAGAAACACCGCAAGCTGGAGGAACAGCACCTCATATTCCGCTTGGGGAGTCTGCATCCTTTGGGCTTGAATATTGAATTTTCTCAATTCTGTTAACCCTTGCTGTCTCCTCCCCTTCCCACCTCTCCCTCAGCCCTCGGGCCCTGACATTCCCTCCATCTCCATCTCCCTCCCCCACCCCAGTCGCACCAGCTTCTCATTTTCACACCACAAACAGCTTACAATGGCTTGTTCCCTTTATCACCGATACTTTTTTGCATATCTTTCACTCATTGTTCCTTATCTCTCCACATCACCGTCTATATCTCTCGTTTCCCTGATCCCTGACCAGTCTGAAGAAGGGTCTCGACCCGAAACGTCGCCTATCTCCTTCGCTCCTTAGATGCTGCTGCACCCGCTGAGTTTCTCCAGCTTTTTGTGTACCCTCGATTCTCCACCATCTGCAGTTCCTTTTTTAAAACATGGATAGGACAGGTTTGGAGGGTTATGGACCGAGTGCAGGCAAGTGGGACTAGTGTAGCTGGGATTTTGTTGTGGGCTGGTTGGGCCAGTGTGGGCTGGTTGGGCCGGAGGGCCTGTTTTCCACACTGTATCATTCTGGAAACATAGAAACATAGAAAATAGGTGCAGGAGTAGGCCATTCGGCCCTTCGAGCCTAGGGGATTTAGGAGTTTGAGGGGGGATCTTATAGAGACTTACAAAATTCTTAAGGGGTTGGACAGGCTAGATGCAGGAAGATTGTTCCCGATGTTGGGGAAGTCCAGGACAAGGGGTCACAGTTCAAGGATAAGGGGGAGGTATTTTAGGACCAAGATGAGAAGATCTTTTTTCACACAGAGAGTGGTGAGTCTGTGGAATTCTCTGCCACAGAAGGTAGTTGAGGCCAGTTCATTGGCTATATTTAAGAGGGGGTTAGATGTGGCCCTTGTGGTTAAAGGGATCAGGGGGTATGGAGAGAAGGCAGGTACGGGATACTGAGTTGGATGATCAGCCGTGATCATATTGAATGGCGGTGCAGGCTGGAAGGGCCGAATGGCCTCCTCCTGCACCTATTGTCTATGATTCTATGATTCTAAGCTGCCAGAGGAGGTAGTCGAAGAAACAGTTAGGCAGGGTACATGGAAAGGGCAGGTCCTTCTACACTCTCATTTCATTTCATTTCATTTCTTGCAAATCAGTAGCAGCTGAGATGTTTGCCCAGCCAGTTCTGAAAATGGAAAGATCAGGCTGGGAATAGAAACAGGGTGAATTGGATGAAGGGAGAAATAAGGTGCGGCATCTGCCAAAAATGGCGCATTTCTCATTCCCATCAAAACAGGGCACTTTGCAAGGTGTGACATTGTTTGTTAAGCGAACAGCTTTTCACAGACGCTTATGCGTTGCAGTCACTTCCCCTTGCACCACCGCTGGGTCCGTTGTCAAGGCAATGCGTGCGGTTCTTCGGAAACAGCAGGAGAAACGGCTAGAGCTGCGAGGCAGCATCCACAGCCTCTTAGATTGCAAACGCCAACCTTCGCGTTAGTCTGCCAAGAATGAGAGGGAGTTCAAGGAGGAACTCGAAGCTCTTAGAATAAAGGGGAGGTCGCTTAAGACTGAGGTGAGAAAAAAACCTTTTCCACCCAGAGAGTTGCGAGTTTGTGGAATTCCCTGCCACAGAGGGCAGTGGATGCATTTAAGGTGCACTGGATGGATTTAAGAGAGAGTTGGATGGAGCTCTAGGGGCTCGTGGAGTCAAGGGATATGGGGAGAAGGCAGGCACGGGTTATTGATTGGGGACGATCAGCCATGATCACAATGAATGGTGGTGCTGGCTCGAAGGGCCGAATGGCCTCCTCCTGCACCTATTTTCTATGTTTCTATGAATTGCAGAATCGAAGGTCGACAAAATTGCTGGAGAAACTCAGCGGGTGCGGTTCCCGAATCGTTGCCTATTTCCTTCGCTCCATAGATGCTGCCGCACCCGCTGGAGTTTCTCCAGCAATTTTATTTAAGAATGAGAGGGTGCAGGGGAGGTTCACCAGAAGGCTGCCTAGATTGGAGGGCGGACACAAAATGCTGGTGTAACTCAGCGGGGCAGGCAGCATCTGTGGAGAGAAGCAAAGGGTGGCGTTTCCGGGTCGAGGCCCTTCTTTCCAACTGGGGTACAGGGAGAGGTTCTCTGGCACGGCAGAGGTTAAGGGCAGGTTGGAGGGCCCACACCATCCTGGCCACACGGGCATCTCCCCACTGCCATCGGGCAGAAGGTACAGGTGCCTGAAATCTGCAAAATCCAGGTTCAGGAACAGCTTCTTCCGCACAACCAACTGCAAACAAACTATGTACTACAACAACCTATTTCACTTTACCCGTTTACTGATGTATATATATATATATATATATATATATATATGTATATATATATATATATATATATTTATATATATATATATAATATATATATATGTATATATATATGTATATATATATATATATATATATATATATATATATGTATATATATATATATATATATATAGTATATATATATATATATATGTATATATATATATGTATATATATATATATATATATATATATATATATATATATATATATATATATATATATATATTCTATGGTATGTGGTCACAATGATCTGATCGGTTTTTATGAATACAATATCCTGTTGTTCTGCAGCAAGCAAGAATGTCATTGTCCTATAGACAATAGACCACAGACAACAGGTGCAGGAGGAGGCCATTCAGCCCTTCGAGCCAGCACCGCCATTTAATGTGATCACGGCTGATCATCCCCAATCAGTACCCCGTTCATGCCTTCTCCCCATATCCCCTGACTCCGCTATCTTTAAGAGCCCTATCTAGCTCTCTCTTGAAAGCATCCAGAGAACCGGCCTCCACCGCCCTCTGAGGCAGAGAACTCCACAGACTCGCCGCTCTCTGTGAGAAAAAGTGTTTCCTCGTCTCCGTTCTAAATGGCCGACCCCTTATTCTTAAACTGTGTATGGCCCCTGGTTCCGGACTCCCCCAACATCGGGAACATGTTTCCTGCCTCTAGCGTGTCCAAGTCCTTAACAATCTTATATGTTTCAATAAGATCCCCTCTCATCCTTCTAAACTCCAGAGTGTACAAGCCCAGCCGCTCCATTCTCTCAGCGTAAGACAGTCCCGGGAATTAACCTGGTGAGCCTACGCTGGGCTCCCTCATCTGGGACACATGACAATAAACTCTCTCGACTTGACGAGTTTTGATAGGGAGTACGCAATATAATGAGAGGTATGTATAGATAGGGGTAGACAGTCAGAACCTTTCTCCCAGGGTGGAAAGGCCCAACACCAGAGGACATAGCCATAAGGAGAGAGGGGGAACGTTGAACGGAGAGGCGCAGGGCACATTTTCCTTTGTACACAGAGGGTGGTGGGGCCTGGAATGCAATGCCAGAGGTGGTGATGGAGGCTGACACGATAGCGGCGTTTTAAGAGGCTTTTAGACAAGCATCTGGCAGTGCGGGGAATAGGGGGGTATGGCTCACGTGCTGGCCGATGAGATCAGTTCAGCTCGTTGTCAGATTTGGCACAAACTGAACTGCAGATTCCTGAGCTGTCGACAGACACAAAAAGGTGGAGTAACTCAGCGGGTCAGGGCAGCATCCCTGGAGAAAAGGAACGGGTGACGTTTAGGGTCGAGGCCCTTCCTCAGAGACATTTCGGGTCGAGACCCTGCTTCAAACCTCCTCCGTTAGAGCCGTTTAGGGTCGAGACCCTTCCTCAGAGACATTTTTGGGTCGAGACCCTGCTTCAAACCTCCTCCATTCAGAGCTTTACATTCCATCTTCTAATGAAGGCTACTGTTAAATTATTCTGATGGATAGGATAGAAACATAGACATAGACAATAGGTGCAGGAGTAGGCCATTCGGCCCTTCGAGCCTGCACCGCCATTCAATATGATCACGGCTGATCATCCAACTCAGTATCCCGTACCTGCCTTCTCTCCATACCCCCTGATCCCCTTAGCCACATCTAACTCCCTCTTAAATATAGCCAATGAACTGGCCTCAACTACCCTCTGTGGCAGAGAGTTCCAGAGACTCACCACTCTCTGTGTGAAAAAAGTCTTTCTCATCTCGGTCTTAAAGGACTTCCCCCTTATCCTTAAGCTGTGACCCCTTGTCCTGGACTTCCCCAACATCGGGAACAATCTTCCTGCATCTAGCCTGTCCAACCCCTTAAGAATTTTGTAAGTTTCTATAAGATCCCCCCTCAATCTCCTAAATTCCAGCGAGTACAAGCCGCGTCTATCCAGTCTTTCCTCATAAGACAGTCATAAGAATGCACTGGAAAGGTTGTAACAAGAATTCTCTCCATAGATACTGGATCGTTGCTGTTTGTTTCCTGCTTTTCTGATGTTAGAGATGTTCTCTCAGTGGTTTGGCAGTGTAAACCAGTGGGTGGTTATGCAACATTACACAGCAGTTCCAATTTACTGGGTCATTGAATAATGCAGCACCAGAGGGGCCCAGCCAGCCTGTGGCGACTCTTTGATAGATTGAGCCAGTTAGTTCTGATCCTGCCTGCTTTTTATTTATAGTCCGGCAACTATTTTCTTCAAGTATGTTCTGGGCACCATGTTATAGGAATGGGTACAGGGACTTGAGAGTCTGAGCCATAGGGAGAGGTTCAGCAGGCTGGGCAGGCTAGATGCAGGAAGATTGTTCCCGATGTTGGGGAAGTCCAGAACAAGGGGTCACACAGTTTAAGGATAAGGGGGAAGTCTTTTAGGACCGAGATGAGGAAAACATTTTTCACATAGAGAGTGGTGAATCTGTGGAATTCTCTGCCACAGAAGGTAGTTGAGGCCAGTTCATTGGCTATATTTAAGAGGGAGTTAGATGTGGCCCTTGTGGGATCAGGGGGTATGGAGAGAAGGCAGGTACAGGATACTGAGTTGGATGATCAGCCATGAGGATCAGCCATGGGTACTGATCGTCCCCAATCAGTACCCCGTTCCTGCCTTCTCCCCCTATCCCTTGACTCCGCTATTTTTAAGAGCCCTATCTAGCTCTTAGAGTCTCTGGAACTCTCTGCCACAGAGGGTAGTTGAGGCCAGTTCATTGGCTATATTTAAGAGTGAGTTGGATGTGGCCCTTGTGGCTAAGGGGATCAGAGGGTATGGAGAGAAGGCAGGTACGGGATACTGAGTTGGATGATCAGCCATGATCATATTGAATGGCGGTGCAGGCTCGAAGGGCTGAATGGCCTACTCCTGCACCTAATTTCTATGTTTCTATGTTTCTCTCTCTTGAAAGCATCCAGAGAACCGGCCTCCACCGCCCTCTGAGGCAGAGAATTCCACAGACTCACCACTCTCGGTGAGAAAAAGTGTTTCCTCGTCTCCGTTCTAAGTGGCTTACTCCTTATTCCTAAACTGTAGCCTCTGGTTCTGGACTCCCCCCCCCCCCCCCCCAACATCGGGAACACGTTTCCTGCCTCTAGCGTGGCAAGGTTTCGGGTCGAAACCCTTCTTCAGACTGATGTGGGGGTGGGGGGTGGGGGGGGGGTGGGGCGGGAAGAAAGGAAGAGGTGGAGCCAGTGGGGTGAGGGAGAGCTGAGAAGGGGAGGAGAAAATAGGGACTACCTGAAATTAGAGAAGTCAATGTTCACACCGCTGGGGTGTAAACTGCCCGAGCGAAATATGAGGTGCTGCTCCTCCAATTTGTGGTGGGACTCACTCTGGCCATGGAGGAGGCCCAGGACAGCAAGGTCGGATTGGGAATGGGAGGGGGAGTTGAAGTGCTGAGCCACCGGGAGATCAGGTCGGTTAATGCGGACCGAGCCGACTATTTAAATTAATTCTGTTTGTGCGGTTAGCATCATGGCGATGTGGGGCCTGGGAGATGGGAAGCCTTCTATTGTCTTCAGTTGCACTCTGGTCACACGTCCGTGTTTCCTTTGTCGAATGTTCAATGATCGACCACATCATCTCTCTTTCAGAGCGTGTGCTCATCTTCGAATGTAGAACAGTGAGAAAAAAACAAACAGTTGTACCACAGTACTGCGGCTAAAAATAGTCCTCAGTTCATGCATTCGCACAATAGCATCGGCCGCAAGGATGCTCACACTGCATTTCACAAATAAGGGGGAAAATAATTTGTTTTCGCAAGGCAGCGGGGTGGCACGCTGGCGCAGCGGTAGAGTTGCTGCCTTATAGCGGCAACGATCGCCAGTTCGACCCCGACTATGGATCGTGAGTCTGTGGAGCTCTCTGCCTCAGAGGGCGGTGGAGGCCGGTTCTCTGGATACTTTCAAGAGAGAGCTAGATAGGGCTCTTAAAGATAGCCCTGTTATTGATAGGGGACGATCAGCCATGATCACATTGAATGGCGGTGCTGGCTCGAAGGGCAGAATGGCCTCCTCCTGCACCTATTTTCTATGTTTCTATGTTTCTATAGCGGAGTCGGGGGAGAAGGCAGGAACGGGGTACCGATTGGGGATGATCAGCCGTGATCACATTGAATGGCGGTGCTGGCTCGAGGGTCCAAATGGCCAACTCCTGCACCCATTTTCTATTGCCCATGGATGCTTCTCTGTATGGAGTTTATACGTTCTCCCCGTGACCTGCGTGGGTTTTCTCCGGGGTATCCAGTTTCATCCCACACTCCAAAGACGTGCAGGTTTGTAGGTTAATTGGCTGGGTATTCTTCCCCAACATTTGGCCTTCAGAAGATATTACCAGTTGGATGGCTCTGAGATGTGCCTCTATTTACAGCACCATGTCAATCGCATGATAGAACATAGAACAGTACACCACAAGAACAAAGGCCTTCATTAGCAATATTGAATTTAGAAGCTGGGAGGTCATACACAATACACAACAGACAATAGGTGCAGGAGTAGGCCATTTGGCCCTTTGATCCAGCACCGCCATTCAATGTGATCATGGCTGATCATCCCCAATCTGTACCCCGTTCCTGCCTTCTCCCCATATCCCCTGACTCCGCTATTTTTAAGAGCCCTATCTAGCTCTCTCTTGAACCTCCCTCTGAGGCAGAGAATTCCACAGATTCACCGCTCTCTGTGTGAAAAAGTGTTTCCTCGTCTCCGTTCTAAATGGCCGACCCCTAATTCTTAAACTGTGCGTGGCCCCTGGTCCTGGACTCCCCCCGACATCGGGAACATGTTTCCTGCCTCTAGCGTGTCCAAGCCCTTATCAGCCTTATATGTTTCAAGTTGCAGTTGTTATAAGAACGTGCAAACTCCACACAGACAGCACCCGAGTTCGGGATTAAACCTGGGTCTCTCGATCAGCTGCCCAGCTGTGCCGCCTCATGGAGGTTCGAGGCCATCTACTATTTTGACTGGCCAGTTTCCTTTATAGAAGTCATCCTCTTCAATAAGAGACTACTAAGAAGGGACTACCACAACATCAGCAAGACAAAGGAGATTGTGATTGACTTCAGGAAATGATGCAGTACCCACATCCCAGTATATATTTAACAACGGGTCCCCCTAGTCCTCACCTTTCACCCCACTAGCCGTCACATACGGCCCAAATGGCCCTCCGTCATGTTCTCCACCTCCAACGTGACCTCACCGCTCGCCACATCTTCCCATCTCTCCCCCCCCCCCCCCCCCTCCCGTCTGCTTTCCGCAAAGACCACTCCCTCCGTAACTCCCTGGTTAATTCTTCCCGTCCCTCCCGCACCATCCCCTCTTCCCGGGCATTTTCCCTTGCAGCCGCAGGAGGCAGTCGTTCCAGGTGCGGCGGAGGTTCACCTGCACCTCCTCCAACCTCATCCATTGCATCCGCTGCTCTAGATGTCAGCTGATCTACATCGGTGGGACCACGCGCAGGCTTGGTGATCGTTTCGCCGAACACCTCCGCTCGGTCCGCATGAACCAACCTGATCTCCCTGTGGCTCAGCGCTTCAGCTCCCCCTCCCATTCCGAATCCAACCTTTCTGTCCTGGGCCTCCTCCATGGCCAGAGTGAGCACCAGTGGTAATTGGACTAGCAGCTCCCCATATTCCGCTTGGGCAGTCTGCACCCTAGTGGCATGAACATTGACTTCTCCAATTTCCGGTAGCCCTTGCTGTCTCCTCCCCTTCTCAGCTCTCCCTCAGCCCTCTGACTCCTCCTCTTCCTTTCCCCTTTCTCCTTTCTTCTCCCCCCCCCCCCCCCCCACCCCACATCAGTCTGAAGAAGGGTTTCTGCCCGAAACGTTGCCTATCTCCTCCGCTCCATAGATGCTGCTGCACCCGCTGAGTTTCTCCAGCGCTTTTGTCTACCTTCCAGTATATATTGATGGTAAGTAGAAAAGGTCAAAAGCTTCAAGTTCTTGGGAATAAATATCACCAGGAATTTATCTTGGACCTGCCCCATCAAAACTATGTCCTAGTAAGCGCACTAATGCCTCTACTTCCTTAGATGGTTTAGGAAGTTTGGCATGTCCCCAACAACCCTCACCAACATCTACAGATGTGCCGTAGAAAGCATTTTATAGGAATGCATAGCAGCCTGGTTTGGGAGCAGCTCCATCCAAGACCGCAAGGAGTTGCAGAGTTGTGGACATAGCCCAGACCACATACCTTCCAATTGACTCCATCTGTCCTTTACGCTGCCTCGACAAGGCCACCAGCATAACCAAGGACCGATCGCGCCCTGGCCACTCCTTGACAACACTCTGGGCGTGTCTACACCTTAAGGACGGCACAGTGGCGTAGAGATAGAGTTCCTGCCTCACAGCGCCAGAGACCTGGGTTCGATCCTCACTACGGGTGCTATTTGTTCGTCCTCCCCGTGACCTGCGTGGGTTTTCTCCGGGATCTCCGGTTTCCCCCCACACTCCAAAGGCGCACAGGTCTGCAGGTTAATTGGCTTGATATAATTGTATAATTGTAAATTGTCCCTGGTGTGTGGGAAAGCGTGACCGAGAGGACTTCCAACCATTTTCGCAAGAGCTCTTTGGGATGGGTGTTAAATCCTGAAAATAGATATTTATAAAACGCCAACATCTTCAAATTTTAAAAGCACCAACGTCTTTTGAAAAAATATATTTTGAAACAAATCCTGAGAGTAACAATAAACTATTAAGCTGTGGGGTGGGGTGGGAGATTGCAACCTTCACGTGGCCCGCCCTGTTTCGACTAATGCAATCAACTCGAACGGAAGATCAGATAGAACAAGTTGTCCAACAACTTTAGGCTGTGCACGCCACACGCAAGAAGAAGCTGTGGGGTGTGACACTTCCGGCAAGATGGCGGGGGGACCCGCCGAGTATGCCAGCGGGACTGGAAACACACTCGAAGGCTCGTCGGAATCGGCCTGAAGGCCGTCGGTCAGCGGGGCCTTGCCCAGGCTCGTATCCAGGAGCGAGCTGGATGCAAGGGACGGAAGGAGGGTGAACCGGGGGCAAGGCCACCAGCGACCTCAAGGTCGGCTGCAAGAGGCGCTCCTGGGACACAGAGATGGCGGGGAGAGGAGAGGAGAGGAGAGGGACGTTGGTTCGTGGGAACTGCTCCAGTACATCAAGTGACAGTTGGCAACTATCTCACTCCCGACGGCAATTCGTTGACCGACTCGGCCGTGGCTGGGTGAATGATGAGTTGGCCCGGGTGCCGGACTGCACACTAAGCCCAGTCGGCGGGCCGGCTGAGGAGTTTTGGCCCGGGTGACGTCGCGCGTAAAGTCCGCCACACCGTCAAACTCATGAACCGATGATCAGCCATGAGAAGGAGGGGTGTCGACGGTAAGCGAAGGTCTGAAGGTCAGGCAGCTGGCCGGGCTGCCGACCGACCGACGGGGCCACGGGCGAGACGTTGCTGCTGCTGCACTCCATGGGCTGCACTACGTCAGGACGGGCGTGGCGCTCCCGTACGGGACAAACCAATTTAACCAAATATACGGGATGTCCCGGCTAATACAGGACAGTCTGCAACCCTAATGAGGGGTGATCTAATCGAGGTGTATAAGATCATGGGAGGAATAGATCGGGTAGACGCAGAGGAGGTGGTTGAGGCTGGGACTATCCCAACATTTAAGAAGCAGTTAGACAGGTACATGGATAGGACAAGTTTGGAGGGATATGAACCAAAAGTGGGCAGGTGGGACTAGTGTAGCTGGGACATGTTGGTCGGTGTGGTCAAGTTGGGCCGAGCCGCCTGTTTCCACACAGTATCACTCTATAACCTGTCATATGGTGTGCATCCAGAGTTAACTCCTCTAGTGGAGTGCCGCAAGGCTCGGTGTTGGGACCGCAACTGTTTACCATATATATTAATGATTTGGAAGAGGGAATTGGGAGCAGCAATAACAAGTTTGCGGATGACACAAAGCTGGATGGCAGTGTGAACTGTGAAGAGGATGTTAGGAGGTTGCAGGGTGACCAGGCCAGGTTGAGTGAGTGGGCAGATGCGTGGCAGATGCAGTATAATATAGATAAATGTGAGGTTACCCACTTTGGCGGCAAAAACAAGGGGGCAGATTATTATCTCAATGGGGTTAGGTTAGGCAAGGCGGAGGTGCATCAAGACCTGGGTGTCCTTGTACACCGGTCACTGAAAGTTGGCATGCAGGTACAGCAGGCAGTGAAGAAAGTAAATGGAATATGGCTTTCATAACAAGAGGATTTCAGTATAGGAGATACTGAAGTAGATTCTTCTGCAGTTGTATAGGGCTCTGGTGAGACCACATCTGGAGTATTGTGTACAGTTTTGGTCTCCTAATTTGAGGAAGGGCATCCTTGCGATTGAGGCAGTGCAGCGTAGGTTCACCAGATCGATCCCTGGGATGGCGGGACTGTCATATGAGGAAAGATTGAAAAGACTAGGCTTGTATTCACTGGAGTTTAGAAGGATGACGGGGGGGGATCTTATGGAAACGTGAAAAATTATAAAAGGACTGGACAAGCTAGATGCAGGAAAAATGTTCCCAATGTTGGGCGAGTCCAGAACCAGGGGCCACACAGTCTTAGAATAAAGGGGAGGTCATTTAAGACTGAGGTGAGAAAAAACTTTTTCACCCAGAGAGTTGTGAGTTTGTGGAATTCCCTGCCACAGAGGGCAGTGGAGGCCAAGTCACTGGATGGATTTAAGAGAGAGTTGGATAGAGCTCTAGGGGCGAGTGGAGTCAAGGGATATGGGGAGAAGGCAGGCACGGGTTATTGATGGGGGACGATCAGCCATGATCACAATGAATGGCGGTGCTGGTTCGAAGGGCCGAATGGCCTCCTCCTGCACCTATTGTCTATGTTTCTATGTTTCTAAAAGAAACGAGACAATTGAAAAAAATGTTTGGAGAATAACGTGGTATCTGTGCCTGATGTTGAGATGAAGAGGCTGGAGGTGGGAGATCGCAGCCTTCACGTGTCTTGTCCGCCCCGTGTCGACGAATGCAATCAACTCGACCCGGATGCGCACAAACGGAAGATCAAATAGAACAAGTTGTCCAACAACTTCAGGCCGCGCGCGCCCTCCACGCGAAAGAAGATTAAGGAGAAGGGGCTGAAGCCTCCCGGTTAGGCCGCTGTTGCCAAGGCAACCGTTCCCGCCAAAATGCAGCAGGCGGCAGATCGGCGCTGAGGACCGTTGGCGGTTGGCAGGGGGGGGGGGGGAGGACGCATGCGCGCTCCGCTCCCCCATGGCCCGAGTCTGACCGAGAGGAGCCGAGGACCTGCGACGCATGCGCTCTGGTCGGGACCGAGAGGAGCCGAGGAGGGGGAGGAGGTGGGGGGATGGGGGGGGGTGAAAGACGCATGCGCGCTCCGCTCCTAATGGCCCGAGGTGCGGACCGAGAGGAGGCGAAGACGTGTGACGCATGCGCACTCCACTCCTAATTGCCCGAGGTGCGGACCGAGAAGAAGCCGAGGACGTGCGACGCATGCGCACTCCGCCCCCAGTGGTCGGGACCGAGAGGAGCCGAGGAGGGTGGGGGGTGGGGTGGTGAAGGACGCATGCGCTCTCCGCTCCCCATGGCCCGAGGTCCGGACCGAGAAGAGGCGAGGACTTGCGACGCATGCGCTCTGGTCGGGACCGAGAGGAGCCGACGGGGGGGGGGGGGGGGGGGGGGGTGAAGGACGCATGCGCGCTCCGCTCCCAATGGCCCGAGTGCGACCGAGATGAGCCGAGGGAGTTCGCGGCTGCAGTCGCCCCGCCCCCCAACCCAGCCCCTCCCCGACAACCTCCGGAAATTGCCGAGGACGTGCGGCCGGTGTGCGACGCATGCGCGGTGCGCGGCGGCCGAGTGAGGGCGGGGGTGGCGCCAACGCCAGCGGCAGCGGACGCGAGGGAGGCAACTTTCCCCCCGCAACCGTGAAGAGAGTCGGCGTGAGACGGGGGGGGGGAGATCGTCTTCTCCACGTCGCCGGCATGGTAAGGACACTTCAAACCTGGCAGAAATGTGTGTTTTTTTTAAAGAAATAAGCGAGTGAGAGCGAGAGAAGCCGCCTCCTCCTCTCACCTGTGAGCCCAGGTGAGCCCAGGTGACCTCACCGGGTGCCCACCTGGAGCCAGTGAGTGCACCTTTATCCACAATCTTTGCTTTTATCTATATAGCACTTTTAAATCAAATCAAATGCACAGAGAAAAACAAAAATTAGATTACCATACATCCATATAAAATAAATTCTGTGCATTGAGCCAGGAATTCAGGCTTCAAAAGCAAAAGTGTGTCCCTGTTTACCTTATATTTGCAAATAGGTGCCCCCATCTTCAGGAATTCAGGCTTCAAAAGCAAAAGTGTGTCCCTGCTTGCCTTGTATTTGCAAATAGGTGCCCCCCATCTTCAGGAATTCAGGCTTCAAAAGCAAAAGTGTGTCCCTGTTTGCCTTATATTTGTAAATAATTGCCCCCCATCTTCAGGAATTCAGGCTTCAAAAGCAAAAGTGTGTCCCTGTTTGCCTTGTATTTGCAAATAGGTGCCCCCATCTTCAGGAATTCAGGCTTCAAAAGCAAAAGTGTGTCCCTGCTTGCCTTGTATTTGCAAATAGGTGCCCCCCATCTTCAGGAATTCAGGCTTCAAAAGCAAAAGTGTGTCCCCGTTTGCCATGTATTTGCAAATTGGTACCCCCATCTTCAGGAATTCAGGCTTTAAAAGCAAAAGTGTGTCCCTGCTTGCCTTGTATTTGCAAATAGGTGCCCCCATCTTCAGGAATTCAGTCTTCAAAATGAAAAGTGTGTCCCTGTTTGCCTTGTATTTGCAAATAATTGCCCCCGTCTTCAGGAATTCAGGCTTCAAAAGCAAAAGTCGGAGTGTGTGGAAGACGGGAGCTGCTGGTACCTTTTTCTTTGATCCCGTTATTCTGATGATTAATTCTGGAATTTAATAGGAGTTTAATTTGAGCCTCACTGAGGTTCAAATGACATGGAATAAAATATTGTATATTGTATTAATTCAGGAATTTAATAGTTATCAGGCCATTAAACTTGGCTCGGACAAAACTCTGAACATAAATAACCCATTATTTGTGATTTGCTCTTTATCAGTTATATTTATTCATGTGCGTATATATTTATATAATGGTATATGGACACACTGATCTGTTTTGTAGTCAATGCCTACTATGTTCTGTTGTGCTGAAGCAAAGCAAGGATTTCATTGTCCTATCAGGGACACACGACAATAAACTCTCTTGAACTTGAATTTTGAATTTAGAAGGATGAGAGGGGATCGTTATTGAAACTTATGAAGGGTTTGGACACGCTAGAGGCAGGAAACATGTCCCCGATCATGTCGGGGGGAAGTCGAACACACACACACACACACACACACACACACACACACACACACACACACACACACACACACACACACACACACACACACACACACACACACACACGTAAAAGCCATTTAGAACGGAGATGAGGAAACACCTTTTCACACAGAGAGTTGCAAATCTGTGGAAACATGTTCCCAATGTTGGGGGAAGTCCAGAACCAGAGGCCACACACACAGTTTAAGAATAAGGGGTAAGCCATTTAGAACGGAGATGAGGAAATACTTTGAGAGTTGTGAGTCTGTGGAATTCTCTGCCTCGGAAGGAGGTGGAGGCCAGTTCTCTGGATGTTTTTAAGAGAGAGTTAGATAGAGCTCTTAAAGATAGCGGAGTCAGGGGATATGGGGAGAAGGCGGGAACGGGGTACTGATTGTGGATGATCAGCCATGATCACATATTATGGCGGTGCTGGCTCGAAGGGCCGAATGGCCTACTCCTGCACCTATTGTCTATTGTCTGTAATTCATTGCGCAGGTGAGTCTTGCTGTTTGCACCTCAGGTAGACACAAAATGCTGGAGTAACTCGGCGCGTCAGGCAGCATCTCTGGAGAGACCCTTCTTCAGACTCCTGAGTTATGCACCTGAGTATGTATGTGTAGGAAGGAACTGTAGATGCTGGTTCACCCTGAGGATGGACACAAAATGCTGGAGTAACTCAGCGGGACGGGCAGCATCTGTGGAAAGAAGGGATGAATGGGTGACCTAGTTCAGGGTCTGAAGAAGGGTCTCGACCCGAAACGTCGACCCAGTCCTTCTGTCCAGAGATGCTGCCCTGTCCCGCTGAGTTACTCCAGCATGTTGTGTCTTGTCTATTTGCACCTAAGCTCCGGGTGCCCTTTGAGAAGGGGGCTGACCCGTTATGAGCCCCCGCACTATTGGGTCAATGAGGTTCAGGACTTGGACCGCTGGTGATGGAGGAAAAAAAATATCTTCCCAAGTCTGTAAGAGATACTGTTCTCACCCAACTAATCTCTGGAAGATGCTGTTAGACGATTCTGCGTGGGCAGTGCAATGTGCTCTGCAGACACGTTGACTTTACCAGTACTGTACACATTTATTTTCTCACTTGCACTGGAGCCTTGTTTCTCCAATATTTCTGGGGGGTTTTCTGTGTGTTTTGCGAATTTTAATGCATGAGATAGATAGATTTGTGATTAGTGCGGGTGTCAATAGACAATAGGTGCAGGAGTAGGCCATTCGGCCCTTTGAGCTAGCAACGCCATTCAATGTGATCATGGCCGATCATCCCCAATCAGTACCCCGTTCCTGCCTTCTCCCCATATCCCCTGACTCCGCTATCTTTAAGAGCCCTATCTAGCTCTCTCTTGAAAGCATCCAGAGAACCGGCCTCCACCGCCCTCTGAGGCAGAGAATTCCACAGACTCGCCACTCTCTGTGAGAAAAAGTGTTTGCTCGTCTCCGTTCTAAATGGCTTGCCCCTTATTCTTAAGCTGTGTTTCTGGACTCCCCCAACATCGGGAACATATGTCAGGGGTTATGTGGAGAAGGCAGGAGAATGGGGTTAAGAGAGAAAGATAGATCAGCCATGATTGAATGGCGGAGTAGACTTGAAGGGCTGAATGGCCTAATTCTTCTCCTGTCACTTATGAATTCAGACACTAGTATTTATTTAATTGCTCCACCACTTACTTACTCCTTGTTATAAATTCTCTGGTCCCTTTCTGTAAGGGACCCACATTTGTCTTGCTTGTTGTTTTCTGTTCTACATAATAGTGACCATTACCTCCGGTTTATTCTGGTATTCTATTTTTTCTTCCCTTATGAATCTTTTGATCTTTATTTGCTGAATTCTGTAATTCTATCATTTCTCAGGCTTGTCTCTTTTCTTTGTGAGAACTTTCAATTGATTTATATTTCATAAATGCTTCCTGCAATCTGAATGTTGACCCTTTTACTGTGCATTAAAGCAACATATAATTGTTGTAAATTATGTGTTTTTATTTAAGTACTGGCACATTTTCTCTCTGCTGTCAGTTGTTTAATTCTGATTCCCAGCTTACTGCAGCCAACATGCCCTTTGTACCTTCATGGTTTTCTTTGTTCAAGTTGAATATCCTGTTTCCCAACTGAACTGCAATGTATTGCATAATGTGATGATATAAATGCTACTCTTTCCTCGTGAGTCCTTTATAATATTTAATTGTTTAATCTCATTTCATTGCTCGTTACGAAATATAAAATAGGCTGTCGCCTAATCAGTTCCTCAATGTATTAATCTATACATCTTATCTCGTCCAGAAATGTTTCCTCTGCAGTGCTAATATTTATTTAAGTTGCGAGATCAATATGTAGATTAAAATCTCGAATGACGACAGTGTTATCCTTGTTTCAAGCTCCACTAAGTACCTTATGTTGCTTTGCCCTACATTATAACTAACATTTGGCGATTATAAATAACTTCCACCAAAATTTTCTGCTGCTTGACTCTACCCGAACGAATTCAAGAGTATTTAATTGGAATATGTACCTAGACTGGAACAATCATTTTGCTTGCTGTAACTTAGTAGACGATAGAATACAGTACAGGACAGGAACAGGCCCTTCAGCCCACAATGTCAGTTAAGGGCCTGTCCCACTTTCACGACCTAATTCATTCACGACCTCTTTTACTCATGGACATTTTTCATCAGGCTAGAAAAACGCCCCGACCTACTTGATGCCTCGAATACCTACGACTAGCATCACGGCCATGCTGCGAGTATGAGTCAAGGGCAAACTCGGCAGAGGTTGTGAATTAGGTCATGAAAGTTGGTTAGGCCCTTTAGAGAGTTAGATTTAGCTCTTGAGGCTAAGGGAATCGAGGGATTTTGGGAAAAAGCCAGAACGGGGTACTGATTTTGGATGATCTTGGACTCCTCCAACCTCATCTACTGAATCCGTTGTTCCAGGTGTCAACTTCTCTACATCTCCTGCAACCGCAGGAGATGCAACACCTGTCCCTTTGCCTCCCCCTCGATTCCATCCAAGGACCCAAACAGTCTCTCCAGGTGAGGCAGAGGTTCACTTGCACCTCCTCCAACTTCATCTACTGTATCTGCTGTTCCAGGTGTCAACTTCTCTACATCGGCGAGACGAAGCGCAGGCCCGGCGATCGTTTCACTGAACACCTCCACTCAGTCCGTCTTAACCTATCTGATCTCCCGGTGACTCAGCACTTGAACTCCCCCTCCCATTCCCAATCTCCATATACCTATCCACTTTATTTTTAAATGTTAAAATCGATCCTGCCTCCACCACTTCTGCTGGAAGCTCATTCCACACAGCCACCACCCTCTGAGTAAAGAAGTTCCCCCTCACGTTACCCCTAAACTTCTGTCCATTAATTCTCATGTCATGCCCTCTTGTTTGAATCTTCCCCACCCTCAATGGGAAAAGCTTATCCACGTCAGCTCTGTCTATCCCTTTCATCATTTTAAAGACCTCAATCAAGTCCCCCCTTAACCGTCTGCGCTCCAAAGAATAAAGACCTAACGTTCAACCTTTCTCTGTAACATAGTTGCTGGAACCCAGGCGACATTCTAGTAATACTACATTCTATCTTTGTCCCGCCGCCTCCCCTGACATCAGTCTGAAGAAGGGCCTCCACCCATAATGTCGCCCATCCCTTCTCTTCAGAGATGCTGCCTCACCCGCTGAGTTACTCCAGCATTTTGTGTCTGCCCTATTGACAATTGTCCCTCTTATGTGGGTGATAGCTTGCTGGCATGGACCCAGTGGGCCAAAGGGCCTGTTTCCATACTGTATCTCTAAACTAAACTGGTTGTGTGCTAATAATAAACCTAAGCCTAAACCTATTGGATTCTCATATGCAAATGCAGCACGTAATTTGCAAGACAAATGGTGTTTACATGTTTCCTTGCACTATCTAGTCTATGTGGCCCATCGAGTCTATGCACGCTCAGACTCCCATGCTGCCTACTAATATTCTCCACAACCTCCCTACTTTTCCTTCATTTTGACCACTCGCTTCACCAGGAGTATTTACAGTGGTCAAGCAAACTTCTATTTAAAAAGACACAAAGTACTGGAGTAACTCAGCAGGTCTCCAGACAACATGGATAGGCTTGGTTGAATGGCGGAGCAGATTTGATCGCCTTATTCTGCTCCCAAGTCTGCTATCCTTCAACTGACAATCCTGGGAACAATGGAATTCCCGCCCTAAACCTTTTCACCTCTATCTCAATAAGACTTTGGAACAGAATTAAGGCAGTTCTTGTTAAAAACGTTATAAAATCTTCCTCTCTCTTGAAAACATCCAGTGAATTGGCCTCCCCTGCCTTCTGTGGCAGAGAATTCCACAGATTCACAATTCTCTGCGTGATACATTTCATTCTTCATTTTGATTTCAAAGCAAGTCCTCCCGCCTTGTCTTTATTAAATGGGCCTTTATCCTAATTTGTTTGATACTCCTGTGTCGAGAGAGAGAGAGAGAGAGAGATATGTCCCAACACGGTACGATGAAATTCTTCACATCACCGTCTATATCTCTGGTTTCCCTGATCCCTGACCAGTCTGAAGAAGGGTCTCGACCCGAAACGTCGCCTTTCTCCTTCGCTCCTTAGATGCTGCTGCACCCGCTGAGTTTCCCCAGCCTTTTGTGTACCCACGATGAAATTCTTACTTGCAGTAGCACTCCAGGATTGTAAACACAATAAGAGCAAAGAATTATAGATGCTGATTTACCAAAAAAAATAGACACAAAATGTTAGTAACTCAGCGGGTCTCTGGAGAAAATGGATAGGTGACATTTCATAGGTGATAGGGGCAGAATTAGGCCATTTGGCCCATCAAATCTACTCCACCATTCAATCGTGGCTGATCTATCTTTCCCTCTCAACCCAATTCTCCTGCCTTCTCCCCATAAACGCTGACACCCAGATCGGGGCCTTCTTCAGTCTTTTTGTAGATACCGTATTCAATAGAAAATATAAATTAACATAAAACATAGAAACATAGAAAATAGGTACAGGAGGAGGCCATTTGGCCCTTCAAGCCAGCACCGCCATTCATTGTGATCATGGCTGATCGTCCGCTATCAATAACCCGTGCCTGCCTTCTCCCCATATCCCCTGACCCCACTAGCCCCTAGAGCTCTATCTAACTCTCTCTTAAATCCATCCAGTGACTTGGCCTCCACTGCCCTCGGCGGCAGGGAATTCCACAAATTCACAACTCTCTGGGTGGAAAAGTTTTTTCTCACCTCAGTCTTAAATGACCTCCCCTTTATTCTAAGACTGTGTGTGGCCCCTGGTTCTGGACTCCAAAAATAATTAACAAGTACAAAGTCCATTATAGCAAAACAAAGCTCTAAGTCTCCAGTGCAACTGAGGCAGTTCGGAGTTTAGTTGGAGTTGGTTGCGCTCAATAGCCTGATGGTGGTCTTTGGGAATAAGCTATTCCTGAAGTGTTAAAGAAGGAACTGCAGATGCTGGAGAATCGAGGGTACACAAAAGGCTGGAGAAACTCAGCGGGTGCAGCAGCATCTAAGGAGCGAAGGAGGAAGGAGATAGGCGACGAAACGTGAGTTTCTCCAGCCTTTTGTGTACCCAAGCTATTCCTGAACCTGAGACGTCACAGTTTTCAGACTCCTATACCTTCTTCCCGATGGCAGGAGATTAAAGAAAAAGTTAGATGTGCTATTTAAATGAAAATTGCTTTGTAAACGGCTTCGGGGCACACTGAGCTTCCGAATTGAAAAGCCTGTTCTCCCAATTAAATTGATTTGCATGAACTGAGTGTGCCTTGCGCAAGTATAAACTCTTCACCGACAGCGCAAGAGGTCATGATTTCACCTGGTTCATTGCAAATGTGGCGCAGCAGGTCTGTCAGCTGTTTCTTCCATTGTTTTTAACTGTGCACTGACTTACTTTGAAATCAAAATGGAGAATGAAATGTATATCACGCTGAGAGTTGCGAATCTGTGGAATTCTCTGCCACAGAAGGCAGTGGAGGCCAATTCACTGGATGTTTTCAAGAGAGTTAGAATTAGCTCCATGGGCTAACGGAATCAAGGTATATGGGGAGAAGGCAGGAACGGGGTTACTGATTTTGGATGATCAACCATGATCATATTGAAAGGTGGTGCTGGCTGGAAGGGCCGAATGGCCTAGTCCTGCGCCTATTGTCTATGTTTCAATATTTCAGGAATATATATATCATATATACTATATATATATTAATATATATGTGTGTGTGTGTGTGTTTATGTTGTGTGTGTTGTATGTATTAATATCAATGGCCTATATCAATATGATCCAAATCCTATTCCCAGCCACACACCCCACTTGTACGTGGGGACCCCCAGGTCACATTAGTTTAGACACACAGTGTGAAACAGGCCATTTGGCCCACCAATTCCATGCCAGCCATTGATCACCCATTCTCAGGAGTTCTATGTTGTCCCACTTTCTCATCCACTCTCCACGCACCAGGGAGAAATTTGGAGGCTAATTAGCCTACAAACCCAGCCCGTCTTTGGGATGTGGGAGGAAACGGGAGCACCTGGAGGAAACCCACGAGGTCACAGGCAGAACCAAAGATCCTACAGCGAGCAAGATAGTCCACTCGACGAAAAAGACGTAGTACGGTCATGGGCAGATTCGTGGGTAATTTTCGGCCCTATTTCCGTAACCGGCTTCCGTCTCCGCACCAAAGATCCCATAGGATACTAGTGCGGAGACGGAAGCCGGTTACGGAAACATCCTTGTAAAAATAAAAGTTATTTGGTAAAAATCTTCTCCCCATTTTCAGGATTTTAATTTATTAACACAAACTGTTCCCCCGCAACGTTGATGACACTGAGTCGGGTCGGGTTACGGAAATAGATGGGAAAAAAAGGCCCACGGTCTGCTCGGTTGCGTACTACACATCAGCCCCCCATTGCATTTATCAGGAGTGGTCTATCTTGCTCCGCTATAGGAATCTTTGGGCAGAACGTGCAAACACAGACAGTGTCAGAGGTCAGGATTGAACCCAGGTCTCTGGCTCTGTGAGGTAGCGGCTCCACCCACTGCGCCATTGATGAGTGAACGGCATCTTATCCGTGTACCTGTCCAGAAGCCTTTTAAATGTTGTCATTGTACCTGCCTCAACTATCTCCTCTGGCAGTTCGTTCCACACACCCACCACTTTCAGTCTTTAGACTTGAGAGATACAGCGTGGAAACAGGCCCTCGGCCCACCAAGTCCGTGCAGGGTGGAGATTCACGCTGGCGGCCCTCGGCAAAGGGACTTCTGTACGACTGCAGGAGTTTGGTGTAGCGTGCAAGGAGGAGTAAAATGGTTCCTTCCACTCCCACCTCAACCATAATTGATTGGTCCCTTTAGGGTGCAGCTGGTGAACAATGAGTGTCCTGGCTACATTTATCTTTGGAATTCTTTGTGGATTGTTTGTCTCTGTGAATCAGGAAACTACTCCTCTCCTCTTTCACCGGATTGCATTTCTTTGGTTCAGTCAGCGCCGGGATTAGCCGTCCCCCTCGGGTAAAAAAAAAAAAAATCTTCCTTGTCAACATGCTGTTTCATCTCGGACTGCTGTTCAATTGATGAAGCCGCTACTGGAAGGCTGGGGCACAAAATGCAGGAGTAACTCAGCGGACAGGCGTTGGAGCTGCCGACTAGCCTCACCCGAGACTGCGAGCCCTTGTTGGTGGGTCCACGGTGGGAGCGATCCCAGGCAAGGGATCCGCTCCGATGTTAACGTCCGCGCCCCGCGGTGGGGCTCACGACAGTCCGCGGAGGCTTCCAGCTCCATCGATATTAGGCCGCGGAGAATGTGATCGGAAAATTGATCACACCTCCGGGAAGGTAAGAAACTTGAAAGAAAAAAGCCCTCCCCCTCTCCCCACATAAAACAAACCAAAGAACATTTAAACAAAACTTTTAACAAACTGAAAATAACAAAAAGAAAGAAAAAACGAACAGACTGCCGGCAGGGCTGCCATCTCCCCCGGTGGTCTTTCCTCGGTGGGGAGCACATCTTCCCCCATGCTTTGAGAGGCGGGTGAGGCAGCATCTATGGAGCGAAGGATTAGGCGACGTTTCAGGTTGAGACCCTTCACCAGACTCTACTGCTGCAACACCGCTCTGGTTCTAGGCTTATGTTGCTTAATCAATCCATGTTGGCTGCATCGTAATCTCGTGTACCTCCACAAACCTGCCTTTTGTTGTTGTATCATTTGTTTATTCTCAACGCCACCCCCGATCCTTCCTCTTTCAACGTTCCTCCAAACACTCGTCCAACCTGTTCTTAAATTATGCTGCCATTCTGCAGCCTTTCAATCTCCTGGGGAAACGGGTTATTCCAGATTTCAGGCCAAAGCATAGAAACATAGAAAATAGGTGCAGGAGTAGGCCGCTCTTCCCTTCGAGCCTGCACCGCCACTCAATATGATCATGTCCTTCCACCGAAATGTCACCTATGTATAAGAGGGAACTGCAGATGCTGGAAAATCGAAGGTAGACAAAAATGTTGGAGAAACTCAGCGGGTGAGGCAGTGCCTATGGAGCGAAGGAAATGGGGAATGATTTGGGTCTTGACCCTTTCTTCAGACTGATTTGTCACCTATGTATGTTCAGCAGGGACCCATTCCTCCTCTCCAGAGATGCACTGGAGTTACTAAAGGGGCTGTCCCACTTGCGTGTCCTTGGCACGCAAATTACGCGACCTCGTGGTCGCATTGAGGTGCACGGGCATCGTGTGGCCGCGCGGGGCTGGTCCCACTGAGAAGCGCGGAGCGGTATGTAGTTGTGCGCGACGTCGCGCGGGGCTCCGAAATTTTTGTAGTGGAACTGGCAGCCAAAGTGGGACAGGCCCAAGACCCTGGCTCGACGCAACGTCTCCCCTTGAGCAGCAGCAGCAGAAACAGGGCAAACAATCGCCGAGCTCGGCCTGGGGCTCACGGCCGTTGCGGTCCGGATCTGGATCCGCCCCCACTTCTACTCCCAGAGCGGGGCCAAGAAAATTGAAGATAGGCACAAAATGCTGGAGTAACTCAGCGGGACCGGCAGCATCTCTGGAGAGAAGCAATGGGTGACGTTTCGGGTCAAGACCCTTCTTTCAGACTGAAGAAGAGTCTCGACCCGAAACGTCACCCATTGCTTCTCTCCAGAGATTCTGCCGGCCCCGCTGAGTTACTCCGGCATTTTGCGTACATCTTCAAATGACGTCACGCGCTCCAGACGGCCGTGCGGGCGCGTGAAACCGCGCGGGACCGTCGCGGCTAATTTGCATGCCAAGGACACGTAAGTGGGACATGCCCTTAAGCATCTGCTCTTCCTTCTTACAAATTAAAACTAAGGTTTTAAGTCAAGAGTGCTTTATTGCCATGTGTCCTGGACAGTTCAATAAAATTCTTACTTGCTGCAGAATATGTAAACATGACGGGGGGAAAAAAAGGAAAGGTTCAGTAAATAACAAATATAGTGCTAATAACAAATAATAATATAGTCTTTTGTAGTTCAGAGCTCAGACCTTATTCGTTGCATTTAATAGGCTGATGGCTGTGGGGAAGAAGCTGTTCCTGAACCTGGACGTTACGGTGTTCAGGCTCCTGTACCTTCTTCCCGATGGCAGGGGTGAGATAAGTGTGTGGCCAGGATGGTGTGGGTCCTTGATGATTTTGGCTGCCTTTTTGAGGCAGCGACTACGATAGATCTCCTCGACAGCTTTGTTATCTGTGAAGCAGTCTTTATGTTACTTTAGTACTGCCATAGGGAGGAAGATGGTGGGGACGTCGGTACCTGTGATGGACTGGTTTAATTTGTAGGAAGGAACTGCAGATGCCGGTTTAAACCGAAGAGGCTGGAGTAACTCAGCGGGTCAGACAACTTTCCTATAACATGGTGCCCAGATAGACAAGTGTCAATAGGTGCATGAGCAGGCCGTTTGGCCCTTTGAGCCAGCACCGCCATTCAATGTGATCATGGCTGATCATCCACAATCAGTACCCCGTTCCTGCCTTCTCCCCATATCCCTTGACTCCGCTATCTTTAAGAGCTCTCTCTTGAAAGCATCCAGAGAACCGGCCTCCAGCGCCCTCTGAGGTAGAGAATTCCACAAACTCACAACTCTCTGTGAGAAAAAGTATTTACTCGTCTCCGTTGTAAATCATCCCCAATCAGTACCCCGTTCCTGCCTTCTCCCCATATCCCTTGACTCCGCTAACTCTAAGAGCTCTATCTAACTCTCTCTTGAAAGCATCCAGAGAACCGGCCTCCAGCGCCCTCTGAGGCAGAGAATTCCACAGACTCACCACTCTCTGTGTGAAAACGTGTTTCCTCATCTCTGATCTAAATGGCTTGCCCCTAATTCTTAAAAACTGTGGCGTTTGTTTAAGAAGGAACTGCAGATGCTAGAAAATCGGGGGTAGACAAAAAATGCTGGAGAGACTCAGCGGGTGAGGCAGCATCTATGGAGCGAAGGAAATGGGCAACGTTTCAGGTCGAAATACTCTTCTTAAACTGTGGCCCCTGGTTCTGGACTCCCCCAACATCGGGAACATGATCTGAACAACGTCTTATACAACTGCAACATGACCTCTTAGATACTCTGTACTCTGACTGATGAAGGATTCAATTCAATTTGATGACACTTTACTGCCATATGTACCTGGGTGCTGTGAAATTCTTTGCTTCTGCATATAGGACACACGCAGAGAGTCACCATGTATCGGGCACAGAGCAAGCTACAAAAGTACTCGGTCATGGCTTCCAGCACCCCCCCCATCTGTCTGAAGAAGGGTCTGGACCTATTCCCGTCACCTATTCCGTCGCTCCATAGATGCTGCCTCACCCGCTGAGTTTCTCCAGCGTTTTTGTCTACCTCAGAGTCCCGATCAAAGATCCTATAGCGGAGCAAGATAGACCACTCCTGTTAACTGCAATGGGCTGACGTGTAGTACGCAACAGAGCGGAACGTGGGCCTTTTTTTCATCCATTTCCGTAACCGGATCCGACCCGACCCGCAGTGTAATCAACGTTGCGGGGGAACAGTTTGTGTTAATAAATTTAAATTGTGAAAATGAGCAGAAGATTTTTACCCAATAACTTTTATTTTTACGAAGATGTTTCCGTAACCGGCTTCCGTCTCCGCACTAGTATCCTACAGGATCTTTGGTGCGGAGACGGGAGACGGTTACGGAAATAGGGCCGAAAAATACCCGTGAATCTGCCCGTGACCGCACTACGTCTTTTTCGTCGAGTGGACGATCTTGCTCCGCTGTAGGATCTTTGGTCCCGATGGTCCTTTTATATTCCCAACGGCCCACCTCACTCCCCCCCCCCCCCCCCCCCTCCCCTCCAGCCAGGTCCTCTGTTCCCAGCGACACCTTTCCCCCTCCCCCTCCCGCCGGATCCCTCTTTGCCCTTCAGCAGCGGCCCATCCCTCCGGGTCCCTCGATGTGCTTTGGACTTGGTGAGGCCACACCGGGAGTATTGCGTACAGTTTTGGTCTCCTAATCTGAGGAAAGACATTCTTGCCATAGAGGGAGTACAGAGAAGGTTCACCAGACTGATTCCTGGGATGGCACGACTTCCATATGAAGAAAGACTGGATAGACTTGGCTTGTACTCGCTGGAATTTAGAAGATTGAGGGGTGATCTCATAGAGACTTACAAAATTCTTAAGGGGTTGGACAGGCTAGATGCAGGAAGATTGTTCCCGATGTTGGGGAAATCCAGGACAAGGGGTCACAGTTTTAAGGATAAGGGGAAGTCTTTAGGACCGAGATGAAAATCGTTTTTCACACAGAGTGGTGAGTCTGTGGAATTCTCTGCCACAGAAGGTAGTTGAGGCCAGTTTGTTGGCTATATTTAAGAGGGAGTTAGATGTGGCCCTTGTGGCTGAAGGGATCAGAGGGTATGGAGATAGAAGGCAGGTACGGGATACTGAGTTGGATGATCAGCCATGATCATATTGAATGGCGGTGCAGGCTCGAAGGGCCGAATGGCCTGCACCTGCACCTAATTTCTATGTTTCTATGACTCTTCCTCGGTCAACGCCTTCCACAGAGCGAACAAGCTCACCAGCAAGCCATTTGTGACCTTCAATAAATCAACACGCCTTGTAGCCTGTGAAATGGCGACCAAAAATAGTCCCTTTGTCCCAGTTCCACGCTGCTGGGTCCCGCGAGGCACCAATAATGCGGTCAGACTGTTCAAAAACAGTTCCGACCCCTGCTGTATTGAGTTCAGGATCAAGGTCGAGAAACAAGATTGAAAACCTGACTACTTGGTCCCGATGTTAAATTAAGTGCCAGAGTAACTCGGCGAGTCAGGAAGCATCTCTGAAGGACATGGATAGGTGCTGTTTTAAGGTCATAAGTGATAGAATGATAGAAACATAGAAAATAGGTGCAGGAGGAGGCCATTCGGCCCTTCGAGCCAGCACAGCCATTCATTGTGATCATGGCTGATCGTCCCCTATCAATAACCCGTGCCTGCCTTCTCCCCATATCCCTTGACTCCACTAGCCCCTAGAGCTCTATCTAACTCCATCCAGTGACTTGGCCTCCACTGCCCTCTGTGGCAGGGATTTCCACAAATTCACAACTCTCTGGGTGAAAATGTTTTCAGTCTTAAATGACCTCCCCTTTATTCTAAGACTGTGTGGCCCCTGGTTCTGGACTCGCCCAACATTGGGAACATTTTTCCTGCATCTAGCTTCTCCAGTCCTTTTATAATTTTATATGTTTCTATATATTGATTCCTGGGGTGTCAGGGCTTTTCAATCTTTCCTCGTATGACAGTCCCGCCATCCCAGGGATCAATCTGGTGAACCTACGCTGCGCTGCCTCAATCACAAGGATGTCCTTCCTCAAATTAGGAGACCAAAACTGTAGGAGCAGAATTAGGCTATTAAGCCCATTAAGTCTACTCTGCCATTCAATCACGACCGTTCTATCTCTCCCTCCGAAACCCATTCTCCTGTCTTCTCCCCAAAACCGCTGACACCTCTACGAATCAAGAATCTATCTCTGCCTTAAAAATATCCATTAACTGTCTCCACAGCCGTCTGTGACAAATAATTCCACAGATTCGCCAACGTTTGACTAAAGAAATTCCTCCTCATGGACTTCTTGCGTATGGCGTGCACAGCCTAAAGTTGCAGGACAACTTGTTCTATGTTCGATTATCACATTGAATGGCGGTGCTGGCTCGAAGGGCCGAGTGGCCTACTCCTGCATCTATTGTCTATTTGAACCTATTTGATTGTGTGCACGCCAGGTTGATTGCATTCGTCGAAACAGGGCGGACCACGTGAAGGTTGCAACCTCGCACCCCCTCCTCATGGAGAGAAGGAATTGGTGTTTAAGAAGGAACTGCAGATGCTGGAAAATCGAAGGTAGACAAAAGTGCTGGAGAAACTCGGCGGGTGCAGCAGCATCTATGGAGCGAAGGAAATAGGCAACGTTTCGGGTCGAAACCCTTCTTCAGACTGATGGAGGGTGGGGGGGGGCAGGGAGAAGAAAGGAAAAAGGAGGAGGTGGTGGGTAGGGAGAATGGAGCCAAGGGCTGAGTGGGGAGCGAGGGTGGTGCGAGGAAGGGGAGGAGACAGCAAGGGCTGGCAACGTTTCGGGCCAAAACCCTTCTTCTGGCAAAGGAATTGGTGACGTTTCGGGCCGAGACCCTTCTTAGATGCTGCCCCACCCGCTCAGTTACTCCAGCATTTTGTGTCCACCTTCGATTTACCAGCATCTGCAGTTCTTTCTTAAACGGGTTTGTTGGGGTAATTAGCTTTGTTAACATTGTAAACTGTCCCTAGTGTGTGTAGGATAGTGTGAGTGTGCGGGGATCGCTGGTCGGCGCGGACCCGGTGGGCCGAAGGGCCTGTTTCCGCGCTGTCTCTCTAAACTAAACTACAAAAACAAGCAGGTCACATTGGAGTGGTTGTCTGCGTGGAGTATGTTGCACTTGACCTTCTGAGTTTTCAACCTCGGTTTTTTTGTTTGTGTTGGGTTTATTAAATTCCACAATTGGTAAATGTTACTGATTAACTCCAAGGATTTTGAAGCCTTGTGGAACACCAAGGTCACGAAGGTATGAAAATATCTATGTATCCAGGCCAGCATTTAGTTTTCAGTTAAATGACCTTGCCTATCTTCAGCTGCCTCTATCGACGTAACACTTTAGACTCTGCTGAGGGCCCAGTGGACGGCATCGTCGGCAGCTCGCAGGTCACAGGTTGGTGACCTGTTCTCCGGAGCTCCCGCAACAACAGATTCGTCCGCTAGACCAGAGGGCGGCAGCCTCGAAGGCCCCGGGCCGCGGAGTTCGAACCGGCCCGTTCGCAGAGCTCGGATTCAGCCGCGGGACTGACTTACCATCACCCGGTTGGATCACAACATCGGAGGCCCGGATCGCCTCAGCACAGAGGGGGGACAAGGACTTTAAGACTTTTGCCTTCCGTCACAGTGAGGAGGTGCCTGGTAGACTCACTGTGGTGGATGTTAAATTTGTGTTAAGTGTGTGTTTTGTTGTTTTATTCTATGTTATGACTGCAAGGCACGACATTTTGTCCAGACTGAAAAGCCTGAATGACAATAAAGGACACTTTATTAGATTAGACTTTAGGAAACCGGCCTTTCGACCACTGAGTCTGCGCCGACCGGCTATCACCCATACAACTGTCCAAATCACCCATTTACAGCTTGCCCAAGCCAAGTAATCTACAAATCTGCACGTCCTTGGAGTGTGGGAGGAAACCGGAGCACTTGGAGCAAACCCACGTGGTCGTAGGGAGAACGTGCAAACTCCGTACAGACAGCTCCTGTAGACTGGATCGACCCCGGGTGTCTGCTGCTGTGTGGCAGCAATTCCACTACTGCGCCGCCACTCTAACGGACCAGATGAAGCATATAGCGGCACATAGAACAGGTCCTACAAGGCACAGGCCTTTCCGCATACAATGTCTGATTGCAAGTTTAACCAATATTTGCCAATTAGACAATAGACAATAGACATTTAGGTTCCTGTTTTAGGTTCCAGAGACCCAGGCTCGATCCTGAGCACGGCGGGTGCTGTCTGTACGGAGTTTGTACGTTCTTCCCGCGCTCCAAAGACATACAGGTTCTGTAGGCTAATTGGCTTGGTAAAATTGTAAAGTGTCGGGATCGCTGGTCGGGGCGGACTTGGCGGGCCGAAGGGACTGTTTCCTCGCTGTATGTAAAACTCAACCTTAATTTTTTTTTTTTAAATCCATGATGTGTTGTTAGATACCACACTTCTGCTTCACTCACAGCTGAGAGGCACTCTTTTCCAAAGAGGAGATTTTGGTGTTACGTGACCCTGGAGGGAAGCTGTGTCTCGTTAGCAGATGGTTTGACGAGCCTGGATGGTTATGCTTGCTGGGGGGGGGCACAGATTTAATATTCTGCTTTAAAAGACACGGAGGATACAAAGAAAATCTTGTTTTTGAAAGCAATGGGCGATGTGAACTGCCAATTAATGGCTGCCGGTATGGGGGAAGGCACGGAAATCCGAGCCTTTGAAATTTACAAACGTGCAAAATGCGGTAGGTTGCAGCGTGGTAGAGCTGATGCCTCACAGCGCCAGAGACACTGGCTTTTGAATCCCGATACGGTGCATTCTTGTGTGCTGCCTCTACCTGAGTTTTGAAGAAGGGCCTTTGGCCGAATCGTTGCTATTTCCTTCGCTCCATAGATGCTGCCGCACCCGCTGAGTTTCTCCAGCACTTTTGTCTACCTCCGGATTTGTACTTCCCAGTGGCCTGCTGTGGGTTTCTCCGGGACCGCTGGTTTCTCCTACGCTTGGACGCGTACAGGTTTCCAGGTTAATTGGCCTCTGTAATGATTGTGTAGTGTGTAGGATAGTGTTAGCATGCGGGGATCGCTGGTCGACACGGACTCCGTGGGACCGAAGGCCTGTTTCCATGGAGTGAAAGTGTCTCCAAACTAGACAATTAAATTGGATCTTAGTAGCCTGTTTGATCCTTATCCGGTTTAGACAATAGACAACAGGTGCAGGAGTAGGCCATTCGGCCCTTCCAGCCAGCACCGCCATTCAGTGTGATCACGGCTGATCGTCCCCAATCAGTGCCCCGTTCCTGCCTTCTCCCCATATCCCCTGACTCCGCTATCTTTAAGGGCCCTATCTAGCTCTCTCTTTTGAAAGCATCCAGAGAACCTGTGAGATTTCCTCCCACATCCCAAAGACGTGCAGGTTTGTAGGTTTGTAATTGTCTTCTACAAGTTGTCCCCAGAGTGCAGGATAGAACTCGAGTGTCGGATAGAATTTGCTGGGTCGAGGAATTTGGTTTCCGCGCTCCATCTCTAACACTAACACTAAAAAAAAACCTCAGCGGGTCAGGAGGCATCTCTGGAGAACATGAGTAGTGACGTGTCGGTTCTGCAGGCTCATTTCTCTGCTTGGGGCTGGCATGGACTAGACAGGGTGAACCTCCTGCACCAATTCTATGGTTCCAGACCACGTATAGGTTTCCATCTGCAGCTGTTAGGACGTGAACTGCAAGCCCTGATTCGGCACATTCTGATCAACAGAATGTCGAACCTCTCTCAATGCACATTTTACAGAGTTGTCCGAACTGGTCAATAATTGTACTGTAAGTTAATAGTTACCCTGCAGTTAGTCTTTCAAATGGAAATGAACTTGGCCATGTCAGGGACCATTTGTGACTGCAGTGTCTTCAACATACCTTTAATCATTTATACCTATTGAGGAAGTGCAGCGTAGGTTTACAAGGTTAATTCCCAGGATGGCGGGACTGTCATATGCTGAGAGAATGGAGCGGCTGGGCTTGTACACTCTGGAGTTTAGAAGGATGAGAGGGAATCTCATTGAAACATATAAGATTGTTAAGGGTTTGGACACGCTAGAGGTAGGAAATATGTTCCCGAGCTCGGGCTCCTCCTCCTCCTTTTTCCTTTCTTCTCCCCCCCCCCCCCCCCCCCCCCACCCCCACCTCCCATCAGTCTGAAGAAGGGTTTAGGGGAGTCCAGAACCAGGGGCCACAGTTTAAGAAGAATGGGTTCGACCCGAAACGTTGCCGATCTCCTTCGCTCCTTAGATGCTGCTGCACCCGCTGAGTTTCTCCAGCTTTTTTTGTACCCTCGATTTTCCAGCATCTGCAGTTCCTTCTTTAACAATATGTTCCCGATGTTGGGGGGAGTCCAGAACCAGGGGCCACACACACAGTTTAAGGATAATGGGTAAGCTATTTACAACGGAGACGAGGAAACACTTTTTCACACAGAGGGTTGTGAGTCTGTGGAATTTTCTGCTTCGGAGGGTGGTGGAGGCCGGTTCTCTGGATGCTTTCAAGAGAGAGCTAGATAGGGCTCTTGAAGATAGTGGAGTCAGGAGAGAAGACAGGAGCAGGGTACTGATTGGGAATGATCAGGCATGATCTTATTGAATGGCGGTGCTGGCTCGAACTGCTATCGTACCTGCCTCAACCTCCACCACCACCTCTGTCAATCCGTTCCAGGCACCCACGACGCTCTGTGTAAAAATGAACTTGCCCCGAACGTCTCCGTTAAACGTTCCCCCTCCCAGTTTATAGCTACTGTATGCCCTCTGGTGTCTACCCTCCTGTGCCACAACTCTACCGCTGGAGTCAGGTTGGCACAGCGTGAGAGTCAAGAGGGTTTAATGAACCTTCTATGTTGTAGTCGGCAGATACCGTACTCTGTATATCGCCAACTTGGACAAGCTCCCACACAGCAAGACTGTACCGCTGTGCCACCGTCGCTGCCCCTTTCAGAGTTTGTTTGCAGTTGTGTCCAATAGTCTGATGGCCGTGGGGAATGCAGCGCCGGAGACCCGGGTTCCATCCCGACTGCGGGCGCTGCCTGTACGGAGTTTGCACGTTCTCCCGGTGGGTTTTCTCCGAGATCTTTGGTTTCCTCTCACACTCCAAAGACGTGTAGGTTAATAGGTGGATTGGCTTGGTAAATGTGAAAATAGTCCCTAGTGTGTGTGTGTGTGTGTAGGATAGTGTTAGTGTGCGGGGATCGCTGGCCGGCGCGGACCCGAAGGGCCTGTTTCCGCGCCGTTGCGTGTCTCTAACTAAACTAATCTATCTACGCCTTTCGTCATTTTATTTGCTGCTCGCAAGTCTCCCGTCAATCTCTGCCATTCTAAAGAAAACCATCCAAGTCTATCCAGCCAGTCCCTGTAGCTGTAATCCTCTAATCCAGGGAGCTTTCTGATAAACCTCAACTGCACTTTTCTCCAAAGCCTCCACATCCCAGTGGGGTGGAGTTGAACTTTTTCCCCCAGGCCGCGGCTGAAGCAGACACCGACAGAGCTGCGTCACGACTTCCTGACTGTAGGCTTCATTGCTCGGGGGCACTGAATATAAGTATAGCACGCCCTTCTTCGGAATGAAATGTGAACTGAATGATTTCTTTACAAGTACATGTGACAATTCATTGTGAAATTCTTTTGCTTGCGAAACGCAGGTATTGCAATAGATGCTACACAAAGGGCGATGGACATCATTGAGGCCAAGTTAATCCGATTTTATCTGTGTGCATGTGAATTCCCAAAATCCCTCTTTTCCTCCTTCCCTGCCTAAAAATATGAATGGAACGTGGAGGGGGGGGGGTAAGCGGGTGGGGGGAGAGGGGGGGGGGAGGGGAAGGGTTAGAGGAGGGGGAGGGGTAAGGGGGTGGTGGAGGTGTAAGGTGAGTGGGTTGGGTTAGAGGAGGGGGTAAGGTGGTTAGAGGGGGAGAGGAGGTGGTTAGAGGAGGGGGGAGGGGTAAGGGGAGGTGGACGGGGAGGGGTGTTAGAGGAGGGGCGGTGGGGGATAAGTGGTATTAAGGCGGGGGTGGGGGGTAGGGATGGGGGGGTTAGAGGAGGGGGGGTTAAAGCGGTGAGGGGGAGGGGTGTTTAGAGGGGGAGGAGGAGTGGGTATGGGGGGAGTAGAGGGGGGTGGGAGGTGTGAAGAGTTGGAGACGGAGAAAAGATAAGATTTAATATCCCTACCTCTCTCGCTCTGTTGTCTCTCTCTGTGTCTCTCTCTGTGTCTCTCTGTGTCTCTCTCTGTGTCTCTCTCTGTGTCTCTCTCTGTGTCTCTCTCTGTGTCTCTCTCTGTGTCTTCTCTGTGTCTCTCTCTGTGTCTCTCTCTGTGTCTCTCTCTGTGTCTCTCTCTGTGTCTCTCTCTGTGTCTCTCTCTGTGTCTCTCTCTGTGTCTCTCTCTGTGTCTCTCTTGTGTCTCTCTCTGTGTCTTCTCTGTGTCTCTCTCTGTGTCTCTCTCTGTGTCTTCTCTGTGTCTCTCTCTGTGTTCCTCTGTGTCTCTCTCTGTGTCTCTCTCTGTGCTCTCTCTGTGTTCTCTCTTGTGTCTCTCTCTGTATGTTCTCTTGTGTCTCTCTCTGTGTCTCTCTCTGTGTCTCTCTCTGTGTCTTCTCATGTGTCTTCTCTCTGTCGTCTCTCTCTGTGTCTCTCTCTGTGTCTCTCTCTGTGTCTCTCTCTGTGTCCTCTTCTGTGTCTCTTCTGTGTCTCTCGCTGTGTCTCTCTCTGTGTCTCCTCTTGTGTCTTCTCTGTGTCTCTCTCTGTGTTCTCTCTGTGTCTCTCTCTGTGTCTCTCTCTGTGTCTCTCTCTGTGTTCTTCTGTGTCTCTCTCTGTGTCTCTCTCTGTGTCTCTCTCTGTGTTCTTTCTTGTGTCTCTCTCTGTGTCTCTCTCTGTGTCTCTCTCTCTGGGTCTTCTCTATCTGTGTCTCTCTCTCTGTGTCTCTCTCTCTGTGTCTCTCTCTCTGTGTCTCTCTCTCTGTGTCTCTCTCTCTGTGTTCTCTCTCTGTGTCTCTCTTCTGTGTCTCTTCTCAGTGTCTCTCTCTCTGTGTCTCTCTCTCTGTGTCTCTCTCTCTGTGTTCTCTCTCTCTGATGTCTCTCTCTCTTGTGTCTCTCTTCTGTGTCTCTCTCTCTGTGTTACTCTCTCTCTGTGGTCTCTCTCTCTGTGTCTCTCTCTCTGTGTCTCTCTTCGTGTTCTCTCTCTGGTGTCTCATCTCTCTGTGTCTCTCTCTCTGTGTCTCTCTCTCTGTGTCTCTCTCTCTGTGTCTCTCTCTCTGTGTCTCTTCTCATTGTGTCTCTCTCTCTCTCTGTGTCTCTTCTCTGTGTCTCTTCTCTGTCGTCCTCTCGCTTGTTGTCTCTCTCTCTGGTCGTCTTCTCTGTGTCTCTCCTCTCTGTGTCTCGTCTATCTGTGTCTCTCTCTGTGTCTCTCTCTCTGTGCTTCTCTCTCTCTGTGTCTCCTCTCTCGGTGTCTCTCTCTCTGTGTCTCTTCTCTCTGTGTCTCTCTCTCTGTGTCTTCCTCTCTGTGTTCTCTCTCTGTGTCTCTATCTCTGTGTCTCTCTCTCTGTGTTCTCCTCTCTCTGTGTCTCTCTCTCTGTGTCTCTCTCTTCTGTGTCTCTCTCTCTGTGACTCTTCTCATGTGTCTCTTCTCTCTGTGTCTCTCTCTGTGTGTCTCTCTCTCTGTGTGTCTCTCTCTCTGTGTGGTCTCCTCTCTCTTGTGTGTCTCTCTCTCGCTTTGTGTCTCTCTCTCTGTGTGTCTCTCTCTCTGTTTTGTGTCTCTCTCTCTGTGTGTCTCTCTCTCTGTGTGTCTCTCTCTCTGTGTGTTTCTCTTCTGTGTTGTCCTCTCTGTGTGTTCTCTCTTGTGTGTCTCTCTAGTGTGTCTCTCTCTGTGTGGTCTATCTCTGTGTGTCTCTTCTCTGTGTGTCGCTCTCTGTGTGTCTCTCTCGTTGAATGTGTCTCTCTCTGTGTTGTCTCTCTTGTGTGTCTCTCTCTGTGTTGTTCTTCTCTGGTGTCTTCTCTCTGTGTGTCTCTCTCTGTGTGTCTCTCTCTGTTGTGTCTCTCTCTGTGTTGTCTCTCTCTGTGTGTTCTCTCTCTGTGTGTCTCTCTCTTGTGTGTCTCTCTTGTGTGTCTCTCTTGTGTGTCTCTCTCTCTGTGTGTTCTCCTCTCTGTGTGTCTCTCTCTGTGTGTCTCTTCTGTGGTCTCTCTTGTGTGTCTCTCTTGTGTGTCTCTCTCTGTGTGTCTCTCTCTGTGTGTCTCTCTCTGTGTGTCTCTCTCTGTGTGTCTATTCTGTGTGTCTCTCTCTGTTGTGTCTCTCTCTGTGTGTCTCTCTCTGTGTGTCTTTCTCTGTGTGTCTCTCTCTGTGGTCTCTTCTCTGTTGTCTCTCTCTGTTGTGTCTCTCTCTGTGTGTCTCTCTCTGTGTGTCTCTCTCTGTGTGTCTCTCTCTGTGTGTCTCTCTCTGTGTGTCTCTCTCTGTGTGTCTCTGCTCTGTGTGTCTCTCTCTGTGTGTCTCTCTCTGTGGTGTCTCTCTCTGTGTGTTTCCTCTCTGTGTGTCTCATCTCTCGTGTGTCTCTCTTCTGTGTCCTCTCTCTGTGTCTCTCTCTCTGTTGTCTCTATCTCTGTCTCTCTCTCTCTGTCTCTTCTCTCTGTCTCTCTCTCTCTGTCTCTCTCTCTGTGTCTCTCTCTTCTGTGTCTCTCTCTCTGTGTCTCTCTCTCTGAGTCTCTCTCTCTGTGTCTCTTCTCTGTGTCTCTGCTCTCTGTGCCTCTCTCTCTGTGTCTCCTCTATCTGTGTCTCCTCTCTCTGGTTCTCTCTCTCTGTGTCTCTCTCTCTGTGTCTCTCTCTCTGGTGTCTCTCTCTCTGTGTTCTCTCTCTCTGTTGTCTCTCTCTCGTTGTCTCTCTCTCTGTGTCTCTCTCTCTGTGTCTCTCTCTCTGTGTCTCATCTCTCTGTGTCTCTCACTCTGTGTCTCTCTCTCTGTGTTCTCTCTCTCTGTGTCTCTTCTTCTGTGTCTCTCTCTCTGGGTGTTCTCTCTCGTGTCTCTCTCTCTGTGTCTCTCTCTCTGTGTCTCTCTCTCTGTGTCTCTCTCTCTGTGTCTCTCTCTCTGTGTCTTCTCTCTGTGTCTCTCTCTTGTGTCTCTCTCTCTGTGTCTCTCTCTCTGTGTCTCTCTCTCTGTGTCTCTCTTCTCTGTGTCTCTCTTCTCTGTGTCTCTCTTCTGTGTCTCTCTCTCTGTGTCTCTCTCTCTGTGTCTCTCTCTCTGTGTCTCTCACTCTGTTTGTCTCTCTCTCTGTTGTCTCTCTCTCTGTGTCTCTCTCTCTGTGTTCTCTCTTCTGTGTCTCTCTCTTCTGTTTGTGTCTCTCTCTCTGTTGTCTCTCTTCTGTGTCTCTCTCTTGTGACTCTTCTCTCTGTGTCTCTCTCTCTGTGTGTCTCTCTCTCTGTGTCTCTCTTCTCTGTGTCTCTCTCTCTGAGTCTTCTTCTCTGTGTCTCTCTTCTGTGTCTCTCTCTCTGTGTCTCTCTCTCTGTGTCTCTCTCTCTGTGTCTCTCTCTCTGTGTCTCTCTCTCTGTGTCTCTCTTCTGTGTCTCTCTCTCTGTGTCTCTCTCTCTGTGTCTCTTCTCTTGTGTCTCTCTCTCTGTGTCTCTCTCTCTGTGTCTCTCTCTCTGTGTCTCTCTCTCTGTGTCTCTCTCTCTGTGTCTCTCTCTCTGTGTCTCTCTCATCTGTGTCTCATCTCTCTGTGTCTCTCTATCTGTGTCTCTCTCTCTGTGTCTCTCTCTCTGTGTCTCTCTCTCTGTGTCTCTCTCTCTCTGTGTCTCTCTCTCTGTGTCTCTCTCTCTGTGTCTCTCTCTCTGTGTTCTCTCTCTCTGTGTCTCTCTTCTCTGTGTCTATCTCCTATGTGTCTTCTCTCTCTGTGTTCTCTCTCTCTGTGTCTCTCTCTCTGTGTCTCTCTCTCTGTGTCTCTCTCTATGTGTCTCTCTCTCTGTGTCCTCTCTCTCATTGTGTCTCTTATCTGTGTCTCTCTCTCTGGTCTTTCTCTCTGTGTCTCTCTCTCTGTGTCTCTCTCTCTGTTGTGTCTCTCTCTGTGTCTCTCTCTCTGTGTTGTCTCTCTCTGTGTGTCTCTCTCTGTGTGTCTTCTCTGTGTGTCTCTCTCTGTGTGTCTCTCTCTGTGTGTCCTCTTCTTTGTGTCTCTCTCTGTGTGTCTCTCTCTGAGTGGTCTCTCTCTGTGTAGTCTCTCTTGTGTGTCTATCTCTCTGTGTCTCTCTCTCTGTGTCTCTCTCTCTGTGGTCTCTCTCTCTGTGTCTCTCTCTCTGTGTCTCTCTTCTGTGTCTCTCTCTCAGTGTTTCTCTCTCTGTGTCTCTCTCTCTTGTGTCTCTCTCTCTGTGTTCTTCTCTGTGTCTCTCTCTCTGTGTCTCTCTCTCTGTGTCTCTTCTGTGTCTTTCTCTGTGTCTCTCTCTGGTCTTCATCTGTCTCTCTCTCTGTCTCTCTCTGTGTCTCTCTCTGTGTCTCTCTCTCTCTGTGTCTCCTCTCTCTACTGTTGTCTCTCTCTCTTCGTGTCTCTCTATCTCTGGTGTCTCTCTCTCTCTGTGTTCTTCTCTCTGTGTTCTCTCTCTCTTCTGTGTTTTCCTCTCCTCTCTCTGTTGTCTCTCTCTCTCTGTGTGTCTCTTCTCTTGTGTGTCTCTCTCTCTCTGTGTGTCTCTCTCTCTCTGATGTGTCTCTATCTCTCTGTGTGTCTCTCTCTCTTGTGTTGTTCTCTCTCTCTGTGGTCTCTCTCTCTGTGTGTCCTTTCTCTCTCTCTTCTTGTGGTCTCTCTCTCTCTCTCTGTTTGTTGTGTCTCTCTCTCTCTCTTGGGTGTGTCTCTCTCTCTCTCTGTTGTGTCTCTCTCTTCTCTGTGTGTCTCTCTCTTCTTGTGTGTCTCTTCTCTCTCTGTGTGTTCTCTCTCTCTCTTGTGTGTTCTCTCTCTCTCTCTGAATGTGTCTCTCTCTCTCTCTCTGTGTGTCTCTTCTTCTCTCTCTGTGTCTGTTCTCTCTCTCTCTCTCTGTGTGTCTCTCCTCTCACTTGTGTGTGCTCTCCTCTGTGTGTCTCTCTCGTCTCTCTCTCTCTCTCTGGGTCATCCTCTTCTGTGGGTGTCTCTTCTCTCGGTGTGTGTCTCTCTCCTCTCATCAATCTGTGTCCTACATTCTGTGTGTTCTCTTCTCTTTCTTGTGTGTCTCTCTCTCTCTCTGTGTGTCTCTCTCTCTCTCTGTGTTGTCATCTCTCTCTCTCTGTGTGTCTCTCTGTGTCCGCTCCTCTCTCTGTGTGTTCTCTCTTCTGTCTGTCTCTCTCTCTTTCTCTCTCTCTCTGCTCCGTCTCTCTCCTCTCTCTCTGTTTGTCTCTCTCTTCTCTCTGTGTCTCTCTCTCTCTCTCTGTGTCCGCTCTCTCTCTCTCTGTGAGTTGTCTCTCTCTCTCTCCTCTGTGTGTCTCCTCTCTCTGTGTTCCACTCAGTGTTCTCTCTCTCTCTCTCTGTGTCTCTCTCTCTCTCCTGTGTCTCTCTCCTCTCTCTCTGTGTGTCTCTCTCTCTCGACTCATGTGTGTCCTCTCTCTCTCTCCGTGTGTCTCTCTCTCTCTCCGTGTGTCTCTCTCTCTCTCCGTGTGTCTCTCTCTCTCTCCGTGTGTCTCTCTCTCTCTCCGTGTGTCTCTCTCTCTCTCTGTGTCTCTCTCTCTCTCTCATCTGTGTCTTCCTCTCTCTCTGTGTCTCTCTCTCTCTCTGTGTGTCTCTCTCTCTCCAGGCTCTGTGTGTCTCTCTCTCAAGTCTCTGTGTCTCTCTCTCTCTGTGTCTCTCTCTCTCTCTGTGTCTCTCTCTCCTCTCTGTGTCTCACTCTCTCTGTGTCTCTCTCTCATCTCCTGATGTCTCTCTCTCTCTCTGTGTCTCTCTCTCTCTCTGTGTGTCTCTCCCTCTCCTCTGTGTCTCTCTCTCTAGTGTCTCTCTCTCTCTCTCTGTGTCTCTCTCTCTCTCTGTTCTCTCTGTGTCCTCTCTCTCTCTGTGTCTCTCTCTCTCTCTCTCTGTGTCTCTCTCTCTCTCTCTGTGTCTCTCTCTCCCCCTCTCTCTCTCTCCCTCTGTGTCTCTCTCTGTGGTCTCTCTCTGTGTCTCTCTCTCCACCTCTGTTGTCTCTCTCTCTCTCTGTGTCTCTCCACCCTCTCTCTCCTCTCTGTGTGTCTCTCTCTCTGTGTCTCTCTCTCTGTGTGTCTCTCTCTCTGGTGTCTGTGTCTCTCTCTCTCTGTGTGTCTCTCTCTCTCTCTGGTGTGTCTCTCTCTCTCTCTGTCTCTCTCTCTCTTTTTCTCTCCTCTCTCTCTCTGTCTCTCTCTCTCTCTGTGTGTCTCTCTCTCTGTGTGTCTCCTCTCTCTGTGTCTCTCTCTCTGTGTCTCTCTCTCTGTGTCTCTCTCTCTGTGTCTCTCTCTCTGTGTCTCTCTCTCTGTGTCTCTCTCTCTGTGTCTCTCTCTCTCTCTCCTGTCTCTCTCATCTCATCTGAGTGTCTCTCTCTCATCTCTCTTCTGTGTTCTCTCTCTCTCTGTGTCTCTCTCTCTCTCTCTCTCTCTCTGTGTCTCTCTCTCTCTGTGTCTCTCTCTCTCTGTGTCTCTCTCTCTCTCTGTGTGTCCTCTCTCTCTCTCTGTGTCCTCTCTCTCTCTGTGTCTCATCTCTCTCTCTCTGTGTTCTCTCTCCTCTCTGTGTCTCTCTCTCTCTGTGTCTGTCTCTCTGTGTCCTCTCCGCTCTCTGTCTCCTCTCTCTCTCTGTGCCGCTCTCTGTCTCTCTCTGTGCCGCTCTCTGTCTCTCTCTGTGCCGCTCTCTGTCTCTCTCTGTGCCGCTCTCTGTCTCTCTCTGTGCCGCTCTCTGTCTCTCTCTGTGCCGCTCTCTGTCTCTCTGTGCCGCTCTCTCTGCGTCTCCCCCCCTCCCCCTCTCTCTCCCCCCCCCTCTCTTGGTTAAGCATGTAGTGCACCCCTGGCTCACCCTCCCTCATCTCTTGTTCTCATCTGCCCTCCACAGATGCGCTTCATGTTACTGTTCAGCCGCCAGGGCAAGCTGCGGCTGCAGAAATGGTACATCGCCATGTCAGAGAGAGAGAAGAAGAAGCTGGGCCGGGAGCTGATGCAGATCGTGCTCGGCCGCAAGCCCAAGATGTGCAGCTTCCTGGAGTGGAAGGACCTGAAGGTTGTGTACAAGAGGTGTGTCTCATTAAACAAACTGACCATTGCACGGGGCCTCTTGCCCAGAGTGGGTGAATCCAGTACCAGGCGACACACGTTTAAGGTGAAGGTGTACCCACCATCCTTTGTCTAACAAAAAAAAAAGTTACCGGGTCGAGACCCTCCTTCAGACCGATCTTCAGAAGGGTCCCCGACCCGAAACGTCGCCTGTTCCTTCTCTCCAGAGATGCTGCCTGTCCCGCTGAGTTACTCCAGCATTTTGTGTCTACCTTTGATTTAAACCCCCACCCAAGTCAAGTCTCACGCACACACACACACACACACACACACACACACACACACACACACACACACACACACACACACACACACACACACACACACACACACACACACACACACACACACACACACACACACACACACACACACACGGAAGGAAGGGACGAGGACTTTGGGACTTTTTGCCATCCATCACAGTGAGGAGGTGCCTGGTGGACTCACTGTGGTGGATGTTAACCTGTGTTGAGTGTGTGTGTTTTAGTCATTTATTCTATGTTAGGACTGCAGGCTAAACCATGTTGTCGCACTGGAAAGTGCAATGACAATAGCATTGAATCTGAATCTGAGATGTGCAGTGAAATGAAAAGTGGCAAAAACTACAAAACAGAATGGAGCAGAATCACACAATCACATATTACATATTAGTGGGAGGAGAAAAAAAAAATCAGCAATTTTAAAAAGACACCACACAACAGAAAATTGGTACAGTGATGTTAGTCCCTGGTGAGATAGGAGTTTAACGTTCTAATGGCCCCCGGGAAGAAACTCCTTCTCATTCTCGCCGTTTTCACAGCATGGCAACGGAGGTCCCCCCACCCCATCCACTCACCCAAATTCTACATCCTCGCTTTCGCCAATCTGAGCAAAAGACTGTGCATTTACCCGTGTGCTTATCTGAAAGTAGGGGATTGTTTGTGGCTGGTCCTGGTCTTTTCCCACGTCCAGCTCTTCTTGCCTCTTAGAAACATAGAAACATAGACAATAGGTGCAGGAGTCGGCCATTCGGCCCTTCGAGCCTGCACCGCCATTCAATATGATCATGGCTGATCATCCAACTCAGTATCCCGTACCTGCCTTCTCTCCATACCCCCTGATCCCTTTAGCCACAAGGGCCACATCTAACTCCCTCTTAAATATGGCCAACGAACTGGCCTCAACTACCCTCTGTGGCAGAGAATTCCACAGATTCACCACTCTCTGTGTGAAAAATGGTCCGAAAAGACTTCTTATCCTTAAACTGTGTGACCCCTTGTCCTGGACTTCCCCAACATCGGGAGCAATCTTCCTGCATCTAGCCTGTCCAACCCTTCAGAATTTTTGAAGTTTCTATACGCCTCCCCCTCCCCCTCAATCTTCTAAATTCCAGCGAGTACAAGCCGAGTCTATCCAGCCTTTCTTCATATGGAAGTCCTGCCATCCCCAGGAATCAGTCTGGTGAACCTTCTCTGTACCCCCTCTATGGAAAGAATGTCTTTCCTCCGATTAGGAGACCAAAACTGTACACAACTGTCTTCTCTCCCTCCCCCCCCCCCCCTCCCCCCCCCCCCCCCCCCCCCCCCCCCCCCCCCCCCCCCCCCCCCCCCCCCCCCATACCCCCTACTTTCAGTCTGAAATCCAGGCCAGAAACGTCACACATTCTTTTTCTCCAGAATGGCTCGAAGGGCCGAATTTCCTACTCCTGCACCGTTTTTTCCTAGGTCTCTATGCCACTCCCTCCGAGGTTATAACCAGGTTCTGCTGATAATAAATACAAAGCTAGGTGGCAGTGTGGTCTGCAGGGAAGATTCAGAGCGACGTTCCGATTCCAGGAACAGTCGACTCAAAACGGACGAGGCCATGGCAGATGAAGAATAATGTGGAAAATCTGAGGTCATCCAATTTGGCAGGAAAAAAAATAGAAAGGCATGGGTTTTTTTTTTTTTAAAAGTGCGGTGTTCAGAGAGACCTGGGTATCCTTGTACTTTACGTCCGTATGCAGGTTCGGCAAGCAATTAAAAAGTGAAATGATATGAGGGGCCTTTATTGCAAGAGGTTTAGCTACAGTTGTTTTCCATCTCTGCTGAGATTGCATCAGGAATGTTGTGTAGGGCCTGTCCCACTTGGTCGACATTTTACGGCGACAGCCTGCAAAGTGCCGGTCGCCGCGTGGTCGGTGCGTGACGCGCGGTTTCTCCTCGTCGCCCCTGGAGTGTGGCACCCGACCGCGGGCGCTGCCTGCGCGGAGTTTGCACGTTCTCCCCGTGACCTGCGTGGGTTTTCTCCCGTTTCCTCCCACACTGCTAAGTAAGTAAGTAAGTAAGTTTATCGGCCAAGTATTCACATACAAGGAATTTGCCTTGGTGCTGCGCCCGCAAGCAACAACATGACATACATGACAGTTACGAATGACTCAGAAAACATTAATAATAATAATAATAATAATAATAAAACATTAATGATAAAACACCATTATTATAATAATATGATAATACCAACATAATACCAGATCAAAGGGAGGCTGTTGAGTAGGCGTGCAGGTTTGTAGGATAATTGGCTTGCTATAAAATGTGAAATCGCCCCTCGTGTGTGTAGGATGGTGTTAGAGTGTGGGGATTGCAGGCTGGCGCGGGCCAAAGGGCCTGTTGCCGTGTTGCATCTGTAGGAGCCATTTACGTTTGGGCTAGCTACTGTTGGTGTATTATATTTTGTCCAGATAAATCTTGGCGGCACCTGATAGCAACCCAAGCTCACGACGAACCACCGGCGCTAGAGGGCGGCGTATTGGTGGGGGAAGCGCGAGTCACGGGGTCGCTGTCCGCGTTATTATTTAAGGCCGGGCAACGCCCGTGTCAGCTGAGGATTAGGGAGCTGTATTGCAGAAGAATAAACACATCTAGAGCACACACTTGCGTCCGACTAGTTTTTGGCTGGCCTCCTGCCAGTCCCCGCCACAGTGGACACAAGGGGGCGGTCATTAGATTCACCGGGTGGTGAATATATAGAATATAAGGGCATTGGGGACAGGGAGTGGCAGGCACAGGGAGGGGGAGCTTACAGTTCTTACCAGACCAGGGACGGAGCAGCCAGCTGCAACTTGCATGCAGAATAAGGAAAACCCGGTGCGTTCACCTCTTTGTTTGGACGGCTGCTTCAATAAACAACCAACTAAAATGGAAATAACAGGTAGACAAAAGTGCTGGAGAAACTCAGCGGGTGCAGCAGCATCCATGGAGCAAAGGAAACTGATCAGACTGAAGAAGGGTTTCGGCCCGAAACGTTGCCTATTTCCTTCGCTCCATGGATGCTGCTGCACCCGCTGAGTTTCTCCAGCACTTTTGTCTACCTTCGATTTTCCAGCATCTGCAGTTCCTTCTTAAACAAAATGGGAATAACAACTGGCAGATCAGTTCTATTAGGTCTGCGTAAGATCTTAGTTAGATAGAGCTCTAGGGGCTAGTGGAATCAAGGGATAAGGGGAGAAGGCAGGCACGGGTTATTGATTGGGGACGATCAGCCATGATCACAATGAATGGCGGTGCTGGCTCGAAGGGCTGAATGGCCTCCTCCTGCGCCTATTTTCTATGTAAGTGCGTATAAACGTTATGTGAGCAGTAGGTCTAAGTGCGCTTTGCAATCGGGCATCCCGCCAGAACCCCCAGCACGCAGACTGGACCTTAAAAATGGCGCCAAAATCTGGCGACTCTTGCAAGCGGTCTCAGAGGTCTATTGTGTAGGAGGGTAGACCAAAATGCCGGGGAAACTCAGCGGGCGAGGCAGCATCGATGGAGCGAAGGAAATGGGCGCCGTTTCGGGTGGGGACGCTCCTTGTGTCCATCTCCGAAGACGATTTCTATGCTCGGTGTGATCACTGGGGATTGTGCAATACTTTACTGAATTGTATTTGGAAAAAGGAATTTTACTGCGCATCTGTTTTAAGAAAGAATTGCAGATGCTGGAAAAATCAAAAAGTAGACAAAAATACTGGAGAAACACAGCGAGTGATGTTTCCATCACTCCTACTTACCTTTGTGGTAATGGCAACTGGAAAAGAGGACACTGGAATCTCTAAACTGCTGATAGATTTTTGGATATACAAGGGATGTGGCATTACTGCAGGAAGGTGGCACTTTAGTTATAGGTCAGTCATGATCTAACTCGAGGGTGGATTTGACATGTACAGATCAAATATCTGAATGCTATTTCTCATATTTTCCTTCCTGGTCCTTCTCCTCGCTTTCTGTTTACCACGGATGAATCATTCAGCCTCCCACCTTCAATTACTAATCTGTGGAGGAGGAATGTTGCTATTGACTAGAAAATTCATCAAACCAGCCACTTAAATGCTATGGTTACAAGAAGACATCAGAGGCTGGGCACCCTGTGGTGAGTGACTCACCACCTGACTCTGCTCTCCGCAACATAGAACAGGGACTGGGGCCCTTCGGCCCGCAATGTCCGTGCTGTACATGGACCATGGGGCAGTGGGCAGGCCTGCACGGGAAGGTAGATGCTCCCGCCCCCACGAGTCTCGGGCAGATGGGGCTCGTCGGCCTGGGAAGGCAGTCCATCTAGGAGAGGGAAAACTCTGATTTAAATCTCAAGTCAAACATAGAAGCATAGAAAATAGGTGCAGGAGGAGGCCATTCGGCCCTTCGAGCCTGCATCGCCATTCAGTATGATCATGGCTGATCATCCAACTCAGTATCCCGTACCTGCCTTCTCTCCATACCCCCCTGATCCCTTTAGCCACAAGGGCCACATCTAACTCCCTCTTAAATATAGCAAATGAATTGGCCTCAACTACCTTCTGTGGCAGAGAATTCCACAGATTCACCACTCTCTGTGAAAAATGTTTTCCTCATCTCGGTCATAAAAAACTTCCCCCTTATCCTTAAACTGTGTGACCCCTTGTTCTGGACTTCCCCAACATCGGGAACAATCTTCCTGCATCTAGCCTGTCCAACCCCTTAAGAATTCTGTAAGTCTCTATAGGATTCCCCTTCAATCTTCTAAATTCCAGCGCGTACAAGCCGAGTCTATCCAGTCTTTCTTTCATATGGAAGTCCTGCCATCCCAGGAATCAGTCTTGTGAACCTTCTCTGTACCCCCTCTATGGCAAGAATGTCTTTCCTCAGATTAGGAGACCAAAACTGTACGCAATACTCCAGGTGTGGCCTCACCAAGACCCTGTACAACTGCAGTAGAGCCTCCCTGCTCTTGTACTCAAAGTCACATTTATTTATGTAGCACATTTAAAAAACAACTCTCGTTGAATAAAGTGATTTACATTTGTTATAAGAGTAGTATACACAAGCAGGCTACATACATATATACAAATAGCCCTCGCTCAGAGGACGTCAGGAAAGGCTTGGGAGAACAGATATGTTTTTAGACTAGACTTAAAGGAGTCAATAGAGGGGGCAGTTCTGATGGGGAGGGGGGATGCTGTTCCACAGTCTAGGAGCTGCGACCGCAAAGGCACGGTTGCCCCTGAGCTTCTGCCTAGACCGCGGGACATTCAGTAACCCCAAGTCGGCCGATCTGAGGGACCTGGAGGTGGTGGTGTGGGTGAGAAGACTTTTAATGTAGGTGGATGCAAGCCCATTGAGGTCTTTGTAGACAAAGAGGAGGGTCTTGAAGTTAATTCGGAACCGCACAGGGAGCCAGTGGGCAGAGGCCAGGATCGGGGTGATGTGGTCCCTTTTTCGGGTGCCCGTCAGGAGTCTCGCTGCGGCGTTTTGGACCAGTTGCGGGCGGGACAGGGAAGATTGGCTGATGCCAGTGTAGAGGGAGTTGCAGTAATCGAGGCGGGAGGAGATAAATGTGTGGGTGATTTTAAAGCCCCCACTGCCGTGGCCCCATCCACTCATGGGAAAGGCTCCTCGAGTAAGGAAGGCCTGGCTTTGGTTGAATGAAGTCGGCGAATGGAATATGTTTCCTGGCAGTGACTTCAGTAATACGGTGTGGGCAGACTGTGCAGTATAGCGTGTAATGACACAGTGAAATGAATTAATCATCTCAAACCTAGATTATTCATCAGCCTTGGGCAGCTATGTGTTAAGTTTGGGACAACAAGCATCATTGGTCATTGTGAAAACTGCTCAACTGTGAACTACTCTTTATGGGGTCAGTGTGCAAACAGGCCTTCAGTACAATTTGCCCACACTGACCAACTTGTCCCAGCTACACTATATAGAAAACATAGAAATATAGAAAATAGGTGCAGGAGGAGGCCATTCGAGCCAGCTCCGCCATTCATTGTGATCATGGCTGATCGTCCCAAATCAATAACCCGTGCCTGCCTTCTCCCCATGTCCCTTGACTCCACTCGCCCCTAGAGCTCCATCTAACTCTCTCTCAAATCCATCCAGTGACTTGGCCTCCACTGCCCTCTGTGGCAGGGAATTCCACAAATCCACAACTCTCTGGGTGAAAACATTTTTTTTTTTTTTTTTTTTTTTTCTCACCTCAGTCTTAAATGGCCTCCCCTTTATTCTAAGACTGTGTGGCCCCCTGGTTCTGGACTCGCCCAACAATGGGAACATTTAACCTGCATCCAGCTTGTCCAGCCCTTTTATAATTTTAGTCCCACCTGCCCGCGTTTGGTCCATATCCCCTCGAAACCTGTCCCATCCATGTACCTGTCTAACTGGTTCTTAAACGTTGGGATAGTCCCTGCCTCAACTAGCTCCTCCGGCAGCTCGTTCCATACACCCACTGCCCTTTGTGTGGAAAAACACCCCTCAGATTCCTTATTAAATCTTTTCCCCTTCAACTTAAATACTTCGCCTTTATACGTTAGCTTTTGTGCAGTCATGGTTAGTTCACTTAGAATTGCTGATACTGTATCTTATGCAATTGCTTTTTTGTTTAGTTTGGAGATATGGCTAGGAATCAGGCACTAGTTCCATCCCACACACTAAGGACAATTTTCAGAAGACAATTAACCAACAAACCTGAAGATAGACGCAGAATGCAGGAGTAACTCGATGGGTCTGGCAGTATCTCTGGAGGAAAGGAATAGATGATGTTTTGATTTGAGACCTTTCTTCAGGCAAATAGGTCTTGATCCGAAACGTCACCGAGGGATGCTGCCTGTCCCGCTGAGTTTCTCCGGCATTTTCAGTGTAAACCAGCCTCTTCTTTGCAGTTTCTTCCTGCAAACCTGCACGTCTTTGGAACGTGGGAGGAAACGGGAGCACCCGGAGAAAACCCACGTTGTCACGGGGTAGACCATAGGTGCAGGAGGAGGCCATTCGGCCCTTCGAGCCAGCACCGCCATTCAATGTGATCATGGCTGATCATTCCCAATCAGTACCCTGTTCCTGCCTTCTCCCCATATCCCCTGACTCCGCTATTGTTAAGAGCCCTATCTAGCTCTCTCTGGAAAGCATCCAGAGAACCTGCCTCCACCGCCCTCTGAGGCAGAGAATTCCACAGACTCGCCACTCTCTGTGAGAAAAAGTGTTTCCTCGTCTCCGTTCTAATGGCTTACTCCTTATTCTTAAACTCTGGCCCCTGGTTCTGGACTCGCCCAACATCGGGAACATGTTTCCTGCCTCTAGCGTGTCCAAACCCTTAACAATCTTATAAGTTTCAATGAGATCCCCTCTCATCCTTCTAAACTCCAGAGTGTACAAGCCCAGCTGCTCCATTCTCTGAGCATATGACAGTCCCGCCATCCCGGGAATTAACCTGGTGAACCTACGCTGCATTCCCTCAATAGCAAGAATGTCCTTCCTCAAATTAGGGGACCAAAACTGCACACAATACTCCAGGTGTGGTCTCACTGGGGCCCTGTACAACTGCAGAGGCACACACACACACGCACGCACGCAAAGACAATTCCTACAAAACATACAAACAATTCAATTGACAAACATCCATCACAGTGAATCTACTCACTGTGATGGAAGGCAAAGTATTTTCTCTCCTCTGCACCATTTCTCTCCCGATGTCTAAGCCCCAGACGGGCGATGGTAAGTCCCACGGCTATTAGTAGTTGAGGCCAGTTCATTGGCTATATTTAAGAGGGAGTTAGATGTGGC